>SSNS01000083.1:1194729-1217229 GCA_006937985.1 Aphyosemion australe | reverse complement strand
CCTCCCGGGAGAGGAGCGACTTGGCGTGGTGCAAAACTCCAACGGGGCACATCAAGAGACCCATGAACGCGTTCATGGTTTGGTCTCAGATCGAGAGGAGGAAGATCATGGAGCAGTCGCCGGACATGCACAACGCGGAGATCTCCAAGCGGCTGGGGAAGCGCTGGAAGCTGCTGAAAGACACCGACAAGATCCCGTTCATCCGCGAGGCGGAGCGGCTCAGACTCAAACACATGGCCGACTACCCAGACTACAAGTACCGGCCCAGGAAGAAGGTCAAGTCGGGCAGTGGAGTGAGCAAGCAGGCGGAGCGCGCGGAGAAGAGCGGGGAGCGCAGCGCAAAAGCCTGCGTGAAGAGGAGCCCCGCGTCCAAGGGGGGCAGCAGGACGCACAAACACGGGAGCAGCAAGAGCGCCGCGGGGCAAGACTATGCATCTCCCGGTGATCACCAGTCACTCTTCAAATCCAGGTCAGTGTCCGGAGCCCGGCAGATCCCGGAGAAGCGCACGGGAGAAGCGAGGCGCGCCCACGTGTTTGGTGGAACGGGCAGCCTGGAGAGCGGACCCCCGTCCGTCGGTGTCCCGGCCAGTCCCACCCTGAGCAGCTCAGCGGAGTCCAGCGACCCGCTCAGCCTGTATGAAGAGCAGAGCCCCGGATCCAGCGAGTCATCACACACCGCGCGCCTCAGGTACGCTCGGGCTTCCTCCCCGACCCCGTCAGCGTCCCACTCTTCCTCATCGGTGTCCTCCTCATCGTCAGATGAAGAGTTTGAAGACGAGCGGCTCGACCTGAACCCGAGCCCCGGCTTTGAGAGCATGTCTCTGGGCGGCATGGGCTTCTCTGACGCAGAGCTGGACCGGGACTTGGACTGGAGCTTCGGGGAGTGCGGAGCGGGATCTCACTTTGACTTCTCCGACTACTGCACCCCGGAGGTCAGCGAGATGATCTCAGGAGAGTGGCTGGAGTCCACCATCTCCAACCTGGTGTTCACCTACTGACTCAGCCACGGGGGAGAGCGCGGCGCGTGACGCCCCCCTCCCAGTTTGAACTCATCCACCCCACCAGGACAGGCGCGTGTGCGCAGTTCTTTCACTAAAGGAGAGAAAGAAAAAGGTGGCCCCGCGTGCGCGTTGAAGCCGAGGTACGCGCCGCTCTCAGACTTGGACAGCGCTCCGTGCGCTCTGACGGGGACGCGCAAGACGGAAAAGAAATGCTTAGTTTGCATTTGGACACAGAGGAGGAGTGAATGTAAGCAGGGAGGAGAGGAGCGCGCGGACTGGAGCGCTCCTGCTCACCTGGATGAGGACTGAGCCTGAGTCATGATAACAAACTGTTTCGGGTTAAGGGACACTTGCTGGAGAGCTCCATGTTTGGTTCTGTTTAAGATTTAGACACTTCACACTGAACACCAACTTGTTATTCAGGTGTAGTTTATGCTTTTTTTCCAAACTAAATTTTTTTTATCACAGCATCAGCACGCATGCCCTTCAAGAACAGAAGGATTTTCTTCTTTATTGAGTGCGTAAAATTGTTCATTGGTGCGTAATTACGCAGTTTGTGTGACCATAGGACACAATTCACTATCACCAGCTTCTCTCTTAACGGCAGGACTTCAAAACAAAGACTGACTCAGAACTTCAGAAACCCTTTTTTAAAAAAACAAAAAACACTCAGTGCACAATTCAGGACCGATGTTTCCCGGATGCGCATTCTCTCTGCCTAGTGATTTGTAGTTTCTGTGTCAGATGACGGTTTTTTTTATATCGATGTATTTATACCGGCCAAACTTTTTTATACATAGAAGTATTGTTCTCGTACAGGTCTCGTTTGTGTTTGTGCACACCTACACACACACACCTACACACACATACACACACCTGTCTGTATCCAGCGCGGAAGGGCTAGAAGTGTATCTTATTTTAAAAAAATATCCGACTTCTCTCACTTTTAAGGAGATTTGAGTGTGTCATGATTTTCTACTTGTATTTTTGTACAAAATCTATAGAAAAAAGGGGTTTCCGGCGAAGGTGGAGGCAGAATATTGTTGTTTGCATCTACGTTGGTGTTTCGACGTGCATTGGGGGGTTTGTTTGGCACAATCTGACCTCACACAGTGTTTACAGTATTTACCCACATGCTTCTTAATGGCACAGTGACTCCAGTTTCACCAGCCGAGTAAACAAAGCAGCACTGAGGCTCGCGGAGCCTGAGTGGTGGCTGTGTTTCCAGTCCACACAGACATAAAGTTCCCAGAGAGTCACTGTTTGGATAGAGCTAATACCTCTGTGTGCTTTTTTTTTATATCTTAAGATAAATTTTTATTTGAACCACTGGATGGAATTTCACACTCATTCCACTTTTGCCTAGACTTTTGGAGGAAGGGAGATGTATGAAGTGCTTCATCTGTTACTGCGCAGAATTGCATCAAAAAATAGTATTTAACCTTTCTGTACCTGTTGGCTAAGTATAGCAGGCTAATTGTTTTCCTATATTATGGCATGGCAAATAGCATTTGTATTTCAGATTCAGGTATATGTAGCTATAGCTGTTGTGTTTAAGATTTTTAAAAGAATAATAACATGAAGATATTTATGTAAACTGACTGTACTATAAGCAAAGATTGTGTGTTTTTATGTATGATGATGATCAACGACAGGCACTAGGACAGCCATCTTTGGACATCTCCATGTTAAAGATGATTGTGGTGGAAGAGTTTCTTTTTTAAAAGAAAAAAAAATTCCAGATATTTTTTTTTCTATCGTCCTTTTTCTTTATATATTTTATTTTGTTATTTTTTTCCCATTTGTGCAATACGTTGTGTTTGATCATGTTTAGTCCACTCATGCCAATATCATTTGATGTCTTGCTCAAAACCAGCCAACGTTTGGGTCAAACACTGCCTCTCTGACCTCTGTACAGATTGTGGTTTTTGTTCTTTTTTATTTGTTTTATTTTCCTTTCTTCCAAGAAGGAAATAAAATCAGCTGGAACTGAAATGTGGAGTGTTTTGTTTTACTTTTCACTAACTGAAGAAGCATCTTAAGGGTAAAAAAAGTGAAATTCTGCAAAAAAATGCCCTCAATTTATGAAAAATCTCCAATCTGAAGACAAATGTTTACGTTTGGTTTGTGCATGGGCATGCATGTGTGTTTGTTGTCAGCGTGGGCTGCTGCTGACTGCCAATCAGCAGCCGGGTAGTGAATCAACAGGAGTGGCTTCCTTCTCCATCACATCTGCCTTGTGACTGCGCACGTGCAGAAAACGTGGCTGCCATGGTAACACTATCCAAGATAGAGGTTGCAATTTGCTGGGGAGCAGCGTGGCAGTCGTGTGTGTGTGTGTGTGTGTGTGTGTGTGTGTGTGAGAGAGAGAACTGATCCATCAGGGTGGGGTGAATGGGTGGGGGATAGACATTTCTGCAAGGCATGACTGGAATAAAGGAAGAGGAGGTGTGTGTGTGTGTGTGTGTGTGTGTGTGTGTGTCTGCCCATGAAAGGGAGGGAGGAGAGGGTAAAGAGGGGAGGGTGTTTGTCTGTCCTGGTGGATCGTGCAGGAGACTGCTCCCAAATCCAATTAATTCCTCCTGGATGCGTTCATTTGTCTCGTACATCTGACGAGGACGACGCGGAGAGGGAGGGACCCCTGAGGTACAGTATTTAGTGTGTATCAATTTACGCCCTATTCCACGAGGACGCTGGTAATTATTTCCATCTCTCCCTCTTTCTGTCTGTCAGGAGAGCAGGGTCGTCTCCGGCTTTTCCTCTGACATCCCGGGCTCGGTAATGAGAAAGATAAGGCATGGTCATTACACACACCGTCCCAGAGACGTGAGACATCACCCCCACACACACATGTCTGCAGTAAGCATGACATCACACATGAAAATGGCATGTGAGGTGTTTCTGTTTGACAAAGTTCCCAGAGTTGGGTTGACATGGATGCCCTCCTCCTCCTCCTCCTCCTCCTCCACACTCTCCCACACTGACCCACATAAACACACATGCATGAGTGTACTGTGCCCTTAACCTTCATGCCTGATTGCTGCAGTTTGTTTATGTCTCATGTGAACCAGAGTGAGTGTGACAAGATCACCTCAAGGTGTCTGCGCTTTGGCCAAAAGTCAAAAAAGCACCAAAAATTCAATTAAACAACTCATTTCTAGACTTTTTCTTCATTTTTTTTAGTTTAAGCTGCTTTATGAACTTGAATTAGATGAATTCCTTCACATATAATTAGATGAGGCTTCATGATGTTGCCTTGTTTGTCTTTAATCACACTTTATCACCATATATTATCACATCGCTCCTGCAAACAGCTGTTAGCTGTCACACACTACGTCCAGTACACAACTTCCCTTTGGTGCAATGTTTAATTGCTTTAGTTCACACAAATATCTCCAAGTTTTGTTGTTTTGCACTTCCACCGCACGTTTTAGGTGGAGACACGAGTTTCTTTCACAGTTATTAAAAAAACCCAACACTCGTTTACAGATTAAAAATGTAGATTCAAAAAATAAAACAAAGGAGAGGATTGAGTTGCATAGTAAATGTTTATATATTGTATTTTATACACTCTAAATGATGAAATATTGAATTTACTTAACCAAGTTGTCAACAAAATATCAAACATTTATGATATCTCATAACTGCTCAGGTGTTATGAGAGCCCACGTTGCTCTGGTAGTGGCCTTCAGCTCTTCTGAATTGTTGGCTCTGGCGTATTGCTCTTCTTCCTCTTCACAATAACCATAGATGTTCTATGGAGTTAAGGTCAGGTGAGTTTGCTGGCCAATCAAGAACAGGGATACCATGGTCCTTAAACCAGGTGCTGGTAGCTTTGGCACTGTGTGCAGGTGCCAAGTCCTGCTGGAAAATGAAACCTGCATCTCCATAAAGTTGGTCAGCAGCAGGAAGCATGAAGTGCTCTAAAACTTCCTGGTAGACGGCTGCGTTGACCTTGGACCTCAGAAAACACAATGGACCAACACCAGCAGATGACATGGCACCACAAACCATCACTGACTGTGGAAACTTTACACTGGACCTCGAACAACGTGGATTCTGAGCCTCTCCTCTCTTCCTCCAGACTCTGGGACCTTGATTTCCAAAGGAAATGCAACATTTACTTAAATCAGAGAACATAGCTTTGGACCACTCAGCAGCAGTCCAGTCCTTTTTGTCTTTAGCTCAGGTGAGACGCTTGTAATACCGTTTCTTGTTCAAGAGTGGATGAAACCATGTCTTGCATACGTCTGTGCGTGGTGGTTCTTGAAGCACTGACTCTAGCTGCAGTCCACTCTTTGTGAATCTTAGTGATGTGTCGGTCGCGAACGAAACGGCTCTCAGAGCCGGCTCTTTGATGTGAACTCCCTCTTGGAGAAGCCGGAGTGAGTGACGCAGACTGGACCTGCAAGCCCCCGAGCCGCTAAAAAGCCGCAAAATGTGCGCGTGAAGTGCGCGCGCGCACACACACACGCTCAGCGTGCCTCTGATTGCCTTGAGACAGGGGGGTGGGGGTGGGGGGGTGGAGAGGTGGGGTTGCAGGGCGCCTCTGATGCTGTGAAAGCAGGGAGAGGGGTGGCACGCAAAATGCCTGGGACAATTATTATTACGACGAGACCCGACCTGTAAACATTGGTGAGGACAAATCTGTAAAAGGGGAGGACAGAAAAACAACCAGCGCTACAGAAAGGTGAGGAAATAAGTGAAAAAATAGGACAGGCACCAAGATTTGGACACATTTTAACTACAGTGACAATTAAAAGGCAGAGTGTGGAATATGCAAAGGGAAAATATATCCAACAAGCTCTAATAGTTCAAATTTAATGAATATTTTACTTGCAGAAGTTGTTTTTGTCATTTAAAATGTGTTTTATAGCTCTCTGCTTCATGTTGAATAAAAGAAGTTATTTAAATAATAAGAATTTGATATAATGTATATTGTAGATTAGTAATTCAGCTAAAACACAGTTTAGCATCATTTCTGGTGATGAAATTCATTTAAGAAACAAAAACTGTGAGAAGCCGTTTGAGAGCCGAAAGAGCCGGTTCATTTCAGTGAGCCGATCCATAAGAACCGGTTCTCTTAAAAGAGTCGGAGTTCCCATCACTAGTGAATCTCCCCCACATTTTTGAATGGGTTTTGTTTCACAATCCTCTCCAGGGTGCGGTTATCCCTGTTGCTTTTCTACCACATCTTGTCCTTTCCTTCTCCTCTCTATTAATGTGCCTAGACACAGAGCTCTGTGAACAGCCAGCCTCTTTAGCAATGACCTTTTGTGTCTTGCCCTCCTTGTGCAAGGTGTCAATGGTCGTCTTCTGGACGACTGTCAAGTCAGCAGTCTTCCCCTTGATTGTGTAGCCTACAGAACTAGACTGAGAGACCATTTAAAGGCTTTTGCAGGTGTTTTGAGTTAATTAGCTGATTAGAGTGTGGCACCAGGGGAATTCAATATAGAACCTTTTCACAATATTCTGAGATATTAGTTGTCAGTTATAATCATCAACATTAAAAGAAATACACATTTGAAATATATCAGTCTGTGTGTAATGAATATATATATATATTTTTGACTCATGTGGGCAAACCCTGTTGGCACCCATATTGCCCATATATATCCATATGGGGCCCACCTATGCATGCTGGCTGGGATGTAGTATATTGAAATGCCATAGAAACCTGAGGTAATTGTGTTACACTAAAGCTCATGGAAGAAAACAAATTGAAATGTGTTTTCCACCCTGTTTGGAGAAGTGGAGTCCATGAAACATAAACACACCATAGAGTCAGCGCAGCTCACTGGGAGTCCCAGTGGCAATATTAAAGAAATCGTATATAGAATATTATACTGAAAACACAGCAGATAAATTCAAATGTGGCTTTGAACGCATCAGACCCATTCACAGTCCCCTCAGAGTACCACAAGATGAGTTTCTAGCAACGCTCCTAGTGAAGTTGAAGCCAGGACACAAAGTCACAAGACCTGAAGCAATACATAACTACTGCTCTTATGACACAAAGCTTCATTTGTTTTAAATGGTGTCAATCTCACAGTGGATATTTTAGCCAGGAGAAGAGTGAGGATTAAAGAAATAATAAATAGGATTCCAGGCTCAAGCTAAGTGTTTACACTTTGAATAGATCAGTTGAAATGCAGGATGTAGAGAAAAGCTAACGAGGCAGGTAGAACCACCCATTTTGTTCTTTTATTTATATCATCCTGCTGTAAAAAAGCTTGAATTGGCTTCTTTTTTATGAAAGTAGATCCTAAGTCTTAAAAATAAGACTCACTCTGGCTTCCAAGTCAGTAAAAGAAAATGTTGTCTCAGAGGGGAGATTGCTCACTTTTATTGCAAGTTTTAAGAGCAAAAGAGCGAAAAGGGCGAAGTGCTGTGCAGATAGCGTCAGGAGTGTTTCACTGATAATAAAAGTCAATAACAGGTGGCAGCAAATGCAGCTTCAAAGTATTATCCAGGAAATAATTCTGACAGTCAAACAGTGGTCAGAGAGCCTGGGCTTCAGCACGGTGAGGGCTGGCCAGTGTGTGTGTGTGTGTGTGTGTTAAAGCAGTTGTGATGATGCCATATTGCTAGGCTGTCCATCATCATCTGATGGGTGGGGACTAGACAGGACAGATGCAGAGTAGAGCCCATTCATATAAACTGGACAATCAGTGTGGAGTTAAATGACGTCTGGCAGCATGCAGGGGGTTGTTTAGGGGGGCTCTGGACATTTTTACCCCAGGGCTCCCAGATAAACAGCACTGCCCAAGCATTAAACTCCAATCGGTGGAGAAATTGCTGATGGACATAAATGGAGTGATCGTAGCGTGTAAGACGCATCGCTGTGGCTCCTTATTGGTGCTGCCTTTCATAACAAACATTCCCAACATCAGTCAGCGCGGCTCGTGTACATCATCACATGCATCTCCATGTCTGCCAGTAACAGCTAGTTAAAAGAAATCCCACTGCTGACTCTGTTTGCACCCAGAGGCTCGCTGATTGATGGCAATGTTGATTTAGTGACTGCACAAAAATTAATAGGGCGGGGAGAGAAAGTGAAGGTTAAATGAAGTTTTTAAGATATCTAGAAGCAGTAGAGTCCCTATAAGCAAAATAATTAAATAAGATATTTTGGCTTCAGTGGTTTTCAGTGGGATTGTCAGTGGACAGATTTCTAAGGAAGGACATCACGGTTGGCAGGGGCAGTTCTAAAGGGGGGTCCAGGGGGGCACCCTGACAGCAAGCTTGGACCTCCGTGTAGCCCCCCCTGCTGAGGGCAGAGCCTAAGCATTATTCAGTACTGATTTTTTTCTGATAATATAGCCTAATGTGAGATGTGGAACTAAAGCATGAGAATAAATGTTTCTGAAACGTAAAAGAGATGCTGAGACGAAGACTTTCCTGTTGTCATGGAGATAAATAACTAAGATAGCGCTTGTTTTTGCTAAATAGTTTTATTTTGAAACTAATTGAAAAGCTGTTGCATCTAAAGTAACTGTAACTTAATTGCCGTTATTATATTTTTGTAGTTACTCATGTGAAAATGTGAAATACTTAAAGACAAGTTTGCAGTGTTTTCTATTTTCCTCTCTATGTTAGTCTAGAACTTCCCCTGATGGGTGGGAGCACATTTTGCTTTGTTTTACTTCTAGTCTTAGATTTTTACATATTACAATGTAATAAACATCATCAGATCTTATCAGGTTTGAAAATGATTAATATCTAACATGTAACAGAAAATAGCTCAAAATAACTCATTGTAATGTTTTCTCACTTAGGGGAGGTTGAAATACTCATATAGTGAATATTGTAATATTAATGTCAAAAGCTATTAAAGGTCAACTTCACTCATAATTTTAATAATTTGCAGTGGTCTCTAGTAGGAATGAATGCCTGGTGAGTCGTTCTTTAGGGAAAAAAGCTCCGGTGCGCCTGTTTGTGGAAGTAGAATTTAGCTGGAGAAGAAAGTGGCAAAAGTCGGCAGGATTTGGAGTCTTATTTCCTGATATTTGGACATCTCTCCTCTGATTGGCTAACAGCAACACGAATCTACCACTGACTCTGCTCTGCAGCGTTGATGTTTTATCTCCACAAATAACACAAGCCTGAAGGAGTTCTGCTGTGTGGTGGAGTTGCTAATGCTAATGCTTAGCTTCTGCTAATCGAGACATTCTCTGCTGTTTCCTGGACGCCAACAACAGCCTTCCCCGTCGTGAGTCAAGATGGGTGAGTCCATGAATGTTAAGTGACAGTGTGACGTAGATCTGACAGGCTTTTCTGAACTGAGTGTTTTTTTGTCTATTTTCTATCAGAAGCTAATGCAGGAAATAGGGGTAGAAGACTATTTTAATGCTCAGCCTGCGTGTTAAATTCAAATTGACTGATTATAATCAGAAATAATAATAAAAAAAAAATTTCAGTAAGGTTTACCTTTAATGTTAGCATCTCCAAATATCTCCAGACAGCACCGACTTCTATCCAAGCTGAGAATACACAAAATAACAATGATCATAAAGATCTCCCCTCACTCTCTGCACTGCTTCTCATTCTTTCCATAATTATTTTTTCCCGGCTCCTTGCTGCGCGAGGTGAGATATAGTTATCATCTTCATAGGACATTAAGTTCATAACAATTTGTCTAGGTGGGTGCACAGAGAGAAGAAGTCGTGAGTGGAAAATTGCAGCAGGCCCTCACAATTAGTGCTCACGAATGCAGTGGGACAGACGAGAGACAGTATCACCCCTCCTACATCCAGAATCGGGCCTCGGTGTGTTTTCAGCTATCGTGGCTCACTGTACTGCACATAGAGGACTCATTGTTCTAAAACAGTTTGGTATAACAGAGGACTTGTGAGTCATAAGTGGTAGGTGTTGTACTGTAGTATGCTTGAGAAGATAGGAACAAGTCCTGAAAGCACAGAGGCTTGGATCATGATTTCTAAAGGCTTACGTGGCAGAGTGTACAGCCTGGTTTGTGCAGAACAGAACACTTTGTGAATAGAGTTGTGTAAGTGGACACAGACGATGCAGCTAAAAGTCACAGAATCGTGTGGATATCTTCAACAAGACACAGAAATGATGTGTTTTCATCTGCAGAGGAGACAGGAGTGATCACTGAGACAGGTGACCTACATGCAGCGTGAGTTTCAATGACCAAATTTGGAATGTGTCGTCGTTACTGTGACACATCCTAGATTACATCATCTCCTTGGACTGCTGTCATCATTTCTGCTCCCAGCTTGTCTGACCATGTGCCAACACGGAGGACAGCAAGAAAAACATGACATGTTTAGATCACTTAGCCCACTTAATTAGTTTCTATTTTTTTCATTTCAACACACAGCTCACAGTAAAAGCCTGAATAAACATAAATGTTAGCTCAGAGCCTGGACGTGCTCCAACAGCTAAATTGACAGTTTCTTGTCAGGAAGTCGGTGATGAATCATTGTCGTGTCACAGGATCAGCGAAAACATTTTCACCTGCAGGAGACACGGAACAGCAGGTGACTCACTGCACGCCTGCTGCACATGGCAGCCACGTCGTCTCAACAACCATCGGCTAGCTGTGAAACTTAATAATGGCCGTGGCTCTCAGGGGATGCATGTTAATGAATTACACTTTTCCTCCAGTGGTTCTGCTTTGCTGATTGTTTGAACATTGTGTAGAAGTTTGTCGCTCCCTGAGGATGACGCCTAATAACTTTGGTGGAAGCTAGACTTTTTTTCTCTTGGTATTTGGAGAGTTAAGTGATTTTTTTTTATTTCAGCATTTTGATTGTCATCATCTTTAGCTTTATTTGTATAGCACTTATAACAATCCAAGGGATACCCAAAGTGCTGAACACTACACATTAAAAACATTTGCAAAAAAAGAAAAAAGATTGTATAAAAAAGAACACCACTATTGACAACAAGAACACTAAACCATAAAATGACACCACTAATTACTGTGCAATGTGCTTAAAAGCTAGTGTGTAAAAATGTGTCTTAAGCCATTTTTTAAACACTTCGACTGAGGAGGCCATTCTGATGGTTAGTGGCAAAGCGTTCCACAGCCTTGGTCCTGCAACTGAAAAAGCTCTGTCCCCTCTTGACTTCACTTTTGCTATCGGAGCAGCCAGCAGGAACTGATTGGTGGATCGAAGTATGCGAGGAGGTTCGTACAAGCAAAGCAGCTCAGCAAAGTATGAAGGCGCTAAACCATGGAGGGCTTTAAAAACGAATAAAATAATTTTAATATTGATTCTGTACTGAACCGGTAGCCAGTGCAACATGGCCAAAACTGGAGTAATATGCTCTCTCCTTCCGGTACCTGTTAAAAATCTAGCTGCGGTGTTCTGGACCCTCTGTAGCCTGGCGATGGAGGCCTGACTTGTCCCTGCAAGCAGGGAGTTACAGTAATCCAGGCATGAGGTCACAAACGCATGGACAACAGTTTCCAGATGAGCTCTTGATACAATAGATCTAATCTTAGAGATGCGCCTTAAATGAAAAAAAAAACAAGATCTAACTGTCCCATTGATGTGTTTTTCCAAAGTGAGGCCATCGTCCATTTTTACTCCTAGATTGGAAACAACCTCCTTTCTAAATGCAAAAGTGTTGTCAACTCTGGGACCATAGCGTTCGCACATCTTGCATTTGGGCTGAAAAGGATGGCCTCGGTTTTGTCGTTAATAAGACTCAGGAAATTGAGTGCCAGCCATGCTTTGACCTCTGATCAACAGTCCAAAAGTGGCTGGACCGAGGTTGCTGCGCCACACTTCAGGGGAATGTAAACTTGGCAATCGTCCGCATATAGGTGAAAACTGATCTCATGTTTTATCATTATTAGAATTGTCCTGATGATATTTGAAAAGAACTCAGTCCTGGCCCTTTTCACAGCCCTCTTTAAGGATAGGAGACCTGCAGTCCATCTTTTTTCCACTTGCGTTCTGCCCTTCTACACATCCGTCTGCTTGCACGGGTAGTTTCAGACAACCAGGGTTCTGACTTAAGCCTTGGTTTTCTGCGATTGCACAAAAATAACAGGTGTTATGTTTTTTCCAGTAACTCCAGCAAGTTGTTTTTGGGTTAGGGTTAGGGCAGGGGTCGGCAACCTGCGTCTCTGGAGCCGCATGCGGCTCTTTAGCGACCCCTAGTGGCTCCCTGGAGCTTCTTCACAAATGTAGGAAAATGGATAAGGGGATATATTTTTGTTTTAATATGGTTTCTGTAGGAAGACAAACATTCTTAACATTTTCCAATGCTGTAGAAATGTAGCCTAGTGAACTAGACCAATTCTTGCTTTGCAGAGTTTGGTCTAGGCACGCTTCATTGGAACCCTCGCAGCCCAAACCACTGCTGTGTCTATCCAATCACAACTCGCTATAGTTTTGGTTGGGCCAATCACAGCGCTCTATATCATGGGCCAATCACAGAGCGGGAGTAGCCGATGACGTCAGCGCTGCGGCCGCGATCGCCGCGAACCCAAGCAACATGGCGGCAACTCGGAAAACACGTTCGTTTGAAACGGCTTTGTCATCAACATTGGATTATTTAGACTCCAACGTGCGTAAGTCTGTCTGATATACTTAGCGGCTTCTTATTTTTATCAAACAAAGTAGTGCAATGTCCCAGTACACCTGATATTCGCGTGTTTTTCATACAAAAACGACAGAAATCATTGAAGCTAGACGCTATCAAAGCCTCCCGCTTTTCCGTCGCCGTGATTACGTCATGTTGTTCGTCACTCTGATTGGTCCTAGCGCTATCCAATTGCGTGCTGATATTTTGAAAGACAACCGTAGATCCCGCCTCACAACTGAGAGCCGTCAGTGGTTCATGGCCAGACTATATATACACATATATAGGATGGCTTGCCAGGCTAGTAGAAATGTGCATAATAAATATTAAATTTCAACATTTGCGTCATAGCCTGCGATACGTTTCAGCGCGGCCAGGCAGATGGCTGTTGTAAACAAACCGGCGGGTGTGTCAGGGCCATGGATCCCAAAGGCAAAAAGAGAAAGATAGTTGATGAGAACAGAGGATTCAAGGAGGAATGGACCGAATTATTTGCTTTCATTGCCGACGTGGAAGGATTGCCTGCATGTTTGCTTTGTAATGAGAAGCTGTCGAACAACAAAAAGAGTAATTTGGAAAGACGTTTCCAGGGAAGGCATGCTAAATTTGCAGCCAACAACCCAGTTGGCCTAGCCTAGTGAACTTGACCAAATTCTTGCCTTACAACGTTTGGTCTAGGCACGCTTCATTGGAACCCTCGCAACCCGATCCACTGCTGTGGCTGTCCAATCACAGCTCGCTATGATTCTGGTTGGGCCAATCACAGAGCGGGAGTAGCCGATGACATCAGAGCTGCGGCCGCGAACATAAACAACATGGCAGCTCAGGAACCACGTTCGTTTGAACTCGTCATCAACATTGGACGATTTAGACTCCAACGTGCGTAAGTCTGTCTGATATACTTAGCGGCTTCTTATTTTTATCAAACGAAGTAGTGCAATGTCCCAGTACACCTAATATTCACATGTTTTTCATACTAGACGCCATTGCTGCCTCCCTCTTCTTTTCCGTCGCTGTGATTAAGTCACGTCGTTCATTACTCTGATTGGTCCTAGAGCTATCCAATTGCGAGCAGACAGTGTGAAAGACAACCGTAGATCCCGCCCCGCGATTGACAGCCATTAATGGGTCGTGGTCAGACTATATATTCACATATATAGGATGGCTTGCCAGGCTACAGTTGGCCCTGATCAGTGGCATCACTCACTGCCGAAGCAGTCTCAATACGCTGACGTCTTAGCAAATTCCTGAAAGGACCAAGTTTGTATGGCGACACAACAGTGTTAGGACTGAACCATCATATCTCCTCAGAAATTTCCTGAAACTCCTATAATGGAAGCACGGCCAATGTTCTGCTTGGAATTACCTCATTCCTTGGATATTCAGCTCAGCATTTCTTAATATTAGATTTTATGGAAGAAAACCAACAAGCTGTTGATTTAAATGAAATTCAACTAGATTTCAGTTATTTCATTGCACCAAATCTTGTTTTTAAGTTACTTGTAAAAACATGCTCACTTTCAATTTTTCTGCTGCGATTTGTACGCCTCAGGATCGTATCTTATTAGAGACAATATTCAGACTAACTTGGAGGCAAGAAGGTGCAGCAGCAGACTAGAATTAAATAGGACATGCTAAAAATCTCCAGTAGTGGGATTACAGCTCCACAGGGGTCTCAGGTATTTGGAAGGGTGTCAATACCAGATGGAGGCAGAGAAACAAACCTCAACTCCTGTTCAGGTTCGCTCTCAGTGGATCAGTGCTGTCTGTCACATGAAAGTTTTTCCACGAGACGCAGCAATAGGAGTCTTGATGACAATCTGTCTTGTCCTTTCCTTCAGCCGGCGCCCTGCCGAGCAGCAATGCAGCGAAGCTTAGAGCGCAGGCAGACAGGAACGGAGGATATAAAGATGCTTTTGATTATTAAACCGAGGAATTGCTTTTGAAGCTCTGAGCTACCTGCAAGGTCTTCATGAAGAAAATCCTCTGGCGGGCTTTAGGAGGTGTCCTCTTGCTATTTGAGGGATGATGACAGAATTTCAAAACAGACTCAACTGAGATCACTGTTTAGCTATCCATCTGTGGGGGATTATGAGAATGCAGTTTCTGTCACAATTCAGTCTTCCATAATTCCTCCAGGTTTTATTTCTGGACTCGGAGTTAGAATTTCCTCGTTCTGAGACTTTTTCATCATCATCATCATCATCATCATCATCATCATCATCATCATCATCATCATCATCATCATCTTTATTTATCTAGATGATACACCAAAGTGCTGAACATAGTCAAAACATATAAAATACAATCAAAACAGCAAGAAACAACAACTTCATAAAATAAATGACATTAATTAAAACAGCTAATTAAAACCAATTAAACAAGAAACATTTTTAAAGACCTAAAATTAAAGTGCAGACTGTATAAAAGCAAGTGTGTAAAAATGAATTTTAATTTAATAGGGCCAATCTTATTGGCAGAGGCGAAGCATTCCAGAGTCTTGGACCAGCCGCTCTAAAAGCCCGGTCCCCTCACCATTTCTTTTTAGTCAACGAAATGACCAACGTGTATGTTTGTTTTCCTTCAGGTAAGAAAAGCAACAAAGTCCTTTACAGAGGAACTTTACTCATACTTTTAATACATTTGCAGTGGGAAAAAAAGCTCCGGTGCGCCTGTTTGAGGACATAGAAATCAGCTGGAGGAGAAAGTAGCTTCAGACGGAGTCTTATTTCCTGATATTTGGACATCTTGTCTCTGATTGGCTAACAGCAACACAACTCCACCACTGACTCTGTTTGTTCTGCAACGTTGATGTTTTATCTCCACAAATAACTCAAGCCTGGAGGAGTTCTGCTGTGTGGCGGAGCTGCTAATGCTAACGGTTAGCTTCTACTAGCCGAGACGTTCTCTGCTGTTTCCTGGACGCTAAACCAGCAGCAGCCTTCCCCGTTGTGAGTCAAGATGGGGGAAGCATTTTTCCATCTATTTTCCATCAGAAGCTAATGCAGGAAATAGGGGTAGAAGTCTATTTTCATGTTCAGCCTGCATGTGAAACTCAGAATAACCGATCATTTTCAAAAATAAGTAAAAATGGTTTCTCAGTGGACCTGCTCGTCAAAAAGACAACTGTATTAAATCAATAAAACAATGATCACAGTGGTTTGTGTGCTTTCAAAAAATGCTTAGCTTGCTCTTTGTGGTTCCTAAGGAGCACCACTTCAGTGCAGCATAGTGTCATACGGACCAGTAATTGCTCAGCGCCGTCCACTAAATTACGCAGCCTGACGGGAGCGTTGCAGGAGGTGCTGTGTGGTGCTGGAGCAGCAGAGGAGGAGAAAGAGCAAAACATTCATGTGATGCATCTTAAGTGCAAGACCAAAAGAGCCTGGAGCAAAGGCTGAGGAACACACACTGCTGCACCAGGAACACACTCTGTCCAGCTGAAGAGGGATTCAGCCAAATCAGGTAAAAGTTATTTGTCTTCTTTTATGATGCAACTGTATTAATAAACCTTACTAAACTGAAACAAGACAGTGAAACCATTTTTTTTAATCAGACGAACCGTTTCCTTGGTGGCTTTGATTGTTCAGGCCAGTGCATGCTGTGTAAAACTTGCCTTGGCATGTTTTTCTGGTTTCGTGTTCTGACAAAAGGTCAAAAAGTGCAAAAGGTCTCTTGTGTTGCAATATGTAGGGTCATGGGAGCAACGTGGTATGCGTATGTTTTGCAGAGCATTTAAAGCGGATCTGCTGTGGCTTCTGAGAAGATAATGTTGTTTTGAATTTTCCGCTGCCGTATTTTAATAGCAGATTAAAGTTCAAACGTGGACTTTTGAAGCACATTCCCAAATGAGGCCCCTGTGGCTATGGCCACGCTTTTCAGTAAACACTGAAATGGGCCTACTCAATGGCAAGGAAGTAAAAAAAAAACAGATTTCCACTCATTATTTTGACTGACTCAGCCAGCGTAACACACTTTCCCTTTAGTTTTCATTATTTTGTTTGCTCCAGATTGGCTCATTAAGGGCACCGTGCACATCAGCTGCAGAAAGAGACCTGTGCAAGCATCCAAGTACGTAATAAAACTGTTCTGTCAAGATTATGCTTTTGAAAATGTTTGAAGTGTGTGTTAAAAATACTTCTTGGGCGGATGAAGGATTTAACATGACTTCCTTCTGCAGAGATGTATATGTATATGTAAAAATGAGTTCTCAGCAGCCTCTGTGGTTCCAATCCAAGAGGTAGGCATGGTTTGTCAAATCGTGTTTAAATGAATGCATTTATTTTGAGCTGGCAAGTGAATTAGCATGTGTGTGCAGGAAAGAGAAATTGTGTTATAATCTTTCCATTTCCCCATTTGTCGTGCCCATGCTTGTCAGCAGCAGTTAGGTGCAGAGTAATGATTTCTAATTGTATGCTTCTCCCTGCTTCCAGCTTCAGACTGTGGTAAACTGATGGTTAACCCTGACAGGAAAACGTGAATGATTGCTGTCCCTGTTCACCCAAGACGCTTGGTCTTTTCTCGCTGCTTCGTTGTAAAAAAAACCCTCAAAACTGTTTAGATCAGATTGGGTAAAGAATTAAACTTTAAAGCAAGATTTACTAAAAATTACAGAGCGTTGAAGAGGTGATCTCCCGTGGGCCTAAGTGTGCAAGTATCTGCTCATGTGCACGTGTGTGCATTGCAGTCCGTCTGGAGGAACTGTGAGATATGCTGTTGTGACATGCCTTGTCTTCTGTGCTGTAGAAAAACAAAGACAGTCGCTGCTGGATCCAGACAGCAGAACTAATTAGTCAGGAACGCACACGCCAATGCACTCACACACACACATGGGCACACATATACACAACATGGATACATGCGGGAGCCAGAGAATAGGATATGATGTCACCTCCATAACCATAATTACCCGTCATAAATCATGTGGTGTGTCACCCTGTCACAGAGTGAATGGGTGTCCTGTGTGCCAGCCAGGGATGGGTGCACTTTACTGCAGGGTGCCACCGAGCCACCGCACTGCAGAGCAGTCCTGACTCAAGTTTGTCTCACGTTTATTTTCTCTTCTCATCATAAGGTACACAAATGTTCTTTTATGGTTTTTTGCTTTTGTTTCTTTACAGTCAGAATGGGACACTGTTGGAGTTTCCCGTTTCTTATTTGTGCCTTCATAAAATTATTATTAAACTTAGGTGTGTGTGTGTGTGTGTGTGTGTGTGTGTGTGTGTGTGTGTGTGTGTGTGTGTGTGTGTGTGTGTGTGTGTGTGTGTGTGTGTGTGTGGGTGGGGGGTGTGTGTGTGCCTGCTCTGTCTTCTCAACCCCCAGTGAGCCGTAGCGGATGGCTGCTCATACTGAGCCAGGATCCTCTGGAGGTTTCTTCCTGTTAAAAGGGAGTTTTCCTTCCCACTGTCCCTAAATGCTTGCTTAGTATGAGGATTGTACCAACACAATGACACTAGTCAGTGTCTTGATGCAATCTGCTGGGTCCCTTATATAGGAAACTTTTTTACTGATTGGCTTATGAACTGAACTGTATTGGAATGTTTACTTTGTGAAGTGCCTTGAGACGACTCTTGTCGTGATCTGGCGCTATATAAATAAACTGAATTGAATTGAATTGAATTGAATTATAAAATAAAATTCTTCTGGGATATTCTGGATATTAATCTTTAACACATGGCACTTTAATTTAAAAAATTGTATCAACTAAAGAACAAGAGATGTATGGCTGAAGGTGTAGCGAAGGTATTATATTATGCTGCTTACTGAGTCATGTCAGGAGAACATTTATTTCTCACAAAATCCTCTAAATCACAAGCCAAGCCATGAACTTTTACCAGTGGATTTGAGCTTGATTGTTTCAGAATTAACGTGTTGACATTTTGCTAACAGTCACAAATCTCTTAAAATGATGTAATCTTATGCAAATTTGTATATTTTTGGCACCAACCAACCAACCAACCCGACCAACCAACCAACCAACCAACCTGACCGACGGACCGACCAACCAACCAACCAACCAACCGACTGACCAACCAACCAACCCGACCGACCGACCGACCAACCAACCAACCAACCAACCAACCAACCAACCAACCAACCAACCTGACCGACCAACCAACCAACCAACCAACCCGACTGACCGACTGACCAACCAACCCAACCCAATCGACCGACCGACCAACCCAACCAACTGACCAACCAACCAATGGTCATGATAATCAATCAGAATTGAGAAAGCTCCTCAGATGAGAAGCAAAACGATGAAGTCCAGTTGCCTTCATTCAAACCCAATTTGGACAACCAACTAACCCAACCAAATTAAACAAAAAACTAACTAACCAACCAACCCAACTGACCAACCAACCAACTAATCCAATGAACCCAACCGACCGTCTAACCAACTAATCAACCAACCAACTAACCCAACTTACCCAATCAATCAATCAATCAATCAATCAATCAATCAATCAATCAATCAATCAATCAATCAATCAATCAATCAATCAGATAGATTGTTGTATGATCACACTGATGTGATGCAGCTCAGTTACGTTTTTTGATTTGTCAGCCACAGAGACGTGATCCTGAAGGATTTGTGCCTCTGTGTTAAATAAATAATTAATTATTATTTGTCTCTTTTTAAAATAAATCAGTTTATTATTATTATTATTATTATTATTATTATTATTATTATATTACAGGGCGATGGTGGCAGAGGAGTTATGTTGCCGCATTGCAATCGGAAGGTTGCAGGTTCGCAACCCGCTCAGTCTGTCGCTGTTGTTGTGTCCTTGGGCAAGACACTTAACCCGCCTTGCCTGCTGGTGGTGGTCGGAGGGACTGGTGGCGCCAGTGTACGGCAGGCCCCACCTCTGTCAGTGCGCCCCAGGGCAGCTGTAGCTACATTGTAGCTCATCCCCACCAGCGTGTGAATGGGTGGATGACTGATCGTGTTGTGAAGCGCCTTGGGGGGTTGTAGAACCCTAAGAAGGCACTATACAAATACAGGCCATTTACCATTATTATTATTATTATTATTATTATGGTAACAATGCAGAGCAGGTCAGTTACCTGCATCAGCTTATGTTGCTGAACGTAGTAACTCAGTAATCATCAGCTGGTGGTCACTAAGACGGTCTGGTTTTTTAATGTCTTCCACTGAAGTGACTCCTCTTCCTCCAGCAGCTTTCTCACACTCCGTTGCGCAAACACCATGTGAGCCTCAAGTGCAGAAAGCCCACTTCTTTTGTTCCGACCTGTCATCAGGAGAACGTTAACACAGCTGATGGCAAATATTCAATATTTCTTGTTTTACCTGCATACAAATGTGACTGAAGGTAAACAGACATTAGTTTTGCTGACTCGAAGGAATCTCTCTCTGGGACAAGCTGATAGAGGTCATGGTGGCTGCTCGGTTACTTGTCAACAAGTCACAAAACAGTCAGATCACATGATGATGTTTTATGAATAACTTTTTTATTGTTGAGTTGAAGTTTCTGGTAATTTTTTAACAAAAGCAAGAGCATTTTCTGCTCTGGAGCTGGTTTTGGGGAAGTTAGGGTTACGTTCCAGCCCTCTCTTATGGTCATGAGATGTGGATTAAAGTGGTTGGAATAAGCTCCCTCCGTATAGTCACAGGGTTCAGACCAAGAGAGGAGCTTCGTTCACACGTCTGATGTTCATTAATATACGTCGCCATTATAAACTAAACTAATAAACTAAACTAACCTGTTGGGAGCTCAGAGAGGACGCGAAAGAAGGAAGCAACACATGGAGAATTTTCATAAGATTTCCTCACACCTCGACCACTGGTGTAGAAAGCAAAAAAACATCAACATGAACAGCATTAGCCACATCAAAATAAAATTGATTTATCCTTAAAACGCTGAAAAGAAACTAATTAGGAGTGGAAGCTCCAGCCTGTGAGGCCATCTTTGACAGAACTGGAATCAGTTACACTCGCAGCATGTAATGTAAGTAATTACTCTTGTACAAGGTGTGAATTAGTAAAGTGTGTTTTTCAATGAGTGATACGCGCATGGATTATTAAACCTGAAATAGATATGCCGCTGATAAATATTAATCAAGGGTAGTTATGTTTAAGAGCTTCTTACAGGCAGAAAATCAATTATTCAGCAATCCAACATGAAAAAAATATATTTAAATGAAATTTGATCAAGCAGAATGAAAATGTTGGATTAATTCTAATAAAAAGGCCATTAAGAGAGTTGTGAAGAAGGTCAGTGTTAGATCTGAGGTCAGTCACTGGTATAGATGTGTGTCCATGTTTAAAGTGTGCTTCTGTCCTCAGCACTAACAAAGTGTCCTTGCTTTATGGAACAACAACACTAGGAGTTTTCATTCCCTGTAGATAGGAAACACACACACACACACACACACACACACACTCGTGCATGAGCAAAACTGCTGACGCTGCTGAGTGGAGCAGCTTCCCTGTCACTAAAGCCCTTGAAGTGTGGAAGCAGCTCCAGCAGTCCTTCTGCTGTTTGAGTCCAACCTCCTCCTCCTTCCCTTCATCTCCCTGTCTGCTCGTTCCCAACTCCCTTTTTCTGTTCTCACTCGAAAATAATGCACCGCATTAACTCGAACCGCCGCGGCATTCATCGTGCCAAAATACTTGTATAAAATGTAAATTTCCAACAGCCCAAACAGTTTACACTCAGAGGTGATGAATTGCTCCCTTTCCTCTCATACCAAACAGAACACGTGCAACATTTTCCTCTGTCGCTGACTCTGAGCCTCCATCCATCTCCGGCTTACAGACTGGTGCACATTTTTGCTTTCAAACATCGCTCCATTCGCACATGCTGTAGCTCACTCGCTTGATCAAACACAGAGATTTGCTGAGCTATATTTGTCGGCTCCTTGGCATTTTTTTTTAACTTGTGTAATCCTTCCTTATATAAGTGGTGTGAAGGCAGGCGGGGTCACTGCATCCGATACATCCAGCTCAAGAGCAGCACTCAGGTTTTGTTTCTGTCTCAGCTCGTCTAGACGATGATCAAGGTCAAATATTGGCAAACTTATGAGACTTCACACAGATGCTCTTCTGAGTTCTGCCATTTATTGCACATCTTTTAGAAAACATAAAGTAAAAGCTGCAAGGGTTGTGCTGTATCTGATGGAGAAAATGACTGGAGTGGATAACCTGCAGTGCAGAGGAAGCATCACGAAGCATTTAGTTGGCAGCTGCACACAATTCTAAAACTTTTTTCTTGGCTCGCTGTTTGCACTTTCTGGTTGAAATCCCTGAACCATGTAGGTTTCTGCTTACACTCCTAGCAGTTTTCATTGCCTTTACATCTTTAGGTTCCGTTGTTTAGCTCAGTTTTCAGTAGACTTGGATAAGTTGTGGTTAAGTTTTAACTTTAAACTCCCAGCTTCAGAATAAAGTGAGAGTAGCAATTGAAAAGTTATTAAATAAAAATATAGAAATTAAAGTGAGATTCTCTATAAAAAGTGATGAGAATGGGCTTAAAGAGCATTGGCACAAACACTTATTCCACTTATTCATCCTTAAAGCATCAACGTAGAAATTTAGACCAACAGTAGCAAAATATTTGACTCTACAGGTTGGTCCAATGTAGCGTCAGCAGGTCCACCATTGGTCTTACTAATCACAGAGCTCTACATTTGTTGGGCAGGCTTAACACCAGAGCTGCGATGTAGAAAAACTACAAAGATGGTGTCCACTCAGGATTGGAATTCTTTGAGTCAATGTATATAGAGGTGCTTAAGAAAAAGGATGTATTTGCATCTTCTTTGATGGTGTATGGAGGACTGCCCCATTGACTGACATCTATAGCAGTGAGTATGTCATGTTGTTGTTCATGTTGAGATCTGTCTATGGGTCGTGGCCAGACTATATATTCACATACAGAGGATGGCTTGCCAGACAAACAGTTTATAGCACTGT
>SSNS01000083.1:833034-1194678 GCA_006937985.1 Aphyosemion australe | reverse complement strand
TGCCTCAAATCAAGAAGATTGCTGGTTTAAATATTTCCTGTGCCGCCGTTCTGCACAGAGTTAGCATGTTGTCCCTATGCAAGTGTGGCTTTTCTCTTTCATCAGATTCAATGTGCTTTCCATGCATGTTAGGTTAGAACTAAAATGCCCCTAGGTTTGAATGGGTGTGTGACTTTTTTTGCTTTCTGTGTGTCCCTGTGATGGACTGGTGACTTGTCCAGGGTGTCCCATGCCTCTTGCCTGATGACTGCTGGAGATAGACACTATCTCCCAGTGACCCAAGCAGTTGAGAAGATGGATGGATGTTGATGGTTATGTTCTTTAATTTGCTTTTTACTTGCTAATTCCTGCAGGGTCTGCAGTGACGGGCCTGCAGAACTCACCGGGTGGAGACCCCTATCCAGCCCACCCAAGGGACAGCCAATGGTTCCAATCCAAGAATATTCTTCTGCAAGTAAAATCAGAAGCAAAGTGATTTGAGAATTGTTTAAAAAAATTCCAAATGTAACTAATAAAATATTTTAAAAAATAGAAAATTTGTGCACTCAAAAAATCTTACTGTTTGTCACATTTATTTTTAAAATTAGTGAAATAAATCTCCTTCTGTTTGATTTAAAGAATTTTGCTTAGAGCTCTTGTAAGGTGTCTGTTTTACATTTAATATATGAAACGATGTTTAATCATGAATTAATTTAAAAGCTTTTTTGATAATTAATTGAATGGGAATTGATTTTACTTTTATTTTCTTACCAATCGATTTTATTCACAATAAAATAATAAAATTGATACCTATGCAAATAATGCATTTATTGTGCTTTCTTCTATTTCTAGGTTTTCTGCATTTCATCCAAATTCCATCTCTTCTAAATTTATGCAGCGCATTCATCTGAGTGCTAAAAGAACTCTCCTTTCTGTGAGTTAAAGGTGCTGTCAGAAAAAAAGCCTTTCATGAACCAGCTGCTGGTTGACTCACTACTTTCTGGCAGAGACTGAAGCAAAAATAGACCTTTATAAACATTTTTACTTTCCTTTAACTCTAGAATCGAGTTAGACCAAAGCTTTCAAGTGATTTCTGCTGTCAACTCTCTAAACACCCAAATATGAGTTAAGTTTCTTACCTTTTGTTTATACTTTTGATTAGAAGATAAAGTAAAGCAGGTTGAAGGAGGGAAAAAACTAAACTTCTATGCTTTGAGTGAGCAGACAACATTTTCCAGATAGAAGCTTTATGAGTTTACAGCAGCAGAGAGCACGGTACGGGCCAGAAAACCATGTCGGTGAAGAGTAGGAAAGAGAGAAAGGTAGCGGAGTGTGTGTGGAGCACATCTGTCAAAGCCATTCCTCTGTAAGGTAAGGGTAGGAAGAGAGGAATAAAGATAAATGTCCTGTGACATTCAGAAAGTGGGCCAAACCAAAAGGAGTCTAAACGGATCCATATGGGATGGAAAACGGAGAGAAAAAGGAGAAATGCCACCATCTTAATAGAGTTAAGATATATAGCTACAGTATTAACTGGTGTGTGTGTGTGTTTATTAGTGTGTGTTGTTTACTGAGATGCAACCATTTTTTTCCAGGATAAAAATGGAATTGGGGAGAGGCAAATCCTGCATAGAAACCTGGAGGGAAGATTTCCAAAAATTGCAGCTGTAAGGATATATCCCCCCCCTCCTGGATAGAAGACAAGTGCTTCCCTTTCACACAGGAATCATTTCCATTTAGTCGTGCTGTGGCACTGAACTCCCAGTCAAGGGTCACTGACAGGTGTCAACCTTGCACACAAGCAGTCAAAGTCTAAAAGTTGGGTTCAACCTCTTTGCCCCTTTACATTTAAATATTTTTATGACCTTTATCAAGAATGGTGTACTGTTCATGTTGATGGCTTTACGGAGCTCTACTAAAACCTGCTTGAAATATGGAACATGGGCCAATATATAAATGTTAGTGTCAGTGTCAGCACTGTTGTAGCAATGCATGCAGATGACAATTCAAGGCATCGATAAGCTTACTTCTGCTTGGGAATATGCCAGATTTGTAATTTTCTTGTCATGTCAGGTGTTAAAAGGTTAACCAGGTCTAGCTAAGCTTAGGACACCAGACTGTCAGTTAGGAGCTGCGGAATCACGCCTGAAAACCTAAGTGGAAAACTTTTTTAAAAGGACAACTTTAAAGGAACAGTGTGTCTAATGTCATCATTTTGGAAGGAAGGTTATATTGAAGCAAATTTCGGGCTGGGGGATTGTCAACAAGGTCAAAGAGAGATAGCTACTGTTTACAATCTGTGAGCCGCACGAGGTTGCTGAGTCTGCATTGAGCTAACATGGCAGGCAAGAATCTCCTGAGTTGTTTAAAGAACCAAAGCTAGTAAACAGGAGCGACCCAGAAGTTATTTCTTGTACCCCTCAGAAGTCACGGCATCTTTGTTTCGCTCTAATATTGGGTGACGAGGCTAGCATTGAGCTAACATCGCTAACGGTGAATTAAAAGCAAATAGTCAATGAATAAATTAGTTTTCTCCACAGGGTGTGATGGCTCTCCCTTAGAGATAGGGTGAGAAGCTCAGTCATCCGGGAGGGGCTCAGAGTAGACCTGCTGCTCCTCCACATCGAGAGAAGCCAATTGAGGTGGCCCGGGCATCTGGTTAGGATGCCTCCTGGACGCCTCCCTGGTGAGGTTTTCTAGGCATGTCCAACCAGGAGGAGACCTAAGGGAAGACCCAGGACACGTTGGAGGGACTATGTCTCTCATTTGGCCAGGGAACGCCTTGGGATTCCCCGGAGGAGCTGGCCCAAGTGGCTGGGGAGAGGGAAGCCTGGGCCTCTCTGCTTAAGCTGCTGCCCCCGCGACCCAACTCCATATAAGCGGATGAAAATGGATGGATGGATGGAGTAAATAAATAAAAGCCTGAATTTGTAAGTTGTTGAAAGCACATGACTGTAGAAAACAACTTTGCTTTTAAAGCTTTTGAAATGATATCCACCATCATCTTAAATATAAAGAAATACATTAAAAGTGGTCACCCAATTTGTTTTTCCACTGCCCTTTGAGAACCAGTGCTCTAGAACACACATCTTAACTTATTTAGACCCACATTTTCCATTTGCAAACATTTTCATGTTTGGGTCGCCTTTTATGGGCAGAATTCTCCCTCTTGGACTAATTTCTCAGCACCATACTAAATTTTAAGCCTTCTTTATAGAAAAGCTGCACCAGAGAGCTGAAACGTATTGGCGAGGCTGCTGTGGCAGTTTGAGCGTTTCTTGGTAATGAATTGTGAAGTGGGTGGACTCGGGCCTCACCATGCATGTGTGAGACTTAATGTAAACCAACTATACTGTAGAGGGGAAATGTGAGTTTTGGCAGGCTGGGATGTGACTTGCAGACTCGTGCTTTGTCTCCTTCACTCACCAGATGAGGTTAGACTGATGTGGAATTTTGAAGGCCAGTACTGACACTTCTGGTTTTATACGTGGGCTCACTGTCAAACAATTCTCTGAACACTACTGGCAAAGTTCTCACGGCCAAAATTAAAGCATTTAATCAAGAAGTTCATTCAAAAAATTCTAAATTAATGAGCTGTTTTGAGTTTACGTTTCTCTAAAATCTTGAACCCAAATGTTTCTTATTGTTTCTTTATCTTATCTTGTTTAGAAATGATGTATAAATTGGGTGTTGAGAACAGAAGTTTGGCAAATCATTAAAACCACATTTATTTAAAGGACTGACGTATGTGACAGAAACGCATTTTTCTTCCAAATTAGCTTATTTACTCGATTTATCTGCTGTGTCAGATATGCCCAAACAGAAAGAGAGAAGACGTTTAAAGAAAAATTTGCAAAGGCCAAGTTTATGAGAAACAGTTTTTTACTTATTATTTTTTAAATATGGCTGCTCAATTTGAGTTTAACATGCAGGCTAAACATGAAAATAGTCTTCTACCCCTATTTCTTGCATTAGCTGCCGATAGAAAATAGACGAGGAAACGCTTGGATTAGAAAAGCACCTCAGATCTACATCCATCCATTCGCTTCTGCTTATCTGGAATCGGGTCGTGGGGGCAGCAACCTAAGAAGGGAGGCACAGACTTCCCTCTCCCCAGCCACTTGGGTCAGCTCCTCTGGGGGGATCCCAAGGCGTTCCCTGGCCAGCCGAGAAACATTGACAATCCCTTGGGTCTCCTCCCGGTTGGACGTGTCCGGAAAACCTCACCAGGAAGGCGTCCACCATAGATGAGGGTAGGATCATAGATCAACCAGTAAATTGAGAGCTTCGACTTCTGGCTCAGCTCTCTCTTCACCATGACAACCTGGTACAATGCCCGCATCACTGCACAGATCTACATCACATTGAAAATTAGCATTCATGGACTCACCCATCTTGATCGCGACAGGAAAGGCTGTTGTTGACTTTATTAGTGTGTATTGTTGTTGACCAGGAAACAGCTGAGAACATCTCGACTAGTAAAAGCTAACGTTAGCATTAGCAACTCCACCACACAGCAGAACTCCTCCAGGCTTGTGTTATTTGTGGAGATAAAACATCAACGTTGCAAGCAGAGTCAGTGGTAGAGTCGTGTTGCTGTTAGCCAATCAGAGGCGAGATGTCCAAAAACCAGAAAATAAGACTCCAAAATCTGCCGTGTTCAGCTCCTCTCTGCTCTGGCTCACTTCTACCTCCTGAAACAGGAGCGCCAGAGCTTTTTTCCCCATATGAACTCACAAGGCATTCATTTATACTAGAGACTACTGCTAATGTGTTGATGGTGAGCTTGGTCTTTAATGCTTTTAGGCAATGATGCACTCTTGGTCACTAGCTACTAAATGGAAAATGTGTTGCAGCAGCAGGCAAAACATGAGGCATTCAGTCCTCTGCATTCAGACTTAAAAGGATTCTTAATACGTGAAGCTGCTGGTGTCCTCAGAGATAACACACCTTAGTCCGAGAGAGAGAGAGAGAGAGAGAGAGAGAGAGAGAGAGAGAGAGAGAGAGAGAGAGAGAGAGAGAGAGAGAGAGAGAGAGAGAGTATACAGTCAATACCAAACTTTTAAAAACTTCATAATAAGATCTTTAAAGCAGCATTCCGCAACTTTGCAGTTATATGGTCTCTGTCGCCCTCTAGAGGCTTGCTGCGTAACGTCACTGTCGTAACATTAAATCTTTCCTAATGTCAGGCAAAACAACAAAAACAAACTTTTCCACCTCCACACATTGAATAAATAGTTTTATCAGGACTGTATAACAACTTTATGCCTGACCAAACACAATAACCCTGGTGAAATCATTTATTACTTACCTAGCCATTAGCAGCATGGCTAGGTTAGAGTCCGTAGTTCATGCCGTTCTTTCTAAAAGAGCTCTCCAGCGAGGAAAAGACGGCCCAATAATAACTCTGGTCTTTGCTCTTGCTCTATCATGTTCTTCTTTTTATATTCCTCTGATACGGGATTTCTAGCTTTCTTTGGTGAATCTGCCGCTGCTACAGCGAGTCTACGTTATACATTATGGCAAGCCAAAGGGATAAAAAAAATGTGCGCTCTAAACTCGCATTATGTCATTCAAGACACGCGGACATAATGCTTGCTTTGAGAACACGTGAGTTTTTGCCCCCTTTGGTGTCAAAATGCGCGTTCAGGACGCACATTTTGGCGGACATAACGCGGATTTAGAGCGCGTGCTTGTTTTATCCCTTTGGCTTGCCATATTCTGCCGTAAAACGACACCCAGTCAGTACTTCCGGTGGCTACCCGAAGCTCAAAAACTGTATAACACTATCACAGGTATGAAAATGAACATAATAGATAATAGTATGACACAAAAACTTTACAAAAAAGCATAATTTTAAGGTGTAAAAGTTGCGGAATGTTGCTTTAAGTAGCTCCACTTGAATGGTTTTGGTGTCACTTTTTAACATCTGTATAAAGAAAAAGGGGAATTGTGTGATTAAATTGTCTTTCTCTCCTTTTTCTGTTGTTTTTCAATTTAACAACAGAAAAAGGAGAGAAAGACAAACAGATCAAAGTTTGTTTGCTTTTGATCCTTCTCACATTGTTACTTCCGTCTAACATCTGCAAATTAGGCAATGAGATCATTTAGCTACTTTTGGGATAGCCAGTGACCTCTTAGCCTATTAAGACCACACCTCTTCCACCTTGTCAGCCATTTTTGGGTTAGGGTGGCAGAGGAGTTAGGGGCCCGTCCTGTAACCAAAGAGTTGCAGGTTCGAACCCCAGCTCAATGTGTCACAATAGTTATGTCCTTGGGCAAGACACTTCAACCATTTTTCCTGCTGGTGGTGGTCGGAGGGACCGTTAGTGCCCCAGGGCAGCTGTAGCTGCAATGTAGTTCATCACCACCAGTGTGTGTGTGTGTGTGTGTGTGTGTGTGTGTGTGTGTTATAAATACAGACAATTTACCATTTACTTTTAAACAGAGCAGATCAAAATGATCTACCTGCATACTCATCTGCACTGAATAGAGTCAGCCAGAGATGGAGGAGAAAAGTCGCTGTTTTGGTTTATATGAACATTTTGAAAGTACCTCTCAATATTTCCTTACTCTGGAATAGCAATGCTCGTTTGACAGAGAAGACAAACACATTTGATGTTATGTTAAAACTTTGTTTACAGTTTGTGATGTATCAGCTTTACCTTTGCAATCGATGTATTGTGCACCCCTGGGCTACAACCTTAGAAGTTAGACAGAAAAAGGAAATAAAACTGACAATTTTCTGCTGTTCACCCTTTATTTTGCGATGGAGACCACCCTGATTGAAACCACAAGCAAACATACCTGCATGCACATGCAAAATAACCTGCAGCCAGAGTGAATGAGCACACCTGTCGACAAAAATATGCAGCCAAACACACATTTAGTGGTAAACTCATTCCTCTAGAGTCATGTGGACACACACACACTCACCAGGGCAAAGGGGGTTCTTTCTTTTATCAAGGTGAGCACTGCCTGGATTGAGTCGACATGGCAAGTTTGTATATGTCAGAGAGGCTGCCTTCTACAATTACGTTCTCTCACACACACACACACGCACACACACACACACACAC
The DNA here is from genome assembly GCA_006937985.1 of Aphyosemion australe. Classification (NCBI taxonomy): domain Eukaryota; kingdom Metazoa; phylum Chordata; class Actinopteri; order Cyprinodontiformes; family Nothobranchiidae; genus Aphyosemion; species Aphyosemion australe. The sequence goes on along the minus strand of SSNS01000083.1, from coordinate 1,187,620 downwards.
ACACGCACACACACATACACACACACACGCACTACACAGTAAATGCCCACAGCTGGTTCACCAAGAAGACCACACACACACTCACTCATGCTGCACACACATGCCGCAAACTGACTCTCAACCAGGACAACTGATCCCTATCACACACTCACTCTTCCACCCTGAGCCACATGGGAGGCCGTGATGGTGGCTGTGTGTGGGAGCAGTGGGAACACTGGTGGCAACTGCACCAAGCTTTCAAGATGCTCCCTTTGATCGGGAGGCGAACAGGACAGAGGAACACAAACTTTCACAGCTGTAGCTTTACCTTATTTCAACTTCTACTCTTCGCAGCATGGAGGGAAAGCTGTTCTGCAACATTTCTGATTCATTTCTTCTGATTTTTATCTATTGTTTTATGAAGTAAGGCATTCTTTAAGCGAGTGCAGTAATAACTGGGTCATTTCCACTGTGGGAAAAAAGAAACCAGCTCTTGAACAAGACAACCCATCCATTTTCCCTCCTCCTGTATTTGTTCCTGTATTCCGTCGCTCCCACTGTCTGCTTCCTCTCTCCCTCCTTTCTCTGGGATCCTGGGGAAAGTCCCAGTCGCTCTCCCAGTCGATCTCTCTCTCTCTGCTTGCATTCCTTTACTAAGTGGAAGGCAAGGGCCCCCTCACACTGCAGGAACTCTGGAGTTTATGTGTGTCAAACTGTGCATGAGTGTGAGAAAACATCTATTTCTAATTGCATCCCGAGTGTTGAAAGTGGTCTGTATAAGAGATGTGCTGCTATATATAGCAATAGACAGTAAAATACAGGAAGCTGCAAACATGTTGGGTTGTTTTCACTGTCTTTGCCTTGAGTTGCTCCTGCAGCTTGAAGCATCTCACAGGCCCAGTGTAATCAGTACGCTGCAGCTGCACATTTCTCTAACTCAGTGGACTATAACCATTTTGACTTAATCTCTTGACTGATGTCTTAATGCAAAGTTACGTTAAAAGCCTGGGTAAAATGAATGCTGACAATAACATTATATGTGCATATATTACACATGATTTGTTTAACTGTTTTCTAGCTGAGTATAAAAATGTCATTTTCAATGCTTTATCTAAAAATGTTTCTTTATTTGGTTTTTGACAAAGATGCATTTAAAAGTAAAGTAGAGCCTACCAACACATTTAATGGAGTTTCTTCTTTATTAGTGACATAAGCAATAATCAGATATCTCTTCTCTGATTGGCTAACATCAACGAGACACTTCCACTGCCTAAGTTTGCTCTGCAAACAATGTTTTATTTCCACAAATAACACAAGCCTGAAGGAGTTCTGCCGCGTGATGAAGCTGCTAATGCTAACGGTTAGCTTCTACTAGCTGAGACATGCTCTGCCCTCTCCTGGACGCTAAATGAAAACAGCCTTCCCCGTCAAGAGCCAAGATGGATGAGTACATTAACAGCATTTTTGTCGCAGACAGTGACGTTGTGAAACCTAAAACTCCGATTATTTTTGTCCACGCAGAAACGCTGAAAACGGAAAAAACGCAAATCTTCACTTTGGCCGGATGTTACGGCCAGCGCCCTTTTGTGTTTTTACCTCTCCTCCTTGTGTTTGCACCCTCAGCAGCACCTGACTCCTCTCACCCTGCCCAGCTCCACACTGAAGCGCCCAGCTGGTGGCAATGACAATCAGCAGCTGAATGAGGACTCACTGCATAAAAGACACCCAGCCCTCATCATCAGAGAGCGACAGGCTGGAGAGGAAGTCTCTGTCCTGTTGGCTCTTAGGTGTGCTTTGTTTTAATCTCTTTTAGCCATTTCTGATTCTGTGAGTGTGCAGGGGGTTCCCTCACTTAGTTTATTCTTAAGATTGGCTAATTAGAGGTTTACTGTTTGTGTATTTATATTGCCGTTGATTAGTCCCTTTTGTGTTTAAGTAGTTTTTGTTCACTTAATTTATTTTGTTTAAATAAAATTGTTTAAGGTAACCTTTTAACACCTGAGCACGTGTCCTCCTTGTTACCCCAGGCCCTCTAGACAGCCTGGCACATAACACTGGAGTTTTTAAAAAGATTTGTATTTGTTGCGGAAATCTGCGTTTTCGTGTGGATGACAGGCCGAATTGTAGAAAAAAGTCTTTGTTTTGGGAGATACCTGGCTAGGTGTGCACAGGGCCTTAAACACCAATGTTATCGGTATTGGTAATCTTTTCTCGTGAAATGCCTACAGCGTAGTTGCAATAAAATTAGCGGTGATTTAAAGCTGCAATAGCTAATCTACAAAACAAGCTTGCTTTAAAACGCAAACATAGTCACAGAACTCTCACTCCTCCCATCAGCTATCATCCGTCGTAATCCTCATTGCTAGAGGAAACAAGATAGAGTTAAACACCAGTCATAGTTTTCTAGGTCCAAATGTCTTTTGTTGTCCATGATTTCAAATTGTGTTTTTTTTTTTTTGGTTTTCACCGTAGAGTTATAGTTAGTTAACTCTGGCTACACAAGGATGTTGTCACTTTACTTCAAAAAGGTTCAGGTTACCAGCTCCGGTGGCCTAGTGGTATGAGTGTCCACTCCAGGACTGGGAGATCGGGGTTCGAATCACGGTCGGGTCATACAAAAGACTTTGAAAAAATGGGACCCAATGCCTCCTCGCTTGACACTCAGCACTAAGGGACTGGATTGGGGGGTTAAACCACCAAATAGTTCCCGAGCGCGGCCACAGCTGCAGCTTACTGCTCCCCACCATGGAGATGGGTCAAATGCGGAGATGTAATTTCACCAGTGTGTGATGAATACTTGGGACTTTAACTTTATCATTTCAATCAGAGCACTTATGTGTCGAAAGTTATTTACTTGATTTGTACTTTTTTGTTCTTTCTATAATTGAAGCTAAATTAGTCGTGTCTGTCCTGACACAATCATGCATTAGTTACCTGTCCAGTGCATATCTACGTTATCACCTATAACCAGAAATAGGTGCAAAACCACCATTGTAGAAGTCCAATGTTCATATATTTATCATAAACATCTTTTTGAGGTAGAAGACAGAAAATATTGAACATTGGTTGGCCAACACTGATAAAATAAACCTTCTTCTTAAGCCTTCTTTTCAATAATGCACTAGTTTATGCAAACAAAGCTCTGGAACTCAACACACAGAATGAGTCGAGTTACTGCAGGTTGAGTGACGTGCTGCATGTGCTTCATTCCATTTCCACACTAAGTCACCAGCTCTGTAGCTCTGTGACCACCTCCATTTCTAGGTGTATCATTGTCAGATAATCTTTAACCCCCCTTTGTAATTTCACACATGATGGTGAAGTGCATCAAAGGAGCATGAGGATTATTCATTGGTGTGTGAGAAGGGCTCGTGTGAAAGTAGCAGCCAAGTGTACCTTCTGATTAGTGTTGCAGTTTCAAACTACTGTGTTTTATGTTGTTTTCCACAGATACATCTGGCATTGATGGCAGCTCAGACACAGTCATCAAAGCGCCTCTTTTAACTTTCTCCATGTTAATGTTGATGCATCTAAATCTATATAGTTTTTGGAAGCCAGTAACAGCAAACAGTTGCCAGTGCAAGCATGATGTCTTGAAGATAAAAGTTGATCAATGATAGGATGCTACAGATATTTTGCAAAACTTAAATTGTTTACATCATCAACTCAGAACACCAGAGGGCAAAACTTCCAATCCACAACTCAGGCACTTAAAAGGCATCAAAAAAAGTTTTCTTTTTCATCTGGGTAAATAAATGTTGCTCAAAAAATAATTATGTTAGTAGTAAGTTTTGAGCCAGATCACATTTCCTAGATTTACCCCTTTCCCTGCACCTAATTCCACCTCCTGATTTGAAATCTGCAGGGGAAGTGGATTGAATATCTCGTGAAATGTGACAGCCTTTCAAAAAGTTGATGTCCTCAATTGTTGAATGTTCCTTTTACATGAGCAGAAGTGATATTAATACGATGGGTTTATGATCCTGGGGTGTTTCCTGTTTTGGCGGGCCTATCTGTGAGCATCAGCCAATGTGTTTTAAGGATCCAGAATTCCTCATCAACTACGTTTGAGATTCTGTTGGGTTAATCAAACTCATGCGATTCCTTAGTGAGTAAAATGGTGGAACATGGGACTGTGAAATCCTCGGACAAGCTTGCAAGGGACTCGTATCATAACATCCTAGATGAGAGACGCTTTGATCAGGGAGAAAGGTCATAGACTCACTTACTACTGATGAAACACGCATGCACGAACATACAACTTTTCATAGAAGCGCACACACCATCCCACGGACTCAACGCTCTCCTCCTCCCCTGACTCTCCTTCCCAACCCCTGAGCAGCAGTTGAAGGGTGCGCTGGATAGCTGCAAACTCTCTCTCTGTGGATTTGTGTTGTGATTGTCTGAATATGTGCTTTTATGTTTGGTGCTGTTAACCAATCAGAGGCGAGATATCTCCTAGATAGTCTCCTCACTCCTCAGACTAATTTCTACTTCCTGAAACAGGAGTGCCAGATTTTTTTCCTGCAGAAATCATCTTAAAAGGCATTCATTTATAGCCTGGCAAGCCATCCTATATATGTGAATATATAGTCTGGCCATGACTCATTGACGGCTCTCAGTCAGGGGGCGGGATCTACGGTTGTCTTTCAAACTGTCTGCACGCAATTGGATAGCGCTAGGACCAATCAGAGTAACAAACAATGTGACATAATCACAGAGACGGAAAAGAAGAGGAAGGCAGCAATGGCGTCTAACATCAATGATTTCTGTCGTTTTTGTATGAAAAACATGTGAATATCAGGTGTACTGGGACATTGCACTACTTTGTTTGATAAAAATAAGAAGCCGCTAAGTATATCTGACAGACTTACGCACGTTGGAGTCTAAATCGTCCAATGTTAATGACAAAGCAGTTTCAAACGAACGTGGTTCCTGCGCTGCCGCCATGTTGTTTATGTTCGCGGCCACAGCTCTGACGTCATTGGCTACTCCCGTTCTGTGATTGGCCCAGCCAAAACTATAGCGAGCTGTGATTGGACAGCCACAGCACTGGATCGGGATGAGAGGGTTTCAATGAAGCGTGCCTAGACCAAACTTTGCAAGGCAAGAATTTGGTCTAGTTCACTAGGCTAGTTCATTTATACTATAGAGACCACTGCTAATGTATTGAAAAAACAAGTGACCTTGGTCTTTAAAGCTAATCTGCTTCACCGATCACTCAAGTGATCCAAACGTGGACCCACAATGCTGATGTAAAAGTGGAGCACAGCAGATATGGAAGCATGAGTTGACACCTGAAAACAAAGATGTATACAAAAATCTGGACATGGCACTACAAGTAGTAGTTGTGAGACTCATGCCACCTGTGTGTCTTGCCCTTGTTCTGCCTTCTTTACTTGCAACTGACATTTTAGCCTTCAAGATGGCTGAAAATACACACCACTCATAGCTTTAGTGACTGGATATAAAGCCATTATTAAAAGTTAGATTCATTGCACAACCCTACCCATTCACTTTCTTGTATATCACAAAGAGAATTGGAGCACCCCTACCTCCCTGCATGAACATCCAGGAAAGGATTGAGGAACAGATCCAACAGTTTTCCACCTAACTTAGAAATATATTCACAGAGAAAGTTGAATAATGTAAACTGAACCATAAAAGTATTGAGTGCTGCAGTTTTTGATCCCTTCGGTATCTCTGTCCAAACTAAGCCTGGATTCCTGTTTACACACCACCCCAGTATTAAGCACACAGTGCATTTCTTTTTTGTTTCCATTAGAGAGTTAGATAGCAGAGCCCATGAGATTCCTTCATTTCTCCTACTTTGCTCACTTCTGCCTATGCTTCAGTGATTGATATTAAATCTGTTCTGTTTGATCAATAATTAAAGGTGGAGTGCCTACTGTTCCCAGACTAGACTGAACATTATGAATTATAGATTGTTATTCCTGCTGGTCTGATCAAAGAATAACAACAACAGCCCTTCGCATGGTCTGAGCACTACCAGTGCTGATGCTCTCCACTGATTTGAAAACTGGAGGATTATTATTTCTTCTCTTCAAAACTGATCCTCAATCAGGGTTTTTGCTTCCTGGTGAGGTGGTCCAAGGTTTAGAATGAAAACACCAGAGGTAGAGACGGAGGATGATCTTGGTCTATGACCAAATGGGACTGAACTTTGCCAATGGTGGCAACCATCTACTACAGACAAGGTGGTTTTGATTCACCACAGCAGGTTGAGTTTAGGCACACTAGGGTAAGGTACTCACGCTCTCAAACATAGACTTAAATATTACTGACTTTACTTGTTCCCTTCTCATTTTACTTGATTCATTCCAGTTGTGATAATTAAAAAAATGACCATATTGAGGAATAACACACACACACACACACACACACACACACACACACACACACACACACACACACACACACACACACACACACACACACACACACACACACACACACACACATATATATATTTATTTATTTATTTTTGCAACTATCAAGCATGAAGCTAAGACCAGTCAGTGGTGACGTGTGTTTTTGATAAAACTATATATGTAAATGTAATATAAATGGTAAATAGTAAATAGCCTGTGGTTGATTTAGCACCCTATAGGGTTCTGCAACCCCCCAAGGTGCTTTACAACACATTCAGTCATTCATCCACACACACACGTTCACACACTGGTGGTGATGAGCTAGCATGTAGCCACGGCTGCCCTGGGAAGTGACGGAAGTGATTTCCTTTTGCATATATTCAGTCAGATTGAGATGTTGTAGGTGGAGGTGTCCTTCTGACTGAATTTTGCCATTTGGTCATGCACTAGTATTGTTGATGAGTGTTATCGTTTTAATTAGAGTACATACTGCAGATGAGCCTTTTGTGTGCTATGGTGTCATTATTAATAATAATAATAATAATAATAATAATAATAATAATAATAATAATAATAATTATAATAATAATAATAATAATAATAATAATAATAACAAGACTCTGAATCTGTGGGTATGTCTTGTTATACTTTATGAGTATTTGGGAAATAGCTCATTTTATTCTGTTTTGGTCTTTTCCGTGTGCGGAGCTACACTTCAGAACCTGAAAAGAAGCAGAAACCAGCCAGAGCAGCCATTGTTTGACACAATGTGAGTGGTGCTGGTGTGTGTGTGTGTGTGTGTGTGTGTGTGTGTGTGTGTGTGTGTGTGTGTGTGTGTGTGTGTGTGTGTGTGTGTGTGTGTGTGTGTGTGTGTGTGTGAAGCACTTATGGCCAGACAGAAGCAGACAAAACAGGAAGAAAGCCTCACCAGCCAGCTGCCCTTGTCCGTCACCCCTACCTACCTCTAGCTAGTGTTGAGTATGGACATATAGAATTTACTTACAGCTTGTGTGTGTGTGTGTGTGTGAGTGTGTGTGTGTGTGTGTGTGTGTGTGTGTGTGTGTGTGTGTGTGTGTGTGTGTGTGTGTGTGTGTGTGTGTGTGTGTGTGTGTGTGTGTGTGTGTGTGTGTGTGTGTGTGTGTGTGTGTGTGTGTGAGAGTGTGTGTCCAGTCACTAATAAAGTGGCTGAATGTGGTGATGCTACCAGAGGAACATTATGCGAAAGACAATAATATATTTTTATACTGTGGGAACCTCAGCTGTCCTTTCAGGGCCCATTCTTTTAAACAGGAAATAGAGAAACACACACACACACACACACACACACACACACACACACACACACACACACACACACACATGCATGCACACACACACATCCAGCCATTAAATTAGTCACCTTTTTTCTCACACTTTACCAAAAAGTGTTTATTTTTAAAATTCCGGTGGACCTATGGAGTGCACCGTGTCATTACCTAAAACCGATCACTTCACATGCTGATGGTGAACTCCGAGTCTGTAGTTATATCGGTGTGCTTTGGCACCATTCCATTTTATGAGGCAGTGTTCCACATCTAATGCCATGTGTGTTTTTTTTAACTTTTGCCAAAACCTCTAAACCACCTTCCCCCTTTCTTCATTCTAATTTTCACTCCCTCTGTCCTCAGTTACCCCCCCCCACACACACACACACACTGATGTGCACTCAGACCCACACTGAGCCTGGGCTGTGGTAATTAGATACAGTCTGTCTAACTGTCAGACAGCAACTGGTATACCAGACACCACACTCCAACCTCATTGGCTAATCCTCCAGACGCTGTTTCACATTCTGATTGGCTGTTGCTTCCTTCGCTGCTCCGAGTCTGACCCAGTAAACTTGCATGCAATCCAGATCCGTGGATTTCTATTGGCTGTCTCTGAGACACATGACCGGTGCTCGCTGACGCTCTCTGGCTCCATAGCTCCCAGAGGAGGATACAGTTATCCTCCTTATAGAGAAAAACAACACCATTCATCACCTCCTTCTCTTTCTTCAATCCACCTCATCTATCTCTCTCTCTCTCTCTCTCTCGCTCTGTTTAGGCTCTGGTGCTGTGTTGTTTCTGTCTTCGTCTTTCTGGAAGGTTTAAACCATCACCAACTCTCTGAAGGTCTAGGTCAGACTGAATTACCTCTTCTCAGACTATTAAACAACTAAAGTTGATATCATGTCCAGATCAGCCAGACTAGAACAAACAGAACAAAATAATCCCCAAGAACATCATTTATCTTGACTCTTTTTATAGTCTCATGTTCTCTCTTTTTTTTTTTACTTAAGATTTATTTTCACTTCCATTTCCACCCCCATTAAGCCCACACAGCCTCTTCAGCCAGCGAGAAGTGAACAGGATAGACCAAGTCATGGAGCCATAAATATTTATCCACTTCACTCATCTAGCTCTTACTGTTCAGCAGCAGTCTGATGAGGAAGGATCAGCTCTACACAACAGGGCTCTGATGTCATATCCTGTTGATGATGGTGGTGGACAAACACTCTGCTTCTCCATGAAACCAGGAAGGGATATGTTGAATATCTCTTTATTTTCTAGACAGGTTTTCTCCTCGTGGTGTTGAGCCACCAGCAGCCTAACCCATTTAAAACCAGAGAAAAATGCCCAGTTTAACTCCAGTTTGAGATCATTAAATAAAATAACCAGAACTTTGTTTTACGAAAAATAGACGGCTGACTTGACAGTCGTCCAAAAGATGACCATTAGCTACGTTTACATGGGCACAAGTAATCGGATTGAACGCCCTATCGGATCAAAAATTCGTCATGTAAACATGTCAATCGGAATATTCCGATCCGATTTGGCCTAATCAAATGAAACAGAAGTGATCTGTTGCCGATGCTATTTTTTTTACTGGAAACACTACGGGAGCTCAATATTACTGAACGTCTCGATGGCCGAACGGCTAAAAATGCCGAGTTATACACTCAAGTGCATCTAAAGATGCAGGAAGTGGGAATTCACCAAAGCTAGAGAATAAGCAAATAAATTGCAAGGGAAAAGACGTGCGGACAAGATGGCGTTTGTTTACAATTTCTCTTCCGGGAAAGACAACTCTGCGCATGCGCAAGCTATGGTGCGTGCATTGTGGCGTGATCGGATCATTCCAGTTAGTGTCCATGTAAACAGAGATTTGGAAGATGGGTTTCAGCCACTCTTGACCAAGAGACAGCATCAGAAGCGTCTCGCCTGGGCTAAAGACTAAAAGGACTGCACTGCTGCTGAGTGGTCCAAAGTTATGTTCTCTGATGAAAGTACATTTTACATTTCCTTTGGAAATCAAGGTCCCAGAGTCTGGAGGAAGAGAGGAGAGGCTCAGAATTCACGTTGTTCGAGGTCCAGTGTAAAGTTTCCACAGTCAGTGATGGTTTGGGGTGCCATGTCATCTGCTGGTGTGTTTTCTGAGGTCCAAGGTCAACGCAGCCGTCTACCAGGAGGTTTTAGAGCACTTCATGCTTCCTGCTGCTGACCTTAGCCGAATCTTGCCGTTAAGCACTTCAGCTCTTTTTTCTATCCTCTTCCTTGTTTTTAATTAAAATACAGAGGATCTTCTCTGGCAATCTGACAAATACACACTTAATTTTAAGTTTCGATTAGCCAGCACTATTATGCTGTATACTAAAGAGCTAAAGAAGCCTCCGCTGGTCATTATGCTACACAGATGTTAAGAAGAACAAAGCGAGCCTTTAATTTCAGTTTATTCAGTTACTTCGACTCACTGCTTGATGCAGCTGCAACAACATATGATCACACACAGCTATTCTTAGTCTAATAGGCGATAAATAATCATAACCTGTCAGTGAGCAGTAAAAGTATTGCTACATTTCCAGGTGCAACAAGCAGTTATCCTGGTGTGTTAGCCATTGCTGGAGTCACCAATCAGCATCTGTTGAAATGGCAAATGCAACATGTAGCATCTGTGCTTACACTGCAGGCAACAAGCTGCGTTCCAGCAGCAGCATTGTTAGCATGGGCGTTTGACTCTGCAGTAGAGAATAGGAACATCTGATTTTAATCCTGGTATGAAAAAGTTTGATCAAAGGCTGTGGTAAAACCGTCACAACTGTGTTAAAGGCATGAATTTTTGTTTTGAACAATTCAAGAGTAGTAAAAGATTAATGACAGCAATTTTTTATCTTCATCTCTAGAATAATTATAATCAGATCCTTTTATATTTTTTAAGCGTTAACTTGTTGAAAATCATCATTGATCAAAACCAGAAGTCACAATCAGCATTTTAGCAGCTGGACACTGAAAGTTCAACAGAAAAAGGGTGTGAGAGATAGTGGGAGAGTCATCACTGGCAGCTTTTTATGTTATTAGGAAAAGGCAACATGGAAACGAGATCAGCAGGTGCCTGATTCATGCCAGACATTAAACAAAAGGACAACTTCTCTTTTAGCACATTTCACAAAAACAATTATTTGAGCTTTAGTCAAATATGTGAAGAATTGGAATCTAGTATAAAAGTACTTAGTACATATGTTCAATTTTTTTTAATATATTTTTAAATAAACTCCATGTTACAATTAAGCAACTAAGTAATTAAGTAAGTAAAAAAACTATGTTATGAATAAGATTACATACATTATTGCTAATTATGTTTCAGTATTCTTGAAATTGATCTAAATTTTCATCTTAAAAGGGTGGACATTTGATGGAGGTTGTAATTTAAAACTTTGAAAGACCTTACGGTTTTCCAATTAGTAAAACTAGTAGGATTAGTCGTTTGTTCTCTTGGTTTCATGAATTCAACTATTGTAGCAACATGTCCACTGATGGTGTTTGGATATTTGTGTGTGTGTTTGAATTACTGTGATAAAAAAACGACATCAATGAAAAATAAAAACGTTTATTATAGCAGCAATTACAACTTTTCTTGTCTTTTGAAACCATATTGAATTTTTAGATTGGTTAGGAGTCTCAGATTTCCCGAGTTGGAATTTGGACTTTTGGGAGCGTTCCTGTTGGGTTTATTAATTTTCAACTTGAATATCCAGACTTCCAGTTGCAAATGGAATGCAACCTACCCTTAAGTCAGTAGCATTAAAGACAATTTTTTTCATCACATTTGCAGTGGTCTCTAGTATAATGAGACAATCTCTATGGGAAAAAAAGCTCTGGCGCTCCTGTTTCAGGAACTAGAAGTGAGCCACAGCAGAGATGAGCAGAACACAACAGGATTTGGAGTCTACTGCCTCCATTTGCTTTGCAACGTTATTGTTTTATCTCCACAAATAACACAAGCATGAAGGAGTTCTGTCATGTTGTGGAGTTGCTAATGCTAACGGTTAGCTTCTACTAGCGGAGACGTTTTAACTGACTTTTTCTAACCTGAACGTTTCCCTGTCTAACGACTAATGCAGGAAATAGATGTAGAAGACTATTTTCAAGTTTAGTCTGCATGTTAAACTCAGACTGACCAATCATATTTATAAAATAACAAGTAAAAAATTGCTTTCTCAGTGAACTTGGTCTTTAACAAATGAACACACTCAACTAGCCCTAAAGATCCAAAGGGGTTCGAAAGAAGGCAACTGGACTTCTTTGGCTTCTTGAAGACGTTTCGCTTCTCATCCGAGAAATTTTGTCAAGTCTGGCTGTCAATACAACTACTCCCACACAATAGAGGCTAACGACTCATCAGGGGGTCAGGGAGAAGGGGTATTCATAGGTAGTTTCTGCTAGTTAAGCAACAATAGACAGCTACAGTTTATAAGCTCAACCCTCCCAGTCAGAATTGACAAAGTTTCTCGGATGAGAAGCGAAACGTCTTCAAGAAACCAAAGAAGCCCAGTTTCCTTCATTCAAACCCCTTTGGATCACCATGACCTGGATGACTGAGAACCTTCGCCAGCATGTAGCCCTAAATATGGAAAAATACTGAAAACACAAACAAAATAGCTAATTTCAGAAGCTCAGATTAGTTCATCTTTGACTGATAGAATTGTAGAACACTAGGACAATATTTTCAAAATGATCGTGTTTCATGAGTCTCTGCAACAGCAAATAAATATCCCAGCATGCTCGCTTAAGGAAATCCCCTCTTATTCCAGCCTTCCACACAGCAAACCCTCATCCGATGTGTTATTTCATTACCCCTTTATATTTAGGAGGGACTTCCATGGGAAGGAAAAGAAGGAATCACTTAACCTTCAAAGTGTGGTCATCAGCTGACAAACGTATCCAACTAAAGGAAATGACTAATGTGAACAGTACCATGAGAAATGATTCATTCTCCTACTTCTAGAATGGCTTTGTTCAGTCATCAGAATGTTGATTTGTTGTTATTTTTACCAGTTTGGATACTTTATGAGTTTATGCTGCAGAAAAAGTAACTACGATTTCATATAAACTCCACTTTTAAAGCGGTTTTACAGAAACCAACAAAAAATAAATAAATAAAAGAGAGGAACTAAGTAGCACTTGAGGTCAGCACCAAGCCTGACTCAGTTTGGTTGTTGGACATGAGAGGGGGGGTTCCATGGCATGCCTCGAAACCATTTATGAGAATAAACTGAACTGAACTCCTTAAAGAATTCAGCGTTATTCATGGATTGGTGTGAGTCGTGTTTACAGCTCCTCCTTTTACAGGCAGATGTTACTCCCCAGCGTCCACTCCCTGCTAGCACATCACAAAATTCCCCAAAGTTTACCGTTTTCTGCTTTAATAATAATAAAAATAGCTGCCTTCTCTCAGTTGTGGCTTATTTAAAAATCACCCATGACCCGAACTTTGCCCTTTGCACTTTAGCTCACTTATAACTTTCCTGGCATTCCGAGCTTATCCTACGAGTTTTCCCCCTGGCTGGAGTTGAGAATCAGCTGAAAGCCTAAATAATGAAATGAATGCCGTCCATTGGTCTAAGCTATTTTTCCAGTTTTATCAAGAGGCACAGCTTTTCTGTGGCACCTTGAGGTTAATCTGAAAAAGGAGGCAGTGTAGACTCACACACACACACACACGCACACACACTAGTTTAGGGTAGATTATTAGAGATGAACATCAGCACTGATTCAGGGTTTTTTCCAGACTAAAGACGACGGGCTAATCTGTGCCTGGACACCTACAGTACGTCTGTCAGCACAGGATTTACACTCACAGGCCTGTCTGGGCAGGGGCGTATGCACTGTATGGAGAGGAGTGTGTGTGTGTGTGTGTGTGTGTGTGTGTGTGTGCGTGTGTGTGTGTGTGTGCGTGCGTGCGTGTGCGTGTGTGTGTGTGTGTGAATCCCAGCCTGAGAGCGTGACCACCAGCGTCTTGCTGGAAGCGTGACGGTTTTTTCTTCTCCAGCCACCGAGCTGATGATCAGATGACACATGCTCATTAATTCTATTGTCCATCCAGTAAAACGAACCAGCAGCAGAAAGAAGGAAGGGACACAAAGAGGGCTTATTTACTGAATGTGAATGATGAAGCATGTGTGCGTCCACCTCTTTGTTCCCCTCTCCTCCGTTTATCTCATTTCATTTCCCTTTCCTCCTCCTGCTCATACACGCTTCTTCTCTATTGCTTCTTCATTCTCTTGTCCTCTTTCCTCTCATGTTCTTGTCTTTTCTCAATACCTTTTCCTACTTAACCTCTTTTATCTCTCCTTCTTCTATAAAATTCTAATCTCTGTGTTTTTTTTCTCCTGTCCTGACCTTTTGTCTTCCTACTTCCCCTCTCTTTACATTTTCTTCTCTCCTCTCTCTTTCCTCTAATAGCCGATGGAGGCATGCCTGAGTCCCGGCCACTCTCATTAACCTCATCATTAAGTTCAGCCTCGGTTGGACTGCACTGCCCTCACAGCGCTGTGTGGCTTGTGTCAATACATACGTGTTCAGCTATTAAAGCAGAACAGCAGAAGCTGGGAAGGTACAGCCAGAGGATGCAAAGCACATTTATATAACAGCTGAGACAGTAGCAGAGGAGTGTGTGAGGAATGACTGATACATCTAGGTTGATCTGAACTTTCCATGTTCTCTATTCTGTTTGATGTGCTTTGAGTGTGCATGTTATGAAAGCCTGTGGTGATTAGTTGTTCTCTCCGGTATGAATACGACCCCAAGGGAAAGAAAATGTCTAGACTTTTGCTGTACATGAACTAGAACAAGGCTCCTATCAGCTTTGCAGCTCAGTTGCTGCAGTGGCCTTATGCAGTCTCTGAATTTCTCTAAATTGCTTTCTTACCTTGTAAGGCTATATAGTGAATATGGTGCAAAAGTCTGTTTATTTCAGTAATTCAACTTAGACTGAGAGACCATTTAAAGCTGTAATAGCTAATTTGGAAAACAAGTCTATTGTCTGACTCTTAATTTCCGATACCGATATAAACCGATAACGATATATGCTGTGTCCCACTGACTCTGTTCACTCTGCAACGTTGATGTTTTATCTCCACAAATAAAACAAGCCTGGAGGAGTTCTGCTGTGTGGTGGAGTTGCTAATGCTAACGGTTAGCTTCTACTAGCCGAGACGTTCTCTGCTGTTTTCTGGACGCTAAACCAACAACAGCCTTCCCCGTCGTGAGTCAAGATGGGTGAGTCCATGAATGTTAAGTGACAGTGTGACGTACATCTGTCAGATTTTCTGAATCAATGGTTTTTCTGTCTATTTTCTGTCAGAAGCTAATGCAGGAAATAGGGGTAGAAGACTATTTTCATGTTCAGCCTGTTCAGCCTCAAAGTGAATGATCACTTTCAAAAGTAATAAGTAAAAATTATTTCTCATTGAACCTGATCTTTAACTTAAAGTAACTCTCCAGAGTATTTCTTTTATCTGATGGCACCATCTAGTGGCTGACAAGCGTATCACACCAATAGTCGGTCGACTCGGTAATTTAAGATGGTGACTGCACGTTTCTTGTCTATAAATGTGCTTCTGTAGCCGACAGAGTTAAAACATGTTGTTTTACAAGTATTATTCTCATGTCATGTTGTGTTTTCATATATTTATATTTTAAAGACTTACTTGTCCGTGAAAAGTTGATCAACACTGCATCAGCCGAGGTACTTCCTTAAATTTGAAGCACGTGAGCGGTAGTCTAACGCTATTGGTTAGTTTTGGTTAGCGCTCAGTTTCCTAATGCACGGATTTTACGGGGCAGGGGGAGGGCTTAGCAAAAACAAAAGACGTATCGCTTACATTAAATCACACTACATGATAAGACAATCACTTTTACGGATTTCTGAAAAATCATACTTAATTCCTGAAAGGGGAAAAATCCGGATTGCTGCTTTAACAGTATTCCCATTCGTAAAAAAAAAAAATTTAAACCTGTAGGAAATCTGCCCCTCTTCCATTTTCCTGGCAAGGAGGGAGAATGAATAACACCATTATCTTTTATTCCAACAAGGTGGGAATCACTACGCTAACCCCCTCAGTGAGTCAGGAGCAGATTCTTCTCTGGAGTTCTGAATGATCACACAGAATTCAGATTCATTGCTCTCCTCATTGCTACTGTACCGTTTGGAATAACAACAATTTCCTCTCATGAGCTCCAAGACCTTTAAAGCTGAGTCCTAATATTTGGATTGAAGACGGAAAAACCAGTATGTCAGCGTGTGATGTGGATGAACATGTAAAAGAATCTATAATGTATTCCGATTGCCTCCTTGTCTTTGTGTTTGAGCTCCTATAGGTGATTCTTGCTCCAGGCATAACAATCATTCAATGTGCTAATGGGTCGCACGCGGAGCTCGTTAGCTATGCACAGCCCTCATTAACATACAAATTCAATTAACTTGCTCTGCCAAAAAAAGAAAGAAGAAAAGGATAAAAAAACAAACAAATCTTTTGTGCTGTCTACTTTTTCTGCATTTTAACCTTCTCTTAGTCACAGCGGCTGGAAAGTGAAGGAGAATGCCAATTTTGCTGTGACTTTCTCTGTTTTGGCCTGTTGATGAATGCATTATGTTTTCTTTGCAAGGTGATACAGTTCAGAACATTGCCAGATTTTTTTTGTGTGTGAGTGTGTGTGTGGGGGGGTGGGGGATTAGAATGATCTGCACTTTTTGGAAATGCTCTCTGCTTTTCTGTCATTACCTTGACTGGATGGCAGCTGTTATAGTAAGTCACTGCGAGGAGATTGAACACACTGAAAAGACAAATGCAGCTGGATTTAACTCCACATGCTGGTTTGATTAAAGTGGTTATTTTAAAATGGTGCATAGTCAGAATTTTCAGCAGGAAATCATTCATCCTTCATGGATTCCATGGGCAAAGCTCTTATCAAGGGGATTGGTAATTAGAGGCAGGCATTGTGTCAGAGGACGCTGCAGTAAAAACCAACGGCACTAAAGGGCTGATGAGATAAGGGGATAGTGCATTTGTGTGTGCTAACTGTTTTTGCTCCCATGCTCACGCTCCAGGGACAATGGGTAGGTGCCGTGGTCACATCGGTGTGTGACTTTAATTTGCTTGTTTTGCATATTAGACAATTACCCAAATTGATTTCCTCTGCATCAGCGGTAGACGTCTGTTTTCCCAAGGATTTTCCATAGCATGTCCGTTCCTATATCAAACAGGTCCAATAATGACAGGTTCTCATTTGCATACCATTAATTAGACATTCATGTTAAACAGCTAATTAGCATACATCATGTTTTTATGTTTTAACAAAGTGGACGCTATAACTTTTCCTTTCATTTCACTTGTTTTTCCTATTTATGCAAATGTGAGTGGATTGTCATGTTTTAATCAGTTAAAGTGAGTGTGTGTGTGTGTGTGTGTTTGGAAATTAAAAAGCAAGTCACGGGAGATGTTCAACAAGGCTTTACTGTAGGAACTAAGAAGAGTCGCTTCGTAGACGTGGTCAAAGGAAGAATCGCACAAGTGATTATGGCTTTTTCATCTAAAGAAAGAGAAAGAGGCAAATGTTTTATGTTTCACTTACATGAATATTGTGTGTGTTTTTTAACAGAATTGTGTGAAGTACTTGTGAGCACTTGGTAGCTTACCTGCATTGCAGCAGACAGTAAGCTGTTGGTTTGGAGAAGCAGATTTGAATCTTTACAAATAAATAAACCAATGCTCAGATGAACCCAAAGAACTTAAAAAATGTTTTTCATATTAGTCCAAGTAAATGCTTCACTTGGCATCCATGAATGGAGTCATGCCAACTGCACTTCTTTCTTGTTAAAGCTGCAGTAGCAAATTTGGAAAACAAATTAGCTTAAAACTATTTCTTCATGCCTCTTAACAACATTCTAATATCTTATAGCTATAAATATACTGTAGAGATAAAAAAACAAACAAAAAGAATGAATAAAATACTTTTCTCGCTTTTGTCTAAAAACCTCCACCAATAACACAACTGGGACCGAAAGCCACAATTGGACCATCCAGTTGTAGGTCTCGCCAAACCGCTGCACTTCCCTGGGTCCTCCATTCATTACGCACTCACAGCCGGCTGCTACCACTTCAACTTTAGGACAAACTACCAGAGTCCCAAAAAGATAAAAACCATTTGAAGTCACGGAAAACAAAAGACACTCAGGAGCTCAGGAGGTAGAGCAGGTTGTCCAGTAATCAGAGGGTTCTTGGATTGATCCCTGCTCCCGACAAAGAAAGCTGCTATTGTGTTCTTGGGCAAGATATTTAACCCACCTTGCCTGGTGGTGGTCAGAGGGACTGGTGGCGACTGTGCTTGGTAGTCTCTCCTCTGTCAGTGCACTCCAGGGCAGCTGTGGCTACAAGGTAGCTCATCGTCACCAGCGTGTGAATGTGTAAATAACTGATTGTGTTGTGAAGCGCCTTGGGGGGGGTTGTAGAACCCTAAGGCGCTATACAAATACAGGCCATTTACCATTTACCTAGCAAATGACCATTGGCGGTCTCTTCTGGCAAGATGGGTTTTCGGTTCCGGCTAAAGCGTTTCAGGGAAGGTACCCAAGGGGAGGGGTAAGTTTTATGTGACCGTGTTTGCGTTCAAAACCTAACTTGCTCTGTAGGTTTTCTACAGCAGCTTTAATCCAAAGGGGTTGGAATGAAGGCAACTGGACTTCTTTGGTTTCTTGAAGATGTTTCACTTCTCATCCGAGGAGCTTTGTCAATTCTGACTGGAATATGGGAGAGTCAAAGATGACAAAGTACACATTCTGGACAGAGAAGATAGATGGTTTGAGAGAGGAGTGAAGGAAGCTATCTATGTCAAATGGGAAAAACCTGTAATTAAATAGAGGAGGAGGACTAAGGTTTCACCTTTCCAGCACCTATAATGCAGTTCTGAATCTCATTCCAAAACAGTTTCAGTCTAGGTCACACCCTCCTGCATCTAATCAATACGATTCCCATACAACAGAGGCTAACGACTCATCAGGATGTAAGGAGGAACATGGAGGGATGGGTATTCATAGGTAGTTTCTGCTCATTAAGCAACAATATACAGCTACAACTTATAAGCTTGACTCTCCCATATTCCAGTCAGAATTGACAAAGCTCCTCGGATGAGAAGCGAAACGTCTTCAAGAAACCAAAGTCCAGTTGCCTTCAATTGATCCCCTTTGGATTACCATGACCTGGATGACTGAGAACCTTCACCAGCACATAGCAGCTTTAAGTAAAACCCCACTTGTTCCAAGTATTTTCTTAAGTCAGACCAAAGGGGTGAAATGTTTCACCTCAACAAGAACAAAGTCCAGTTTACATGACTCAGTTGATTACACCTGGATGAATGATCAAAATGTGGATCAAAATGCAGGAAAACAGATGTCAGTTCTTTATACTGAACTGTTTTAACTCTGTGACGGGTAATAAAAATAAAGGAAATACAAACACAAGGAGAGTTGGTGAGGGAAGAATTTCCTATTTTACTCAGCTTGTTTCGAACAGGCTCCTCCAGCAGATTGCATCACATTATGTTCAGTCCTCCAACTTTTCTGAAATTTGTATTCATTCCAGATCAATAATTCAAGCTGATTAACTTTATAGATTTGGAACTCATCAATATTTTTGATCAATAGCTTATAGAAATATTTCAGAATGAATGAGCTGCAACTTTTTTTTTCTGTTTTATCGCTGGATCATGCTCAAAATCTGCATCAATCAAAAATAAACACAGAGATCAAAGCCACTGGAATCATGTGTGGCATTCATGATTAGCTTAGATTCTACAGATTCCTGCCTCAGGAATTACGTTTCAAGTTTGGAGCCTTGTTGGGTCAGTGTTAACCAAAAAGCTAATACAGATTTACTTTGACTTACGACCCAAAAACATGCAATCATTTTGAGATTCAAAACAACATGATTTCTCTGTTTTAAATTGTTTCAAGCAGTTCTTATAGACTGGTCAGAGATCATTTTATTTTTATTTTTTTACAAATAACCATAACAGCTACTGTCAGCTCTAACTCCTGTGGAAAGTCTAGCTGTAGATGGATAAGCAGAAATAAAAACTAAAGGTGAGCTGGAAAAAGAATAGCACCAATTAGAAGAACAGAGGCGGGGCCTCAAGGGCATTGGCCCCTGCTTAAGGCCTTGTCCACATGTAGCCGCGTTTAAAAAAAAACCAAATATCCGCCCTCCCAAAAAATTGCGTCCACACCACCTCGTTTTTAGAAAAAACTCCATCCACACGTAACCGCATAAGTGCATTGTTAAGCACATTCATAGGCATGCCAGACCTGTAGGGGGCAGTAGTTCCCTTGAATCTTATCAATTTCATCTTCCTACTCAACTTCAACAAAACATGAAACATGGCACCTAGCTCGCTTGTGTGGACTGATAAGGAGGTAGAATTGCTCTTAAATGAAGTGTTGGAGTATAAAGTCAACAAGCGTCAAAAAGGGCTTGGACGATTGATAACGCGAGCGCAGCTCTGAGGGCATCCATGTTGTAGCGTAAACACAGTTCGCACATGGGCCAGTGTCAGTATTTTTTTCACAGACAGTGACGTTGTGAAACCTAAAACTCCAGTTATTTCTGTCCACACAGAAACGCTGAAAATGGAGAAAACGCAAATCTTCACTTTGGCCGGAGTTTTTAAAAAAGTTTGTTTTTGTTGCGTAAATCTGCGTTTTTGTGTGGATGACAGGCCGAATCGTAGAAAAATATCTTCGTTTTGGGAGATACCCAGCTACGTGTGGACCATGCCTAAATCTGATTGGCCCCCTGAAGTGCCCCTGTCCTGTCGCTCATCTGTCCTTTGCATGAGGATCAGATTATAGGTGGATGCAGTTCCAAGTCCAAACACTAATGGCGCTAATGAGCCAAAAAGGTTTTTCTTGTGTGAAATCTTGTGTAAGGATGATGGATTAATACTTGTCCCCTTTATGGCCCCATACTCAGAAACAGTCTAGCTCCACCACAGGATTAGATGACTTCAATGGCCCCATGCGCCCAGGTTGTGTACGCAGCGTTTTTTGGCCACACCCATTTTAGGAACATGGACATGGCCGAGGACATGGGTGGACCCTGCTCAAGTGGCGCAGAGAAATCTATAGTAGTGTTTCCCAACCCCGGTCCTCAGGGCACACTGTCCTGCAAGTTTTCCATGTCTCTGCTTCAGCACACCTGATTTAGATTGCCTCCTCAGGAGGACATCACATGCTGCAGATGCCTGTTAATCACTCATTCATTTAAGTCAGGTGTGTGGCAGCAGGGAAACACTGGTGTTTGAAAGGGCAACATGGAAAGCATGCAGGACAGTGTGCCCTGAGGACCAGGGTTGGGAAACACTGGTCTATAGTATTCATACCTGCCAAAACAAAATCAGGTGTGAGCAGTGTTACTTTCGGGGACTCTGACATGAAGCACTCAGCTTCTTGCTCTTCTCACTGGACGATGCCGTGAGCTTTTCTGCCATCCAAGAGCACAGATCAGTCTTCACGCTGCCGTTGCAGCTCCGCTCGGTCCAAGCAGCAGTCAGAGAAGATGTTTGACCTGCTGCGTCCTGTTTGCCAGGGAATCATGCATGCAGGAAGCCATCGCTGGAGCTGACCTGTTTATGATTAAGACCCCCCCCTTTCTATACATTATAAGAATGAACAGAATTAAATTATTCCAGTCACCTACAAATGAAGTGGCCATGCACAGCTCTGCAGAAAACTTCCTTTCCAGTTCAGGAAGAATAAAAGTGAGTAATTAAGGTGATTTATGTTGATTTAGTTCTACATCACACTTCATCTCATTAGGAATATGAATGAACAACAGGAGCTTGACAGCAGTGTACTTTTTGATTTTTCCTATAATTCATGGAAAGTGTAAAATGATGTTCATTACTGGATTGAGACTAACTAATAGTCGTACTTTCTGCTCAGGATAATCACTGTTTGTTAATAGACTCCTTAGAGGAAGGCACATTTCTCTCCCAGTCCCTAATGTAATAAAAGGCTTTTAGCAGCTTCTTCAAATGCATCAGGATTCACTTCTCCCCATTTCCTTTGTATGTCATTAATTTCCATATTTAATTAGCTTGGCTCATTAAATGCCATGTGCACAAAAATGTATGCAGGAATAATTGCATGTGATGTTATAGACACAAATTATCTATAATGTTCCTGTGTGAGTTGTGACAGAACATGCAGGCCTTGTTGATTAGTCCGCTCTAATAGACATAGCACTTGATTTGTTTGTCTTATTGGTGTGTGTGTGTGTGTGTGTTTGTGTGTTGGGGGGTGAGAGAGTGAGTGCACCCACGGGTGCTCAAATGTGCGTTTGGTTCTTGTGTTTGTGTTCTATGCTAAAGTGTGTGTTTGTGCCAATCTAGCCATCAACTCTGAACCATCTTACAAAGGGAAATTACCCATCAGCTCTGGTAAAAGCACGGCTGACAACCTCTAATCACGGTCACAGGAGAAAACAAATCATTGTCACGTATGTGCACACACACACACACACACACCTACACTCCTGATCAGAACAAAGACGCTAGGTGATCAGAGACAAGAGAAAATAACCCAAAATCCTAATCCACGCGTTCCAGTCTGCTTCCTCGCTGGTTCGTTAACAGTTTCCTGAACGATGCACGAGAGGACAACTTTGTCTCAATTATCTCTCTGCTGCATTCGGAGCAGTCTCCGCGCTGCAGTCTGTGTTTTATTCATCAAATCTTCCCGCTACACTTCCCAGACACCCTGTCTCCCACTCAAATATATGTTTACAGCTTTTACACTTCTGAGGAGAACTATAGGTGATTTTTAATCGTGAGACACGCATGAATAACTTTGACATTTACAATTAGCTGTTGTCAGCAGCCAAAGGCAGTAGTGCAATTTAGCAGGTACACATTACTGCTGTAAATGGAAGTGACAGCAATTTGATATGTTATTTGAAAGTGGCGTGATAGCGAATTGTATTTGACCCTTGTTTAAGTAGGCTCATACTTGATAGGAGACCACCCTTTAGTCAAAAGAGATAATTGGTTTTTGCAAAAGCGTTGATCCTGCTGGCTGTGAAATGTTTTGGGAGTGAAAGTAGCGGGTGCTGATTAACCTTGTCACAGCTGTTGACATCTCACAACCACTCGGCTCTTACGTTCAGTGAGCTTTCCTGCATCACATGTCATTCATTTTTTACATATTTTTTTCCTGCGGAGTGCAAGGGATAAGTGTTAAATTAGTGTTTTTCTTCATGATTGTCCTGTTCTTGACAGATGCTTTCATGAGGGGGGACAATATAATTCTAGTAAGGTTTCAGACTGCGATGGTGAGTCTCTGAAGCCAAACTTCTGAAGCAGTGATAGATTATGACTCAAGAGGCTGGGCCGAGGGAGGCGAGGTCAGCCTCTGCGGTCGCTTTGGTCCCCTTGCTGTGGTTTCCCCCACATTTGGCTCACACACAACTGTATTGTGCATGAGGCGTCTGATGTGGTGCTACGATGATGAGTAAGCCCACATGATGGCGTGGGTATGTGTGTGGTATCCATAGCTCTGCCTGACACATGGTCACAAGGATACTGAGCGGTAGAATTCATGATGTAGTTTTGGTGTATACGTTACACAGCATTTTACTGCCCTGATATATTCCCTCTGTACCTAATTAGAGGACACTTGTGGGTTCTGCGAGTTACGTAAGCTTTAAAGACCTCCGGGTGAAACAGTTATGTTTAAAATAAATTTGTCTCTAGTTAGAAAAATGAAAGACAGAACCTACGTAAACTTTTTTTAGGTTTTAAAGTAACACTAAAAAATTTTTTAAAGTAACACTGCAACTTTTTCACTTTAAAATAATGTTTTTTGTAAAGTTTTGGCAGCGTACTATCATCTATTGTGTTCATTTTTTGTACCTTTGATAGTGTTGGGGGGTCCCACGTCTGTTTACCGCACAATACAGTTTTTGAGTGGTGGGACGCCGGCGGAAGTACTGACTGCATGTTGCTTTACGGCGGTTTATGGCAAGCCAAAGGGATAAAAAAGTTCTAAATGCGCGTTATGTCCGCCAAAATGTGTCTTGAACGCGCGCTTTGATGACAAAGGGGGCAAAAAACTGCATGTTCTAAAAGCGAGCGCTATGTCCGCCAAAACGCACGTCTTGAAGTGCGTTTTGGCGGACATAGCACGAGTTTATAACGCGCGTTTTTTTATCCCTTTGGCTTGCCATAGTGGTATAACGTAGACCCACGGTTTAGAGACTTGAGCAATGGCAGATCCACCAAAGAAAGCTAAAAATTCCTTATCAAAGGAATCTAGGAAAAGAAAAGAAGAACGTGATAGAGCAAGAGCAAAGACCAGAGTTATTATTGGGCCGTCTTTTCCTCGCTGTAGAGCTTTTTTAGAAAGAAAGGCATGAACTACGGACTCTAACCTAGCCGTGCTGCTAATGGTAATAAGTAATAAATGATTTCACCGGGGTTATTGTGTTTGGTTGGAAATAAAGTTGCTATACAGTCCTGATAAAACTATTTGTTCAATGTGTGGAGGTGGAAAAGTTTGTTTTCGTTGTTTTGCCTGACATCAGGAATGTTTGATTTTAAAATGTTTGATTTTATGACAGTGACGTTACGCAGCAAGCCTTAAGAGGGCGACAGAGAGCATATATCCGCAAAGTTCAGGAATGTGGCTTTAACACTTTAAGCTATTGTTTTCAAACTGGTTTTAGTGGTTATTGAGCCAGAAACCTTAGCAAATTCACATTGGACAGCACTCTGTCGCCCTTTGCTGAGCAGAAACTGCACTAAACAGTTTTGTGGGTCAAGTAGGAACAATGGGAGGTCTCTACCTGCTTTATGGCAATACCTGTTTACGGTGCTGCTAGCTAACATAAAAGCAAGCAGTTAGCTTTTTCAGTTCACTGTTCAATGTTATCATATTGTTAGCATTATGCATTATGGCAAAGCCTGGAAGTAAAACTAAGAGAGTAATGTCTTTGGAGGCGAAAAGCTAACAGCAGAGTGAACATCGGTGTGGTCTACTCTCAATTGAGGGAGCTAAAGGAGGCTACCAAATTACAAACTGATGGTGACCTGACTTTGTTGCTACTGGACTTGTACATAATAATATTTTTTGTGCAACAGTGGTGTGCAACATTTTAGTGTTAGCTCGTTGTTAGCGCTAGCTACAACAGGCTGCAGCAGGGTTGTTTACGACAGTTGTAATTCCAATTTCAACCTGTAGGAGGGAGAAGCGGGAAACGTATGAAGTGTTGCTTTAAAAGTCTGAATAGATATTGTGAATAAGAAGTAATGTTCTCTTTCTCAGAATGATTGAAAACAAAGCCTCTACAATTTTTGGGAAGCTTCTGAGAATAACATTTTGAAAGATAACAAATCTCATTAACAAAGCAGAGCATGCTGCTGTTGTGTCCTTGGGCAAGACACTTCACCCACGTTGCCTGCTGGTGGTGGTCAGAGGTACTGATGGCACCTGTGCCCGGCAGCCTTGCCTCCATCAGTGCACCCCAGGGCAGCTGTGGCTACATTGTAGCTCATCACCACCAGGGTGTGAATGGGTGAATGGCTGATTGTGTTGTAAAGTGCCTTGCGGGGGTTCTAGGACTCTAGAAGGAGCTATATCAAATACAGGACATTTACCATTTTTTATTTACCACTGTTAACGGATCTTTAACCTTTGCTAAATAGCTATGATGGGAGTTAAACACCACCAGGATCCATAAATCCAAGCTCGAGTTACTAAAAGAGCTACATTTTCTGCTAACTGGCATTTCAAACTGTTTATGAATTCAGCTGCAAACAGCGACTGTGAATGCAGCCCTATGCAATGCTCTGACTCACTTAACTTTATGACTGAAGGTTTTTTAATGACACAAACTAGAATAAAATGAGAAATAATCAACTCCTTTTATTCCTTTGCAAATGCATATTCTGATATAAATCAAGCTGAGTAAAAGACAAAGGTTAGAGACTTGAAGCGAACATTTTCAGCTAGCTAAAACCTCAGCTTTCACTTGGGGATCAAAGAGGCTTTTGTTAGCTCTTTCTCTACCTTTAAGGTCGAGTTTGGATTTGGTCTTTTTGGGCCGTATTCTTGTCAACACTGGCACATTTCTCCTGTCAACGTGTCTGACGTGACCTTAGCTGGTTTTTAATCTCTAAATATCGTTGAGTCATGACCCCCACATACCAGCCACACGCAGCAGATCAAATCAAACACCCGGGGTGAACGGCACTCGCTGTTCAGCCCAGGTCAGACTGTGTTTGTTCAGTCAGAGGTCCTGAGTGGCTTTGATTGAGGCAAAACATCTGAGTGGGTTCAGACTGTGTTCATCGTCATCAGTGCAAATGACGCTAGTGCTGTCGCCGCTCTTTAAACCTCTTTGTGGGTGGTTTTCCTCTCTTTATCTCTCTCTCTCTTTCTGTGTGTGTGTGTGTGTCAGAAGTGGGATTTGATAGTGCCTCTGCCCTTGATCCCTCTCACTCCCTTGTACTTCTTCCTCTCCTGTTCTCGTTTTTTTCCCTCTTTCTTTCTTCCCCCACATTTTCCCGTGTCAACGTCTGAAACTCCCACAGAACTCCCAGGCTGCTCGGATTCAGAGGAAGTCCTTCCTGGGATTAATACACACACACATACACAAACTTCCTCGTCAGATTTACCCCCTCTCATCTGTCCTCCCACAGACATCCTGTTTGTCTCCTGCAGCTCCTAAACTCCCTCAGATGAACACAAGCCAGGGAGGCGATGCGTAAACACAAAAAGACCGCATGAAGGCCCAAAGAGCTCCTGAACACAACCCTGATTCCTAACAACCCAGATCTCTAGTTTCTATTTTCATCATAAAGCACCTGAAGTTTGCTTTTTATATTTAGAACTTGTTGATACTCTGGAAAAAGAACAAAAATTCTGAGAAAATTAGTTTTAACCTGATTCTGAGTCCTCACCAGTCCCATTTCGAGCATTGCTCCTGAAACGAGTGAAACCTTGTTGATTTTTTTGTAATCAGTTTCTATTATCTCTCGCTGTGATGGTAGGCATCAGCTTTCCGTCTTGTCTTCTCATCCGTAGAGCGGTCTATCCAATCCATTTTACCCGTCTGCCAATCTCCATCATTTTCATCGTGGTTTGTCCCCTCTTTTCTCTCTCCTCTGCCTCCCTTCTCTCCACCCGTGTCTAATCCATTACATCTTCTAATGACTGTTGTTTCACCCTATGAAGAGAAAAACAGCGTGGATTGAAATTTCAGACACCATGTGTGTGGGTGTGTATCAGTAACTATCATCTCCCCACCACTTTTATCAAAGCTTTATCTCATATACTGCAAGAAATTACAGCCGTGAGAAGATATTTAATCCCAAATGTCAGCCAGAAAATGATTTCTATACGTGTATGAGCTTTACCCACACTGGTTGTTTTCTGATTTTCTGGATCTCTAGGTGCTTCTTCATCAATGAGTTACTCATTCTTTCAGCCAGCTTCCTTGGTTTTCTTAAAGAAAAGCAAAAACAGAAGACTTTTGTGAGCTGATGGTCATTTTTTAATTGTTATCCATCACTGTCATTTTGTCATTTTAGCTATGAAACAAGATGGGTGTTAGACGTGACAGCTGCTGACCTACTGGAAGTTTTTTTTTATAAGCCTGATTGTTTGGTGGTCAATACTGTAATCAAGTAGCATTTATAAGGTTTGGCGATTTTTGTTTGTGCCGTAAAGCCGTTCCGTGTCGTAATGTCTGTTGTAAAGTACTCCACAGTGTTGTCAACAGCTGTGGCACACCACGGCGCTTGACATAGAACTGGCGCCTATCTTCAGTGCCTCTGTGCGGACCGGCGCTTCTGGGACGCGGCGTGGCGTCCCGGCCTGGGGTCTCTCTGCATGGAGTTTGCATGTTCTCCCCGTGCATGTGGGGTTCTCTCCGGGTACTCCGGCTTCCTCCCACGGTCCAACAATATGACTGTCAGGTTGATTGATTGGTGTCTGTAAGTTTCCTTAGATGTGAGTGTGTGTGTGCATGGTTTGCTCCTGAGGCACTGACAGCATCCACCCTCAACACCCCACCAGCGCTCACTCTTGGAGTTTTTCTCTCAGAGGAATAAACCGCTAACAAGCACACACACATACACCCGCATACACAGATACATCGCTCAGTTACAGGAGCGAACACAGAAACAGCAGCTGGAGGATTTCCTCTCCACCTCGTTCACTAGAAAAAGGGAGGACGTTTTTTAAAGTGGCAAGCAGCTCTGAGCTGTATTGTTTCATATCGGCTGAGCCAGCTGGAGGCGTGGTCTTATGCAGCCACAGCAACGTCACTGGGTACTCTTAGCCAATATCAATGGCTGATTCAAATTCAATGTAGTGCAGAGTTTTAACCAGAAGAGGGCGCAAAAATGACGGTTTTGGGCAGAATTTTTGAATTTTAAATGAGATGCAATAAAAAGCTACAATGATGACTACATGTGTCTAAAGCAAAGTGACTTACTCATTCACACAATATAAAGAGAATTCTAATGACCACACGTTTAAAAACTCTATGACCACTTCACAGACTCAATATATACAGATTTCTATCAGCACTCGGGTCATTCTTGCTGCAAATGCAATTTCAGTCTTCGTCATTATTCACAATGCGTTTCATTGGCTTTAAATAGGTACACAGGCTCCGACAGGAGAAAAAATGATTAGGCACAGGCTGATGAAAAATAGTCCATTGCAAGGAGACATGTGATATTAGTCTTTTTTTGCTATACATGACTCCGTTAGAATGCAAAGACATTAGCTGTTCACTCATGGAAAGTAAATGCATTTGTATTGCAAGAATAACCTGAACAGGCTAAGATATGGCCTTCACACTCCTATCTTACCCACCACACACACCACGGGCAGTTAGGGCACAATCATAAAGAATAAAACATCTCTTCATCCAACAGTTATGGTGCCCTGGAAATTGTAAAGGGCCATTCTGAGACAAATTAGCAGTTGTAGTTGCTCCGTCTGAAACCCCACTATGCCAGTCAGCAGTGCTCCCCTCTGATTTAAGATCATGAGCCCTCAGTGCTCAGCCTCATCCGCGTGACAACTCTCTCCATTCAAATGCTTTATGGAATCATCACTGTCGCCACCCAGTAAATGAGCGCAGCAATATTTAGGACAAATGCCACCGCCGAATGGCCTTGTGAAACAATGCCTAGTTTAAATATTTCATGACTCTGAAAAATCCTATTAAGATGAGGGTGGTGGGTGTGTGGGGGGTAGAGGGGATGAAAGTCAACTCCTAAAACTGTGTGGGTGTTGTAGTACTGTTCCTCCCAGGGAGGCACCGGGATTAGCAGCCAGAGCCGCCGCGCTGCTGCGGCTGATGAGTTGTTTGTGTTGGAGGGAGCAGTTTCCTTAGAGCAGTGAGGTCTGGCTGCCAGTGGGGCCGTGGAGTGCGTTGGCTGGGGCTTCTGCTGACTGGCTCTCTACACTCTGTCTGTGGAGGCACAGATAAGCTGTGACACACACACACACTGCTGGTGTGTGACGTCATGGATGGATTTTGTGTGCCTATGCAAGTGTTTTTGGTTCAGCTATTTTAGGAGCCCGGGGACATGTGGGTGGGGTTCTAACAGGATCCTGAGGCCAAAAGTTCAGAAAAGGGCAGACACAGGAGCGGGCTGCAGCTTGTGAGGCTGCGACAGCAATGATGATGATAAAAGGTAGCAAACGACTGCAGAAATGGTCTGAGCTGCTGCTGTGAGCACTTTCATATGCGAAGCTTTGCAACTGGCTATTTTTCATTCACTCCCCTCAAATTTTCACAGGCTTTGGTGACATTAAAACAAATCACCATATGTATTATTAATCCAAACATCCCCCTTTCCTCCCACCATGCTGAGTCGCCCTGAAAGCCTTAAGACACTCCCTTGCCCCGAACGCTGGGCCAGCCTCCCTTTGGAGGCAGCTCCAGGTAATGGCCTGTGAAATGACTGGGCTTTTGTTGGTCAGGACATGTTTTGGAGGCCCTGGCTGCTTATTTATGGATCTACTGTGGTCTTTCTCCTGGCCTATACACCTATAAATACACAGAGAAGGTTAGCCTGCTAAAACAAACAATGATGTGAGCCTGAGACTTCTGAAATAGAATATGCAAGTCTGCAGCTTGTCCCTCTATAAAAAGAGCTTATATCTGTCTTTAAGTGGGAGTGGAGTAAGATTTAGAACTGTGGTGTGAATGGTGCTTCAGCTCTAGGAAGACATAATAAGACTCTATTAAAGTCTGAAAGTCAGTACTTGGACTGTAAATGTATCTGACATACTTAAGGCAGCTGTGTTTGTTTCATAATGAAATTTTAACATGACTTGAGACTGTTTTTAGATATGATTTTAAGAATGTAGGTAGGGAGGGAGGTGATCTGAGGAATAGTTTTTGAGAACATTTTATTCATGAGGGGTCCCCCCATGTGTTGATAATGGTTTATATTGGTATCGGAAATTAAGAGTTAGATCATATCAGTGTATCAGATATCGATATATCAGATATCGATATATCAATATATCAAAGATCGGTATATCAGATATCGATATATCAGTAAATCAGATATCAGTAAATCAGATATCAGTAAATCAGATATCAGTATATCAGATATCAGTAAATCAGATATCAGTAAATCAGATATCAATAAATCAGATATCAGTAAATCAGATATCAGTATATCAGATATCAGTAAATCAGATATCAGTATATCAGATATCGATATATCAAGATATCAGAGATCGGTATATCAGATATCGATATATCAGTAAATCAGATATCAGTATATCAGATATCAGTATATCAGATATCGATATATCAATATATCAGAGATCGGTATATCGGATATTGATATATCAGTATATCAGATTGCTGTATATCAGATATCGGTTAAAAAGCCAATAGCGAACATCCCTATTAACCCTTTGCGGGTGATGTCATGCTGTTCATGGGACCTCCTTAGCCATGATGGATGGCAGTGAAACTCCTATGAAGCTAGTAAAAACAAGTTAGCTTGTAGCCTTATACCATTTTAATTTTGTTGTAAAATAGTTTGCTGCGAGGTTGGCTGCACTAACAGACAAGGGTGTAAACTCGTCTTTATATCGGATAACTTTGATGGAGACAGAAGACCGGGATGAACCACAGCTGCCAATCAAACAGACTAGCAGTCCTCACAGTATTTATGGATTTGCAGCGAACATGTTTTACCGGGTAAGATTAACACTCATATATTTCATGAGGAAGACAGGGTCTGGCATGCGCGTGGTCTCAAAAGACTCTCCCCTTTTTTTATCTCTCCTCCTGCCTGGGCTGGCTGTCGCTGATGGTGCTCAGAGAGCAGAGCGCCTCACGGAGGTTTTCCCTTACGCCTGATTGGTTGGTGGCCCCCTGGCCACTTGGTGCCTTACACATGTGCTAATTGCTGTCATTGGTATTTCCAAATGTACTATAGAAGAAACCAAATAAACCCCAAGGATTCCCATTCCCTTACACATTGCTGCACACCTTCTAAGTTTAATTTTGACAAAACCAAAGCTGCTGTAAAAGCAATTTTAACTCACAAGCAGATCTTATGTTGGACCATGGTGTGTCTGTTGCTCCAACAGCACAATGGCTTTGCATTCTGTACTCTTACCTTGATGACATTTCCACTCACTGCGTTGCCGTGTTGAGGGTGAATGCTTTTACCTTGTATTCAATCCTGGGAAGAAGAATGAGATGGTGAAACATGTTGCAGTCATTGGATGTCAATGGAAAACAGACACAGCTGATTCAAGTCAAGTTGCAAACCGTTTTCTTATGTTTTTTGTTTTTTAGTCAGCGCTTTAGTTCTGCTTGCACTTCCTCTTTTTATACTTTGCTGTAACTTGCTAATTGTTCATATAACATCCTAAAGAGTTTCAGTCAGATGGAAAAAAAAATAATAGTTCCAGACTTTCAAAGCATCACCGTCTTACAGTTACTAACCCTCGATTATGACACAGACATTTATGTGATGAGAAGATCCTTACATGACCCTAAAACACCTTTTGACTTTTTCGTGACTTTGTTTTTGTTTTTTCTGTTTACTTTAAACAGCAAATTTAAAAGTGTTAATTTTGGGATGTTGGTCCAACCCAGCCAGCACACATACATGTAGGTGGGCCCCATATGGAATCTATATGGGCAAGCCGTATGGGTCCCACCAGGGTTTGTCCGTAGTTTCCACGGTGACCCCATGGCGGTGTGCCCAGAAAGATTTTTGCCCACATAAATTTTAATGGGCTCTACATGGGTTTTCAGAGGGTTTGACTCAAACACAGGCAAGCCCCCATGGGGCCACCATGGAAACCACTGACAAACCCTTTTGGGACCCATACGGCTTGCCCATATAAGATTCCATATGGGGCCCACCTATGTGTGCTGGCTGGGAATTTAACACTAAAAAGAGTTATATAGTTGATATGTAACACTGACATGAGAGTCAAACCCGAGTAAAGGAGTGTTTCCTAATCAACTCTGTAGGAGTAATTTTGGACAAAACAACTCCTCAAAAGCTAACTCTGAACTCCCACAGCAGCTATAACACCTGCAGAGTTAATTTGCTGACTCCACCCCTTTATTCTAAAAGTTGGACTGGTAGTGGCTGATTGGCTGCAGAGAGTTGCGGGAGCTGCAGTGGGCGAGGTGCATTGTGGGTAGTCATGTTTTTAGTTAGTTAGTTCTATTTTGGGGAGTTTATGCACATTTATTGGGGGGGTTGTGTTGTTCTTAGTTATTACTTCGTTCACTGTTGCAAATGTGGTGTTACTTGTGTCATGTTGGTACCATAAGTGAGGAGGCTGGTCAAAGAAATGGAACCTTGTGCTGTTCCACTGTCACAATAAAAAAGTGGTGCATGTTGTTAAGAGTTTCTATATTAACTCTAACACCAGTGTTAAATTGTCAACTCCAGAAGAGTTGGTTTTTGACTCTAAATCAGAGTTAAAGTACCAACTCTCCAAAAAGAGTTAAATGAACTCTTACTGGTGTGGACCCATATAGACACTTTAAAAGTGTTGAAATCAACTCTGACTGTTAATTTCAGCATGTTGAATTTGAAGTTTCACAAATAGCCAATAGAGACTAAACTTCAACAATCAATTCGTCATTCAAGAACTTACTCTACCTGTAAGATCTACATTTTTAACTTATGAATATCAGTGGTCTTTCATCTTTCCTTGAGGTTTGATGTTGGTTTACATGTTTTCTTTAAGTCTGATTAACCAATAAAGAAGTTTGTTTACCTTTTTCCTATTTCTCTCTTTCACTTTAAGGGATTTGACTCCAAAAGTGTTATCAGCCCTGAAAACCCACATAGAGAAAAATCTAGTGGAGTTAGCTCCTGCAGAATCAAACATGCTGCTCAGCCCTGCTGAGAGAGGAAAAGAAGAGTGGTGTGAGGGAAGGAGAAGGAGGGTTTGGAAGGTGTTATGTTGCAGTGTGGTGCCAGGGGAGCTGTGAGGCTTGGCAAAGAGGTGTGTGCTCACATCCCCAGTTTCCCCACTGCTGTTGGAGAAAGGGGCGGGAAAGAGTGTGAGGGGAAGAGGGGGGCAAGATGAATGGAAAGACAGTTAACTGGGAAGCTAAAGGGACATACGCCAGGAACAATTTACCCATCCATCACTCTCAAACATTACTCAAAAGCTAAATGTGCAAGTCAGTTTCAGAGAAATCCCTAGCACCTTTGGCTCATCGTGTCATTATGATCGTTCATCCCTGAAATGACAGCCTCTCAAAATATTTTCATCCCAGGTGTAAATAAGCCACACCGTTCTGACCTGCTGAGTCTGTTACAGGGCAGCTGACCTGATTTGGCTGCAGCATGTGAATAAGTGGGTCTGAGTCCGTTTCAAAAAAACAATCCAGCTGTTTAGGATAAAAATTATATATAAAAAAAGTTGGCTTTGTTTTAGCATCATCAAAAATATAAGAGTTTGTTATTACAAATCCAACCATCCATCTGCTGCCACACTGCGTTTTCCGGCTGTCACACAGGACTGCTCATGCCTGTGAGGACTCTAGAGAGGTGGCACACTGTACGGTCCAAGATTTCACTGAGCCAAACTGCACGACGTCTTGCTTTAGCAGGACATGCTAATGTCACGAGCGCATCCCCTGAGAAGCATACGTCACTAAAGTCCGACAGCTAACCAAAGCAACAATGCTGTTAAGAGAAAATCACTGACATTAACACTTTTATTAGACTCCGAACCAAACTCCAAAAAGGAGTGGTCCACATGTTCCTGTATGTCGCACTGTTGCTAATTCTACTCTCGTATTGCTCATCATTAGCTGTTTGCGTCATTCCCAGGGTGTATTTTCATTGGTCGTTTGCAGACGGGAGTCGTAGGTTTTCAAGCAGTGCTTGAAGACTGTTGGAGGCTGACTTTGGTCGTGAGGGCGCTCCATTAGCTGTCGCTGAGCCGGTCATAGTGGACAGCCACAGATTTGCAAATTACCCTCACGTTCACCGCTTTTTGTCACGATTCTTTTCACGAAGAGGAATTTGTCTAGACCGGCTGAAAAACGCACAGTGTGGTCCGGGCTTAATACCAGCTCAGGGGGTAATAGCTTGAGCAGAGGTCCCTCAGCTATCTGCTTTAGCTGATCCGGAGTAACTCAAAGGCCTTTTCAGGCCAACTAAGATATGTTTATATGTTTCCAACAAGTCATGGGTCTACCCCAAGATCTTTGAAAGAATTTAAACTTTTTGGAAAAATATGCATTCATCTGTCTAGCTGTCTTTTTCTGT
Organism: Aphyosemion australe; assembly: GCA_006937985.1. Lineage (NCBI taxonomy): Eukaryota > Metazoa > Chordata > Actinopteri > Cyprinodontiformes > Nothobranchiidae > Aphyosemion > Aphyosemion australe. The sequence goes on along the minus strand of SSNS01000083.1, from coordinate 1,153,095 downwards.
TTATCCAAGGTCAGGTCGTGATCCCTGTCCCTAGCGGTACTCCCCTAACCTGGAAAGCCATCCCATATATATAGTCTAGTCATGACCCAAAGAAAGAGCTCAGTCGTGGAGCGGAATCTATGTTTGTCTTTCAAAATGTCTCCGAACGCAGTTGGACAACGCTAGAATCATTCAACAAACAACATGACATATTCATCACTACGGACATCAGTCAACGGGGCAGTCCAAAGAAGAAGAAGAAGAAACAAATAAGTTCTTCATTCAAAATAACGGACCCAAGTACCTCTGTCTGCTCATGTCTCAAAGAGAAGCCCAAGTATATCGTCCAAAGCCGATTCGATGATGCCAAAGGCTTTTCAAATAAATGCCATTCCTGAGCCGACGCCATCTTTGTAGTTTTTCTCTGTTGCAACTTTGGTGCTAAGCCTGCTTAACATCTTTCTACAAATGTAGAATGCTGTGATTGGCAAGTCACAAAACTTTTCAGGCCAGTGGTAGTCCTGCTGAGGCTACAATGGAGCGTGGCTATGGTACTGTGACATAGACACACCGCTTTGCCTTTTAAGTCCGCTCCCTCTTCACCATGACGCCCCAGTCCATCAGTCCATCTCCCGCTCATTTCTACATCATTCAAGAAAAAGACGCTAAAGCCCGGTTAACTCAGCAAGATAATCAGGCCGATTTTTAATCCACTCTTCCTCTTTCAACCTTGTGTGGTGTGTTACAAGCACTCTGGTCCACTCGGAAGGACGTCAAGACAGTTCTGATCATAAATTCTGGTTTTCAAACATGTTGGACAAAAAAATGTTTTCCACATTGAATACGCTCCTCCTTATTCATGTTTGTTTACTTCGAAGTCACCTTGTGACATTTCCCGCCTAACCAGGGGAATGTCCGTAAGTGAGAGCAGTTTGTGTGTAGTGTGTAGTTTTGTCCGTGTTGCCGCACACCACACACTGCAGTATAAAAACTGGTTTATCAGTACATTTTTATCACCACATGTGGTCTCATGCTTTGAAAATCGGCCAACAATTTAAAAATCCTGCTGTGTGAGCAGGACTTAAGATTTTTCAACTCCTCGGCTTGAAAAAAAGAAAACAACCGAAAAGAAACATCTCACTTTTTTCTTGAGTTTTGGACAAATAATTGTCAAAATGGTGAAATAACGAAGACACATGTAAGTGAGAAAGAGATAAATTAAAAATGACTGAAAACATAAGTGAAAAGGCTGCCAACGCTCACAGAAAAAACATCTGAAGACTGCCAAAAGTAAACTTTACAACTATTTCTCCAGATCAATTTCAAAGGCTACAAGAAATCCTTGTGTCTACTGGGCTGGGCAAAATATTAATACATAACTCCTGAAACAGAAAGTACAGGAGTGGTCACTAATAGGCCCTTATTACTGCACAGTAAAGTTAGCTAGTGTCATTAGGTTGATTTTATGAATACAAACTACTTTAGATGAAGTATTCATGGCGAGAGGCTCCAGTTGGACCGGTGATTAGTCAAAGATCTCTTTGTTGGAACATTTAATTAGTCTCCCACCCACTGTGTGTGCCTGATACTGCTTTTTAAACACAAAAGAAATAAAGACATTGATCATATATGATCAATGGAAAGTTGCCTTTGGGGCTGTGCTGTTTGAACATTCACAAACACAGTTGTTCCTCACAAATGCACCCCTTGGCTCCTTTTATGTACATTGTGTCTGGGTTCGGAGGGGGCGGTGGGAGTGAGTTTAGGTGAGACAAACAAAGACGGGGGGAGCAGGGTGATGACACCGAATGAAACTGAAGGTGTTGTGGCGGAGAACTGGCGCTCTGTGGATTGGGATTGCTGCTGATATGAAGTGTGATCTGTCTGTCACTTTGACTCACTGTCAACAGTCTTTGCTCTTTCGTTAGATGCCTCACCTGCTGCTTGTAGTCGGGTGAGAAAATAGCACAGACAGTTTGATGTCACGTTGTTCCAAGCGTATCCCATTGGCTGCGACCAGCACAGCCCCGCCCACTGTTGCACCCATGATCAGAATGCTAGAATTAGTTTCCTGGTTGCCCGTGGCTGTGCATGCACATTACACTTTTTCATCTTTGAGTAACAATATGCTTCGCCAACCAGCCACTCATGTGCACATGAAAGAAAATCGTTCAATATAAATGCTAATTTCCCAATAGCAGGAGAATCAATATTTGGGTAACATGGGCTTGTCAGTGTAGATTATTACATAGTTGGCTTTATTATTCACTTTTTGATAAGAAATGTGTTTATTTTGTTTATTTTTAAGTGCATAAATCATGTGATACTGACTCTTGAAGTATCAGAAGAAAATTGTTTTCCTATGTCAAGATGGAAGAAAAATGAGAGAGCTTTGTTTTTTTTTTCAGTCGCCAGTGAGAGTCCTGTGGTTTGTTGATTGTTAAAACATCAGAAGATCAGACAGACCTTGGTTCAAAGAATAATTTTAATTTTTTTAAATTATCATTTCCAGAAAAGTTCTGGCGTTGTTAATATATTGTACTGTATAACTCAATAAACAGCATTTTTTTATGCTTGCTAAGACAATTGTAAATGTTTACACTGCATTACTATTGCATCACGTGATAAAAATATTAAAATAAATGTTTTAACATCTTAAATTAGATGATTCAAATATACAGGGAACTTGTCAAATCTCTTCAAAAAATTTAAATAAACTGTCATTTTTTGCTGTCTAGACCTTCATTTACACAGCAGATGAACAAGGATTGTGAAATTGGTCCTCTGTTGCTGGCTTAAAGGGGACCTAGAATGTATACCAACATTTTCCTTGTTGTTGTTGAATAAGACAGCTTGGGTGGTCAACAGCAGCATGCCAAAAAGTCAAAGCCGTGTTTGACCTACTTTTTATGTAAATTAGAAAGTTGAAAAAAGGCGAGAGAAAACCTCCTGTTCTGAGAAAGCCTTCCTTAACACGTCATAAGGGGGAGCCACGCCTCCTCAAACCTGCATGTGTCTGAGGCCTTCTGGGGAAACCAACCAATCAGCATGTCCTGACCGAGTGGGAGGGGTCAACAGCTCTTTTCACTGAAGGCCTGAGTAAGGGGGTTTAGAATGGCCTGTATCAGGGCTCCTGGGACAGATGAAATCAATACCACGGTATATTGAGGAGTTCACCTCGATAACGATAAATGGGCGATAACTACATGTATGCACAAAAACAAACATTGTCCACTAGATGGGGCTGTTACATGTATTATGTAGAGTTACACTGTCATGTGGCTTGAGGTGGTACATAGCAAAAACTTTAAAAATGGGACCCAATGCCTCCCTGCTTGACGCTCAGCTTTAAGGGGTTGGATTGGGGGGTTAAACCACCAAATAGTTCTTGAGCGTGGCCACAGCTGCAGCTCCCCACGGGGATGGGTCAAATGTGGAGATGTAATTTCACCAGTGTGTGATGATGACTAATGGGACTTTCACTCCTAAATGGACTTGAACATCGCCAACCTACACACATCTTTTCATTTTTTGTTTACCAAATTTATTGACATGGGAAAAATTATACCGGTTAGAGTCAGAAATTTTGATAAAATTTTTGATTTATTGCCCAGCCCTGCTAGACTCTTTGTTTGTAAACAAAGCGGATGCACGTGCAGCCAGTTTGCAGAAACAAGCTCCGGTTTCCTCTAGTTTCCATTGTGTTTTGCAGTTATCTTGTGGTTGTGTTGTTGTTGGCTAGCGAAGATTATTTTGACATCTCGCCTCTGATTGGCTAACAGCAATGCAAGTCAACTACTGACTCTGTTTGCTCTGCAACGTTGATGTTTTATCTCCACAAATAACACAAGCCTGGAGGAGTTCTGCTGTGTGACGAAGTTGTTAATGCTAACGGATAGCTTCTACTAGCTGAGACGTTCTCTGTTGTTTCCTGGATGCTAAACCAACAACAGCCTTCCTGTCACGAGCTAAAATGTACTTAAAATAGTATTGTACTTTTAGGTCTGTCCTATTTTTGCCAGTGATATACATATATTGTTTTCTCCTGTTTTGAATTGAAATACAATTTAAAAGCATTTTTTTAGAAATTAAATAATAATGTCAATGACTATTGTTTGATTCTCTGTCTCATTTTGTTTTGTTTAAAAAATTGCCTTCGAGGCAAATTTTCTTGAACGATTAAAATGCAATTAATCAAGACTGATAAATTACAAAGCCTCTAATTAATTAGATTAATTTTTTAATCGAGTCCCCTAATAAAAATACTATTCTGCACATATTCTCTGGTTTTGTTTAAGCTCAACATCATGTGTTTGTAGCTGATATGTAAGGGTATTTGTGTACAAAAAGGCCTTCTTCAGTGTTGTGTTTTGTGTGTATTTTGTTGTTATTTTTACCTAGAACTGTGTTGCGTTTACTCAAAAGTGATGATCTGTTTTTTCTCTGGAGTTTATAAGGTCACTGATGTTAGATTGTTATTGCTACCTCCAGCTACGTTCCAGGTGAGTTAAACCAACAGGGGGTGTGAAAACACTGCAGACAGCTGATTGGTTAGACAGAACTATTTTGAAGAGAGAGAATTGTTTATTATGGATTTACAAAAAGATTTTTTTCCCTTTTCACTGACCAGTGGAACGCCTTGTGGATCTCGGTCAAGCTGAAAATATCAAAAAGGTAAAAATTAATAAACATTTTAGGGAAAAACCTGGTCTAGCATCAAAATGCATCATTGACTATTAAAATTCTGACACTCTGATTATTTAGTGTATAAATGTACATATGATGCATTATTCTAGGTAAAAGAAAAAAATACATACCATATTACAAACCCTGTAATGGCAAGCCATTGTAAAATATAATGCAAACAAATTGTCAGTTTCAGTATAAATTTCTGTTCAAACCATTTTTGAGATTCTACATGTATTTTTGCATAATTCATATTTTTCTTGCAATAATAACATTTCTTTCACATTTCATTTAAGAGTTTATTTTCAAACTTTTAGTTACAAACCCTAACTTTTGAACTTGATTACTGTGTATACAATTCTGATTTTGCAAATGTGCAGAATGTAAATAAAATCATACCATGAGGTGCAATAAAGGCTGCAATAGTTAACTCTAATAATGTTTAAAACAATATTATGTGTGTATTCTAGTGGTCAATGGAGATAAAATGGTAATTATTAGTGTTCAAAATGCAGACCGATGAGTTTGAGGCGGGGTTACGAAGACACAGAAGACTGAATTAATCAGATTTTTTTCCACTCAAGATTGAGGGATATTCTTGCTGATTTCCTCTACGGAAAGCTCAACGCACATAAGTGGGGAAAGTGATGTCAAAGGATGTTTGTCATGTAAAATGCTGATTTTTAAATGAATGTCATTCTTAAAGAGGACCTAGAATGTAAACCAACATTTTCCTTGTTGTTGTTGAATAAAGACAGCTTGGGTGGTCAACAGTAGCATACCAAAAAGTCAAAGCCGTGTGTGACCTACTTTTTATGTAAATTAGAAAGTTGAAAAAGGTGAAAGAAAAACTTCTGTTCTGAGAAAGCCTTCCTTAACACGCCATAAGGGGGAGCCACGCCTCCTTAAACCTGCATGTCTCCAGTGTCTGAGGCCTTCTGGAGAAACCAACCAATCAGCAAGCAGCTCATTATCATATTCATGTCCTGGCCGAGTGGGAGGGGTAAACAGCTCTTTTCACAGCAAGGCTGGTTTAGGGGTTTTAGAATGGTCTGTATCAGGGCTCCTGGGACAGATGAAAGCCAAAAGAACATTTCTGATGCTTTTTAGAGGCTCAAAGTTCTGTTTAAGATTTTTGATTAACTGTATTGTAGCTCCACTTTAAAGCTGCAATGGTAAATCTGCAAAACAAGCTAGCTTAATTATTTTTTTCATGCCTCTCAACGTTCTAACATAGCTATAAATATTTTGTGGAGATTAAAAAAAAAAACAATGAAAAAATTAATAAAGTGGTTTTCTCGCATTTGTCTAAAAACCTCAGCTATTAACACGTCTTGTTCCAAAACCAACTTTGGGACAAACTACCAGAGTCCCTAAAAGAAAAACACCATTTGAAGTCGCGGACAACAAAAGACTTTTGGAAAACGGCGACTGGTGTTTAGCGTGCTCTCGTTTCCTCTGGTAACGTGAGTTCCGGTATCAGGCGGACGTGCCCGGGGATGATAACCAACAGGAAGTGAGAATTTTTGTGTTTAAAAGCTAGCTTGTATTTCAGATTTACTATTGCAGCTTTAATGTCCATCTTGATTATGGAACTCAAAAAGTGAGCTTGTTTAAATTTATATGACAAACTGACTTGCCCTATTTTTCTGGCCAACATCACATGTTGCCTCAGTGCACTGGTCGTAATTAAACCAAAGGGGATTTTGAGAACATGGTCCAAATTATTTTTTGTGCATTCATCTTTTTTTGGACATTTTACTGTCTGGTGACATACAAATGACACCAACACAAAGAGCAAGAGAGGAAGATTCATGCAAAGTGATAGTCTAACTTACCAGTGTGGTAACATAATGTCAATCTCTGATTCTAGACAAACGTATTTAAACCCAAACAATTTCATAGGCTCACACTACTTTGCTGAGCTGTGCAGGCTGCTGCACAGTCTGTCTGACGAGTCCTGCTTCTTGTCTGATGTTGATCTGACTGATTTGGCACACTGCTCGTCTCCTAATGATGATGTTTTACAATTAGCTGTGAAAACTGTGCAAATGTTTTCCCTCGTCTTGGCAACTGTTCTGTTTGGCAAAGTGCACTATGTTTAGAGCGCGCCTGTTCTTGGCCAAATCAACATTTATGATAGACTATCCCAGATGGGATGTTGCAGATGGTCGCATGATCTGGCCTCTGGTGGGACCGTTTCGGGATGACCAAAGCAGCGTGCAGTCGTTTTTTTGTGGAAAGGCAAAACATCCATGAAAGAGTTTTGATGTCCTTAACTTCTATTTTGGATGTTTTATACATGCAATACCAACTTTTGAAGTCAATAAGAGAGTTTTTATTTTCCTCTTTAGAAAACGAATCAGATTTCCCTGCATCATGATACGTTACACACCCACGATTACGCACACACACACACACAATTACACCAACAGGATCATTCTTATCCGTTCAGACATTTACTGCAGCTGTTATGTTTGTAGTGCATCCTAACTGCAGCGTTAATCATTTCTGCATGGTGGAGAAACCCGCCCATCCCTCTCCCCCGTCTCACAATTAATCCACATCCTCAACGCATGGAAGGGTTAACATCGTGGGACGACAAATTATCCCCAACCATCCAAGAATCCATGTAAGTGCCTCTCCGGCTTCACGGAGATTGATCAATTGCTTTGTTTATCAGTCATAAAACTATTAACAATCAATCTTTCCACCCCTTTTTTTGCTCCCATCACTTCTTCTTCCTGGAGTAATTTTGTATATGGATGATTATACATTCATTAATGCATGGGTAGTTATGCGTTTGTCAAATGATCCATATGCCACTGAGAGGCGGTGACACAGATTACTGCACAGATGCCCATTGAGGAATCTTTTAATTAACGGCGTGGTTTATGTCTCAGGGAAGGCCCCTTTGTGCCGGGAAAACCGGCGGAGGCTCGCAGGGAAGAATGAAGATGGAGCGACGGAAGGAGACGTAGGGACAGGGGGCTGACCCAGTTCTCGGGGGAGCTGATTGAAGATGACAGCAGTAAAAAAGAAAAGACAATTTTGAGACCTTTTGCGTGAGCTGCAGCAACATCTGTTCTGCAGAATTTCAAGTGTGACCCCGCAGGTTTCATGTGCCATCTATTCATTCAGCTCCGTGGATTGACTCAAAGTTTCAGTCTGTTGCATAATCTGCCACCACACCAAACTTTTGTTTTTCCCCGTGTACTTCATTTTCTTGCATTGTTGAAGGACATGCTTTTGGAAGTTCTTTTTTGTGTGTTTTTGCTTTTGAAACCAACCTGGCTGTGTATCCTGCATCCATCCATCCAGCTGTACACCACCCGAACCTCCTCTGGCATTAAATAAAACATCCAGACATGCTGTCAGAGATCACTTGACCCTGAAACTATTGGATTTCATATTAAAATACCCAGCAACCACCGATGAGAGCAGAGTTCTGCAGACAGTTCTTGCTAATCCATGCTCAGACCTTGCCTGAGGGCACCCAGAGTGGTGAGGCAAACGTGGCTCGGGTTGTGCTACACATGTCCATCCAATTACTGAACTTTAGTATTTTAGCTGCACAAATGAGAGACGAGGGCATCCAAGACACACAAAACAGCTCAGAGGGGGTGTTTTGTTTACATTTTTTGTAGCAACAGCTGAATTTAATTAGCTTCACCCCCCAAAAAATTCTGCTTTTCAAAGCAACACTTTGTACAACATTCTGCGTGTTGTTTTTCCTACCTGGTTGGAATATTCCATATCCTTATTGGAATTTGTGATTAGAGATTAGAGAAAGTGAGTGCAAAAATCTGAATTTGGAATCTGGAGTTTTTTGTCAGAGGGCACCACCTAGAGGTGAAAAAATGTATTGCACCTTTGGCCATTCGCCCTACTTTTGTGATTCCGGCTTGAAGCAACGCCTCTCGTTCGTTAACGCGCACCTCTAGCTGGCCAAAAGAGCTACAACACATTGTTTTACAATTATTGTCACATTATATATATATATATATATATATATATGTATGTATGTATATAAGAAATTTCGCCAACTCTGCATCAGTCTAGATATGTCTGCAAATGCGAGCATGCTCTGTTTATCGACATCTGTGCTTGAGCCGATGTCTAACACTATTGGCTGATGCTGAGCAGATCTACTGGACAGGGGACGGGCTTAAAAAAAAAACTGGCATATTGCCTACATTTTATTGGGTAAAACTTTTTTTTTCTTTTGTTTTTTTACTTTTTTTCTGCAATCGTAATTTGTTGCCACAGCACAACACTTTATACAGAAATATTACAAAAGCATATGTTTGACCAGAGTCATATGAAAGAGATGTTCACTCAGCTTTGTCGATCAATCCATCTGCCAGAGAAGTTTCTGTCTGTTCAGCTTCTCATTATCAAAAGTACCCTGGCTCATCCCTTTAGTTATGCTGCTATAGACTGTCTTTGTTCTCCATATTTATGTGTTTTTTGCTGCCATTACCTTTTTCCCTCTATCTACCACAGAAGGACCTACTGAAGGCTGTCCATCCACTGATTCTGCTTCCTGTTAAAAGGGAGTTGGTCCTTTCCACTGTCACTCTTCATATGGAAAAGTGGGATTCAGTAAAATCTTTTGGTTACCTTATATACAACAAATATGACTACATGGCATTTTTTATTTGACTGAATCTAATTGTATTAAAGTTGACCTGACATATAATTGGATCTGAATCTGGACCTGAAATGACTTGAACTGTTGCTTTTTTGTTGTAGATACCTTTAGCTGTGAACCAGTGCAGGAACAGGGCTGTATTTCATTCTGTGACTCAGACAGAACAGAGTAAAAACTTTGTAAGATATCATATTATTCAGAAGTGTAAGGTATCCACGAGTTCATAAAAACTGAAAATAAAATGTCTTTTTGCAGCTCTTGCATCAGCCTGGAGCACAGGCAGGTGTTCCAGCCCCCACTGAGCCTTTGCTGGGGGGTTTAAATGATATCTTGATATCTCAAAATCAGGCAACTATTCTCCCAAAAGTGAAAGTTTTTCAATTGCCAAACTTTAGTTTTAGGTGTGAAGCAGCAATCTGCACTTAGCCAGTAATGAAAAAAAAACATAAATTCCCAACAAATGTGCAGAATTGGAACACAGAACTTCCTATTTTAAACAGTCAGAGCATCCAGCTGAGCTTAAAGGTCAACTTTACTCATATTTTTTTATTAAATAGCAATGGTCTCTAGTAGGAATGATTGCCTTTTAAGTTGTTCTCTGGGGAAACAAAGCTCCGGTGCGCCTGCTTCAGGATGTAGAAATCAGCAAGAGAAAAATGTAGCTTCAGACGATATTTGAACATCTCGTCTCTGATTGGCTAACAGCAACACAACTCCACCACTGACTCTGTTTGCTCTGCAATGTTGATGTTTTATCTCCACAAATAACACAAGCCTGGAGGAGTTCTGCTGTGTGGTGGAGTTGCTAATGCTAATGGTTAGCTTCTGCTAGCCGAGACGTTCTCTGCTGTTTCCTGGATGCTAAACCAACAACAGCCTTCCCTGTCGTGAGTCAAGATGTGTAAGTCAATGAATGTGTGACATAGAGTTGTCAGGCTTTTCTGATCCGAGCGTTTTTCTTTCTATTTTCTATCAGAAGCTAATGCAGGAAATAAGTGTAGAAGACTATTTTCACATTCAGCTGCATCTTAAACTCAAAGTGACCGAATTTTTCAAAAATAATAACTAAAAAATGGTTTCTAAGTCAACCTGCTCTTTAAAAACCACATTTGTCAATAAAACGTATTGCTTGTTTAATGTATCTGTGATTAGATTTGCACCTTCTAGATATTGTTCCTCCATTTAAAGGATAATCAGCTTCTCGTATTTGTGTTTATCAGGATAACATCACTGACTGAGTCTCAAATAAGTTTTAGCCTCAGCAGAGACGTGTGTAATTACTGAGATCAAATAACATCGATAGACGGCGTTGTACGGAGCAAAAGTGTTCTTATTGAAGAGAAAGTGCAGAAAAAACAAAGATAGAGAGAAACAGAGTCCGTGTGTGTGTGTGTGTGTGTGTGTGTGTGTGTGTGTGTGTGTGTGTGTGTGTGTGTGTGTTAGTATGGATTAGGTAACATGAGTTCATCAGGTTTGCTGTTATGTTTCCTCCCTGAGGCGGATGTGCTGGGATTAGTGTGAGTGAAGAACTCCGTCTCCGAGTGAGACACAAACCAATTGAGATCCAAGACAAAACAAAAATGTTTACAATCTCTCTCCTTCTCTTTGTTCCGTTCTAACTGTGTAAATGAAGGTAAATGTAACGCGGAAGCTGCTGTAGACGATGATGTGAGTCTAGTCGCTGCTGCTGTGGGTTGTTGATGTTTGCCTCTCGTGCAATTGCCCTGCAATCCTTGTTTGTAGCAGCTCCGCTTCGCCTGCCGTTACAGCTTTTTATTTTCATATTTGTGTCATGTCATCAGGAAGAAAGACAAGAGGAAACTGACAGAGATGAAACAAGAGTTGGAAGAGAATCGGCGTGTGTAGTTTCTTTCACTGAGAGAAATAAAGGCGCAGCGGCTGACAAGCTGGTAATTAAAACTGTGGAGAAACCCCTGTGAGGAAAGATCTGAGCACAATTCAGAGCAACAAATGTTATTAGACCATATGGAATATGTAGTGTGCATGGCTGCCTCCGAGGCATCGTTTTTTTTTTGTTTTCACCCTCATCTTTTATGCTTTCAGATTTTTTGCAGCTAATTGGTGAAGGCTATTCTTCCATGCTGAGCTTTTAAAATTTAGTTTGAAAAATAAGATTTCCTTCTCAGGACTAGCTGAATCCTGTCCAGCTGCTCTGACGTTTGCCCTGTGAGAGGCTAAAGCGTGCCGTGGCACCCTCTCTTTTTGGGGAGAAAATTGTGGCAGCTCCAGAGGCCCCGGGCTTAGCCCATCAGTAAGACACAAAGTCCCCACACCAGTGAGATTTCATCCCCGGCTTAAAGGCTTCAGGGGGGACGGATTTGGACTAACATCACATGAAATTGCTTCCTCAAAGTCTCCTTATCTAGACACGGAGAAAACCTCAAAATGGTGTTGCAAGTGGTTTAAAAAAAACATGCAATCAGGTTTTACACTTTTAAATGACATACTTACGTATTTTCTTTTAGTAGGGCAAATGGTCAAGTCCTTAGAGATTTGTGTCTCTTTCAGTGTTTTGCAAATAGCTGCAATATCCACGTTATCTTACCTCCACAGCCAGACCACTGCCCATTCAGGAATATTTCTAGGAGATGAATACTGATGAGCATTACAGATATGCATGAACACACACACTCCCTCACACACACTTTCATATATGGGCGTCTGCTCGCAACGTGATAGAAATTGGGCACAAAATCAAATGCTGAGAAGGCTGATGGGACTCTCATTTGAGTCTTAAAATGCAAATAATCTGATAAGTGAGGAGCAGAAACCAGCGGCCTAAACCGACTGGTGTTTGTTCACCTGAAATATGAGGCTTCGGCAGTCAAAGGCATGATTTCTGCAGGCTTGACAGACCCATTTACCAAATGGCGCTAGACATGCTCACCTGCACGCACAATCCAGCTGATGAAATCCAGGAATGCACTCATGCAACACCCACAAGGGATTCCTTTGCTCTGATTACAGGTGTGAAGGTAATATGGCACTCGCTACATCGTGGTCCTTATAATCAATGTGATGATTGGCCTCTTGAGTAAATAGGATATAGCCCAACAAGTTAATGGACTCGACACATTGAATTCCCTCATGGTAATTTATGGGTTTTTATGAGCGTATAAAGAAATCAGGTGTTGAGCATAAGTTCGTATCTCTTTGTAGCTTGTTTAGTACCATTAGCCGTGTTTCCACTACAGGAGGAGGAACGGTGACCGGGAAATACGCAGACTCTGTCCTCTCAGACGTTGTGTCTTCATACAAAATCAAATGTCACCTTATCGCGACCGTTTCAGACATTAACAACATTAAAAGTAGGACCGGCCGATATTATCGATCTACCATTAATATCGGCATTAAAATTTCATATCGAAAAAATATCGGTATCGGTTTTCAGTCTTTTAATAACACGACGTTTACATACCATGCACATGTAATACATCAAACTCTTCAGCTACTTCTCCTCTCTCTCAAAATGTCAAACTATGACAGATCTGAGGTTTAGTTTTAGAGATATTTTCGTTTATTTGGCACGTCCTCACAGCACGTAGCTATATGAGCAAGATGTGAACAAGGCCTACATATCCAGCTCTTTTGCAGCCATTCACACCTTGCACAAATTTATGCAATCACACTTTCACAACTACCTTGTGGCCCTCGTGACATCAGTTGAACATTCATGCAATCTATCCATCAGAGTTTTTAATGTCTACTCCAGAGCCTGGAATGCATGCTGCCTTATCATCCACACTAGGCAGCAAGCTCGATTATCTTTGGATTGGCTCTTGTAGACTCTTAGGAATGTCCAGTGGAAACCTTCATGATTAATCTATTTTCTGCCAAAGGATCCTTTATGCAGTATGTTGGCCCACATACTTACGTAAGGACTGCCACTGTCTGGAAAAGAATCCCCTTCTCTGAGATTAGTCCTATTAAAGCTGTCCCTAGGAAATGGATGGTTAATGTTGGTTGGTTCAAATGAGAAATAAAAAGCTTTGGCTTGTTTTAAAATAAAAGCTGCATCTCACAAACGGCTCCTTTTATTATTGCTGTCTTTTTAGAACACCCATAAACATTTTTGGAGCTGAAATTTGCTAAAATTATTATCTAACCGAATTCAAAGAACAATTCAAATTCAGAAATAATTAGATTGGTAATTAGAAACTGTAGTTTCCTCATTTATTAAAGAACAAGTTCACTAAGAAATCGATTTTTACTAGTTATGATTGAAACATGATGATGTGAAAATAGTCTTCTACCCCTATTTCCTGCATCAGCCGCTGATAGAAAAGTCCAGTTATAAACATTGTTCTCTTCACCAAGGCATTTCAGTTGTTGGTCAGGTGAGTAAACATGCTGCAGGTTATGATGACTCAGAAGAGCTTCAGAATGGTTAAACGAGTCGGCAACACAGTTGACTCTGAAGATGAACGTCCCAACAGCAGCTGAAGAGTTAAAACACCTACTCACCGTCCAGAGCTGAAGCCTTTTGGAAGAAAAGTGAAACATCATCAGAAACTTGCTTGTCTTCTATTCAAGCAATGAAGAGGTTCAGTGTGTTTCCTACTAAAAAGCACAAAACAGTGATTGTCAACTACTGGCCCTCGGGCCATTTTCTGCCCACGAGCTCATTCCATTTGGCCTGGTAAATATTAAAATATTAATAAATTATACAAAATCTGATTAAAGAACAGGCAGTGTTGTCCAACTTAAAAGGGAATAATCGCGGTAGCATCTTTACCAATTAGAGCTGCCCCCCCCCCATACACACACACACACAGCACATGATCAGGCCAGACTCAGTCACTGAACCTCAGCAACAAGAAGACAAGCAGCTGAGCTCTCAGAGCCACTATGGATGGTTTACTCAGAAACAGGGGCGGAGTTAAGGGGTGGCTACTTCGGATCAAGCCCTGGATGATTTCTGAAAAGCCCCAAATCTAAATTTTAATTTTGCGAGTGGAAAAAATAATGCTTGTATGTATACACCATAGGCATAGATATACCTGGACATAGCCCGACCATTTTTCTCTAAAGACAGTTGTGAAGCCAAATGGGCGGTTCCCACCGCTGACATTGGCTGTGTCACATGTCTCATCACGCCCAGACAATCCAACTTGGTCTTTAAGTTTGAGACTCACGTGGCTAAAAGCAGAGCTCTATTTGAAATCACAGGACTGGATTTAGATATCACTGTTGTTTTGAATCTAAATTTGGTTTTAGACACCTACATCAGTTAAATGCTGTTAAGTTACTTTTTTACCCTAAAAATGTTTGAATTCTGTGGAGTGAAAAAGTTGAACTCTAAAATAAATAAGAGGATAAAGTAAAAGACCTTCTCATCAGGTGCTAAAAAATAAATGACTACATTTAAAATGACTTTTGGCAACTCAGAAAGTGAAACTCCCACCAGCCCTGCAGGTTGTTTGCTGCAGCGCTGACCTGGTCAGCATGTAGGCTGAATATGTTGAATTTTAATACAATTTCTCAATCAAAAATAATTAGTAGGGAAATTGATGTTTTACAAAGAAAACAGCATGGCAGCTTCTTATGACAACTGAAATTGAAATAAATAAAACAAAACAAACAGAAATACCAGAAACATGGTTAATGAGAGAACGGCCCCCACACTGTGGTGCTTGAAAACATGGTGGCACTAGAACAATTTCTGTTGATGATCCCTGACATAGAGGCTGAATAGAGAAATTATTGACCAAACTTGTAAATTAAAGCTCAGTCTTACGCTTGTAGTGCTTTGGAACGTTGGTTATAGTCCAACAGAGTAAAATCATGTTCATAAAGTATGTTTAGTCAAACCATCCATCCACTTTTATCCCCTCCATCCTGTTGATAGTATCAGGAAGCTGGTGCCGATCAGTCATCACGTGAGTGATGGGGTTACATCTGGGCAGGTCACCAGTTCATCACAGGGCCACGTAGAGACAAACAACCATTCATACACACTCACAACAAGGGCCAATTTAGAAACCAGAGACCCCTGGAACAAAAATGGAGAACATATAAACTCCACACAAATGACCCAGCTGGGGGTTGAACCCACAACTTTTTGCTGCAAGGCAACAGCGCATACCAGCTGTTCCACATTTTTTTTTTTGTGCATCTAAAGATGACACAGAGTGACTTAGATCATGAAACTGCAACATAAAATATGTCTGCTCCTCATTTACCTTCATTACCTGGAAGGATCTCCATAGACTTGCTAACTGGCTACTGTACAGTTTAAAATGCACGCCAGTATGTACTCCCATTCTGCACAGCTACATTTGCTGCCTGTGCTCATCCAACAGACTCATAAAATGCATACTTTTTATTTTAATTAATAGCTTTTTTTCCCGCAGATTCCTATGAGTTGCTCTATTCCAACCCCATCATGTAAATACTTTAAACGCTTGACTAAAGCCTAATTTATTAGTTTAACACGAGACCAGGCAACGAAGTGACATTCATTTATAAAAGGGAGCTGTATCCTGACTGAGATTCAGTTGCAATATTCTTGCAGCATGCTTCTGACACAGTTTCAATCCTCGCTGGGCCTGAGCCTCAGTGTGACTGTGCAGAGAGCAGCACAAGTTATTAGAAAGACAAAGAGGCTAATCCTGGCGGGGATTTGCCTGCTATCGCATCACACGTGGGCTACTCACTTACTTGATCTCTATTATAGTGGTTGTATAAATAAATGTTGCATATTCTACAAGAGCCAACATTTCTCTACTGTCCAGTGCTGCTCAGTGCTTCTGATTGTAAATCAGGAGGTGAAAGAATTCACTTAGAAGTGTCAAAAAAACACAGGTCACACCACCCCACTTCAGGGAGCTACCATCCCATTGGTTGGGTAACCTGAGTTGCATAACTAAGGTCAGATTTAACAAGGGACAACTCTCTCTCTCTCTCTCACACACACACACACACACACACACACACACACACACGCACGTTGCAAGCTAGATCTGGGTCACAGAGTCTAAGGGAAATGATAACAAGTCATTTCAGATTACATTGCTCAGATCAATAGCCCTTACTGCCTGCATGAAAGCATCTGTTTATTTCAGTTTTCCCATTAAAAAGGCCGATTGTGGCCCAGATTGGCTGTTGTAAGGCATCATAATGAAGATGACCCACCCTACCTTCAGATGCACTCATGTTAAAGGCATTGCACATAGGAAACAGTATATGCTCTGTTCTCGTTGCTTGGAGAAAAGCACAAAAGCCAACTGCTCTCCAAGCTGGAAGAACATATGTCATCAACGAAGGAGTTGCTTTTTCAGGTGCAGTTTGAACAAAGCATGCATTTATCAGGGTGTTACATTTACTGACAAGAAGGAGGAGAAAACAAAGAATGAGAGAGCAAAGATGTTCATTACAACCTTGGAGAGATTGAGGTCGTTCAGCAGCAGCACTTGTGAAACAACTTCTTCCACTTATTTCATGTGAGTAAACAAATTTTAGTGTATAAGTGATTTTATTTATTTATGGTGCAGTCTGGGATTAGTTATTGGACCAAAAATTTGTTACAAATGTAAAAGGTAAATGAGATGATAAACAGTTGCTGCAGATCCACTCCATGATGGACGGTGTTCTGGAGCCCGCAGGGATTTTCCTAAACACCCTGCAGGTCTTCTGGAGCTCAGGACGGGCTGGTTTTGAAACCAAATTAAACCCCAAAACAGTTCAGGAGACCCTGGAATGACTCATTTCTTTTTTATCTCTCCTGCTGCCTGGGATGATGGTGCTCAGTGCGCTAAGTGCCTCACGGAAATTTTTTTTTCAGCCTGATTGGTTAGTTCCCTCTTGGCCAGTTGGTGCCCTACACATGGTGTGTGATGTGTGTGGGCGGAGCACTGTGTGGGTGGAGTAAGGCTCTGGTAGGGAGGTGACTTGCTCTTTAAGGACAGCAGCTATGGCTGTAGCTAGTCATTGTGTAATGATGACCTGCACATGCAATACAGCACTACCTTGTGGTGGCAATGGGAATTTAGTGAAAGATTGGGGCCACATTGTGTGGCTCATGGGACAGAAAGCTCACAGGCTGCCAATGCAAGGATTTCAAGACTGGGGAAACATGGTCATATTTTCTTTTTCCCTCCAAAAATGTTGCAGCCGCATTTTGCACTAGTTGCAACCTTGCCAATGTTGCCCTGGTCACTCCAAATAGGAGGGAATTACAGTAGTCGATCCGTGTTGTAATAAAAGCACGAACTGCTATTTCCAGGTGTTGTCTTGACAAAAATGGTTTTATTTTAGCTAAGCGACGCAGATGGTAAAAAGAGGTGGCCACAATTCCATTCACATCGAAACCCAAGACATTGTCAAATTTTACTCCTGGTAGCCCTTTATATGGCTCAGGACCCATGAAGAAGCTCCCAGCTCCACAAAGGGTGGTGACCCCTGCTCTAGAGTGATCAGCTGACATCGACTCTTGGAGGAATGTTTTGATTTGACACCTCAAATGAAGTGTTCTCTTTGGGCGGTATGCAATAGGCACTTCTACTCCTCTGAATCATTAAAGACATGATTGCATGAACATTAGTAAACTCAAAAATTGCACATAGAATCTCATTGCATTGTGTAATTGCACATATTTTTAGAGGGATGATGAATATTGCACCTTTCTTTGTTAATTGGCTCTTTAATTCTAACATACACACTTTCACAGAAATCATCAAAACATAAACTGACTTCACAGAAAAGGTTTTCTAATTAGGAAACATAAATTTCCTAGAAATAAAACTGAAAGTGTTAAATTAGGTTAGGCAGAAATCTGCTTGGATGTTTTTATCTATTACTCCATGCTCTCTGTGTTGATCCATCTTGGTTTTCAGGTTAGAAAAGTGATTCTAGTCTTCATCTCCCAATGTCTTCACCTCTCATCTGCTGCTTCAGTGTATGCACAAACATCCCCGCTTTGATACAAATCCCTATGGTGAGCTTCTATCATCCGGAGCAATAACGAGCTGTCATTGGCCCTCAGTGATCTATCTGTCTGAGCGTGTCAGCGAGCAGGCAGGCTGACTGAACGTCGGACTAAAGCAGTTCTCCACTTCCAAGGCCTGCCAGTCAGCGCTGGGGGCACCTGAGACAGCCCCGTGTAGGCGAGGGATCACTTCTGAAGGCTGACACCGGATCAGAGACGGGGTGAAAAAAAGCAACCGTGTCAACGATTGACCCCCCCTCCACACGTGCTCGGGAGGACAGATGCAATAGCGACAGCTAGATGCCTAATAGGTTGTCTCAGGAGAATTTGGCGTCTAACCTGGTTCTATTTTCAAGATAAGACTGGCTTATTTACAGTGTATACAAATATTTCCTTGCTTTGAGAGATTTGAAGTCAAACCAACTCTGCAGGACCTAAATGTTACTGTAATACAAGATAAACCCAAAGAGCCTGCTTCAGATAGCGCCAAGGTGCAGCTATCGTAGCGCTTGCATGTAATGTATTCCCCCCACATGGTATGAGATGTATTATCTAGTCTTCCTTACTGTGTCGGTGATAAATGCTGCACACATTAACTCTGCCAAATGTGTTTCTCCTGTTTCCACAATAAAGGGGCCTTACTTTCCTCTGACCTTCAGCGGGCTGCAAAGCCAGCACAAAATATGCATTTAGAAGAAGCAGCAAGAGTGGAAGTGAGGCTTGGAGGAGATTGCTTTCTTTTGTACGGCGTCTCGCTAGAACATGCATCACTGTCCGCCTCCAAAAAACAGCCAGTAATATGCAGAAATATTAAGTAGGATCAGCAAATAAATATATGGAGTGGAGGTAGCGCGGTGACAGATGTGGGCTATTTGCATGGAGCTCCTCTGTCATGTCATTAGCCAACTCTCTCAGCCAAGCAGGCAAAATGAATGAACCGGCTGGATATTGGAGCTGAGGGGAGAGCTGGAACGCTTCGTGCAATGAAGCAACTTGTGGCCGAGCGGAAGCGTGTGCAGCGCAGCCAGGTGTTTGTTCATGTGTGAGTATATAATAATGACAGCATGTGTATTTTACCGTGCTGCTGACTTGGCTGCTGTAACTTCAGCTCTCTGTTGCGTGCAGAGAAGTATGGACCCATTTCAACCTTTGAACCTGCAGCGAAACACCTACTTGAACATTTATGTGGAGCAGGCGTTATTATTTCATGACGTACATTTACACTTGGGCATACATGCACACATTGTGCCATGGTGGTTTTTTTTTTTTAACTCTTTCTTCGAGGGCAGCCAGGATATCAAAGATTGATTTAGTCAGTGAAGCAGAGAGTGTGTATTCACAGTGTTTTCTGTGTTCTCTGGTCAAGGCCACTGAGCTCCATCCTGCTGAAAACACTCACAGCGAAGCTCGGCTTCGGGGACACCACATCCGACCTCCGCCTAGCTGAACATAAATGAGTAAAAAGAAACTACAACACAGAACAATCCCCTTTATTAACCCCCCCAGGAGCATGCATACTCTTACAATCAGCCCCAGCATTGTTCGTGCCGCTCAGCGTGTCGTTCACGCTGCCACCTAGTCTGCTTTAATGGGTCATCAAGTTCTGCCCAAGATGGGGGGGGAAGAAAAGAGAAACACGTATTGATCTGAAAATGCCCTGTTCTGTTATTTTCAAAAGCTTTCATCTGTGTTTTCTGTGTCTCTTTGTCTGAGCTGGCGAGTGCCTCGGGTCATGGTTGGGGAGTTTAGAAAATGTTTTGCCATCAGTGCTTTTTTTTTTTATGTGTGGTGTGTATTTTTGTGAGTGTACTCATGCATGTCTCAAATCTTGTCAGCTGCAGAATACATATGAGAAGGCAGGAGAGTCGTATATCTGACAAAGTGCAGCCAATAAAGTATAATTCATGACTGTTACAGTGGCCGTGGATAGCAGTCATTACTCTTGTGATGGTGTGCGTGTTGTATATCAGGCCGCAAAACAACAACCCTCATCACTATATTGATTGGCTGACACCTTCTAAACCATGTTTTTGCTAGAAAGAGCAAGAGGGTGCAATACAGAGAGAAATGAGAGAATGAGAGTGTGATATTTGTTGAAGGGGAGGCAGGAAGGTGTCTTTTGCTTTAACGCTGCTGTAGTTGTGTGGCTGTGTGGTACGTACTGGCACGTTTCTATCTCAGTTTTATTACAGTCTTCAGAAGAGTTATAATTATGTCAGATAGAAAGATTTTGTCATTTTAAGCAGGGTTCGAACTATGGGGGAGCTAGGGGGAGCCTGGCTCCCCAGAAAGGGTGATGGGCTCCCCTGGAAGCCCTCAACTGAGCCAGGGTCAACTCACTGGCCATTTTTATAAGACACACCATACCAGCAAATCAGCGTAATAGTGCCACCATGGTGTAGCTTATGAACATGCTGTGGCTGCATGGCGATGTGGGAATTTTGCGGGATTTGTTCCGCCAAGCTTGGCAGACTTGTAAATGCAGATTACGCCTTTGTGCAACAGAGGGTGGTGCCATGATCCGAGCTCCGGCCGGAAACTACATTGAAAATGAAAGTAAACACGAGCATAAGTTTTGCTTTTGTGAACAAAATCAGCTGAGATGGTAAACTGGAGCGATGCAGAGCTCCTGGAGCATTTCTCCGTTAGAGCTGGAGCTCAGATCACCATTGGCTGCACAGGGACTGTGGAGGACAGACACCTTTAGGAGCGGCTTGTGAAAAAAAACTTAATGAGCGCGGATTTGATCGCAATAAAAAGCAAGTTAAGTCCAAGCTAAACGGAAGTCTTTTTACTGCCATTGCGTATTCTTGTGTAAAAAGGACATTATTGCGCCACATTCCGACCTTAGGCTCCCAGATGCCGGCTCAGCGTTACGGCAAATTGGCAGCATTGTTTTCTAAAAGAGTTTGCCCTAAGATCTATTATGTCTTTTCATTTATTTAGAACTTTATTTGTCATTTAATGCCCGCCTGCAACTGTTTCTGATTTTCTTTTGAATTAATATGCATTTATAATAATGTTTTTTTTTCTCTCTTGCCCTATTGATTTTATGTTTGCATGGAAACTTTTATGGAGGACCCACTTGTAAACAAGATGGTTCATCTCAAGTGGTTAATCCTCCTAAAATATAAGTAAATAAATAAATAAAAGAGGCTACTAGTGGCCCCATCATGGAGACTTAATGGAGGTGATAGGACGGACACCTCCCCCACACATACACACACACACACCTTACAGCCTTATCACAGGGCTCCTCCAGAAGCTTAAGTGTAATTCGAGCCTTGATTTTAACTATATATATATTATTAATGTACAAGAAGGAAAGCAAGCTGTAAAACAGTAAATTTAAAACCATCTTTATTTGACCCCATTTGCATGAAAAAATGCATATTTGCCTAACATACATATTAAAACAGCCATAAAACAGAAATATTCAATTGAAATCTAAGCAGGGTGAAAATATGCCCTATCCAACATCTCAGAGTTCCTTTGATGCTAAGGTTATGTGAGTCTGTCCGAGCATGGAACACTTATTAGTGTGCAGAGAGAACCCAAACAGAAACATTGATCCATGAGTGAACCGACTCACGCCATCTCAACATCAGAGGGACTGTGAGATGCTAGATAAGGGATCGCTTCACCTCATTTTTATTTTGCTAGGCTTCTTTGGTTCTACAGCAGACTGAGTTAGCAAGTCAGAAAACATTTATTTTCAAAAAGACACATTTATATTTATATTTCAACAATTAGATGTATGTTTTACATATTAGGACAATATACTATGCACTATACAAGTGCGGGTAATTTATCATTTATCATTATACACATAGATAAACGCATGAATTAACAGCATAATGTGAGATAAATAATTATAAAACAATGTGTTTTAGTTCCGTTGCCGGGCTAGAGGTGCGCGTTCATGAACGAGAGGCGTTGCTTCCAGCAGTTCTCACGGAAGTATGGAGAGGAGCTTAAAGTGCAGTACATTTTTTCTGCCTCTAGATGGTGCCTTATGGGAAAACACTATGGATTATGGCTTAAATCTTTGCTTTTAGACACATATTGACCATCTATAGACAAACATTTAATAAGATCAGAATCTAAAATTTAGTAAATGTTTATTGAGAAGAGTCTGATCTAAATGTAAAAAGACTTTTATTTAACTAATTTCATAAGGACAAAGGTCATTCTTTAAAGGCACAGTTTTGGCTTGCTTTTAGCACCCCCTAGATTCCAGTTAGTAAAAACAAAAGTAAAACTCCTCCTCTCTGTGCGTTCGTCTTTTTAACACCTTAATCTAACAGCTGAAACGTCTCCTCAGCCTTCATTAGTGTCTACAGGAGCGGTTCATCACTAAATCAAACAAATCAGCTGTGTTCATGATCTAAAACATGCAGGAAACATGCTGGAAGCAGACTGCAGCACCAGGCATGTCAGCTCCACTTTATTAAGACTGGACCGGCACTCTGAAGTTGCAAGTGTGGTATTCTGGCCACAGAGGGCGGTGGGGATCTGAGTGACATTTCATTAACCCTGTAAAGGGTCATTTTAGCACATACTGGCTCAAGAAAATGATTTAAAAATATAAAAAAGTTGCATAGTATGACTTTAACATCCACTGTACAAAAACAAAATTTACAAAACAAAGAGTACTTTCTAAGCAGGTCCCAAATGGTGTTTTTTATTGGACCAATTATATCTTGATTTTTTTATAACAGTGCTGCATTATAAACAGGTGAATCCTGATTTTCCACGTCTGTGTTTTGAACTTATTTAAATTAAAACATAGTTTTTCACGGCATCGTCATCCATCTCTTTCATGAAGTTAGCTCGGGCCCAGGCTTCCCCGGAGGAAAATCGTGCTCCCTGCTGAGTTATCTGTCAACTTTCTGCCTCACAGTTGTGCCTCTGTCAGTGTTTCAGTGTCAGCATCAGTTTATGTCAAATCATTGTGTTTGATAAATGTTTATGAGCTCAAGCTGGGAAAGCTTCCTGCTGGATTTTATAAGGTTCCTGTCTCCATCAAAGACAGTAGCAGCAGATTTTAGGTCCTCCTATAAAAGTGGCTGTAAAGAAAACGGCATTGCTATATTTTTATGAAGGCAGACATTTTTGACTGCTGGGAAGAAAACTTTGGATCACTTCAATACTAACATAGAGACAGAATTCTGGAAAAAGTACACTTATTGGAGTGATGTATTTAGATATGAGGAGATGTCACATGCTAGTTTATCAAGAAACAATTAAGTGGGTCAAAAAGTAAAGTTAAAGTTAAGCTGTGTGATGCATCTGTTCTGTTCAAGATGACTTTCTGGAACATACAGAAACTTTATTGATCCAAGAGAGAAATTAAATGTTGCAAATCATATTATTCCAGAACAATAACAACAAAAGTATCTCCTGTAGCGGTCTGTACATTGACTGTTAAAATAATGGACAAACCCTCCGTGACGTCACTCATGGGCTTCTGAAGCTTCGACTTGAAGACATGTATATAAACACTAGATGGCTCACCTGCGCTGTTCGCCAATGCAGTGCGACGTAGCTAAGTGGCGGCCATCTTACTTCAGGCAGCTGCCCCCTTTCGTAACATTGAAGTCAGTGGTGCATTTACTATTTATGTAATTAACTCTAACTTGCTCAGTTTTCAACCAATTTTCAAACGGTTTGATTTGTTATAAACGCCAGGCTGTGAAATATGACGGCCCGTTAATTTCAACATGTGCAAGTATGTTGTCTCAAGCCTATGTGTTATGAGGTTTGTAATAATGCAACCCGCTTGTAAAATCATTAATGGAGCAGATGGAAGCTGTTCACTCACCTTCCATCTGCTACCATTGAGAGCGGTCTGCTGTCTGAAGTAAGATGGCCGCCGTTTAGCTACGCTCTCGACTCCCGCTTTCTCCATCTAGTGTTTATATACATGTCTATGGTTCCAATCACCGCCATCTTGGCCATGTCACATGTCTTTACACTTCCGAACAATAAAAGAAATGGACAAAGGGGTGGAGCCGAGAGCATAATACGCTTCTGTATCAAACAGACCTTTAAAATGGTAAAAATTGTATGAATCTTCCTAAAACAGCACATTTTAGTTTCTAAAGGAAGGCTGGAAGAGTTCAGTAGCTATTAATAATAAATAATAATAATAACATTGCGCTCAGCTACAGAGTAACATGATATTTGTTAGTTATACATCTTAAGTAGGGATGCTCGATATTGGCTTTTTTACCGATATTGTCTAACTTTTAATTTCCGATACCGATATAAACCGATACCGATATATGCGGTGTCCCCCACAATGAAAAATATAATAAAATTAATCGTCTAGGTTACATCTAACATCACATATTTCATATCATGAATGCTTAAGCTTTAAACATTATTCGTGCAAAATGACAACTACTTCAATTTAAGTTAGTAATAGAAAAAAAATGTCATTGTTAATTTGTCTCCAACAACAGCTGAATGACATTCTACATGAGATAATTCTGACTAACTCGCTGTCATGCCTTTAGAATGCAGATAATTATTAAGGTCATGCATACTTGCCAACCTTGAGACCTCAGAATTAGGTAGACATTCAAAAGGGCCCGGGAGGGACACACATCCCTAATCTTAAGTGAAGATTTTATAATTAAAAAAACATCTTTTGACTGAGTAAAGATATCTTTGATGGCTTTGATTGCTTTTGCACGTAAAATGTCTCTTTGTATAACCCACAGTCACGCTGCTGCTCTGCAGGGCAGGTGGAGGTTAATGAGAAGAAGCACATGTTTGTGCAGCTGGATCTATTTCAGTGACATTCCTCAGTGGAATTTAGCAAATATGTTTCTAAAAGACACCGAATAATGAAAAATTCAGTGTTGGTGTCTTGGTTGTACAGGAGAAACTGTACCAGTATAGAAAGATACTGTCAATTTTTACTCATCATCTGAAAATAATACATAATTTAAATATAAAACCAAATAAATATGTTCTTACTGCAAATAAAACTTCATTAAGAATTTAAAAAATATCATTTTGGTGCCATTAACTAGGCTATTTTATGCATTTCCTTCAAATAAAAACAGTTGTTTAAAATAGGTTTTATTTAAGTGGACTGAAGTCTGCGGGACTGAGTTGGACTTTTATGCTCAGAAAACTTTTCTGGTGACATTGTCTCAAAAATAAAAAAACATGAATTCAGTAGATAATGTCTAAACCTGACAAATGGGTCATGTGACCTAATTACAACGTCTAAATCTTATGATGAATGGCTGGCTTTCACATTTACAAAAATAACTCAACTCTATTAACCTCGTAGGTGAATCTATTATTCTGCAGCCATGACACAGGCGGAATTTTACTGATTAAGGGAAGAAATGGAATAAATTAACTATCATCAAAATCTGGAAGCAAATGTCATACCGTCTGTGAAATCAATCTAAATATGAAAAAAAAAGGCTTCTGCAAAAGATAATTTAGTATAATAACACCTGAAACAATAGATTATCACATGCATTTTACTATTCTTCAGTCTTTTCATGTAGAATCTCCAAAGACTTGTAAATAGCAAGACTATCCAAGCATCCTGCAGAAGTAGAACGTGTTTACTGTTTGTGGGGCTTAAAAAAGGATTTTCATTCTCTGATAGATTTTTACAGGCTGCCCAGATCTTTTCTTCAGGCCATTTTCCTGTTTCGTAATTTTAAAACTGGAGGATTGACTCAAAAATAATAGCAATTTCTCCTGAAACATGTTACATCATCTCTAAGGTCATGTCGTTTTTTTTTTACTTTTTTTTTTTGCTGTTAGCGTTGCATTTTTTCTTAAGTTATAATAGTTCTATGGTCTATAAAAACATGTTCATCAGAATATCTGCACTAAATCTGTAGATGCAAATTAGCATTAAGCTAAATCTAGTACAATGCATCAAATGGTAACATTTATGCTCAATATTGTACATGGTTCTCAAATAAAATCACTCTCAAATATAGCGATTTAAGCAGTTTTAGTCTTGAAGTTCCAGTACCTTCCAGAATGAGCCATTTCAGGGCTCTGTCACTTTAAGAAAACAAGCTGGAGATGGCCACGCCCACCCCGCCCTGGCTGCTATAAGCTGAGAAGCTCAGATATCTGGGAGGGGCTCCAGTAGCAGCTCTCTCTTGCAGGAGAGGTGGCTTTATTTTAATTTTCCCGTTTGTGATGTCACAATCAGGAAATAGTATGTTTTAGGCACATTTCCTAAAACCAAACACTGACAGAAAACAGAAGGACATATTTTTTTTATTTTGAGTGTTTATAGAGGCAGTAGAGATCCTAAAGGCAACAAAAAAAACACAAATAATGAATTTTGTATAAAATGTCCCCAATAAAACAGAAATTTGGATCAGATGTACCAAAGAAATGCAAGTAAGTGTGTTCAGTACATGTCATGCATCTTCATTCAACCTAAGAAACCGATTAACAAGTGAGGGATTTATTCATTTATTGTTGTTTATGTTTTGTATATTTTAATTATTGAACATACACCTTAATCCAAAGTGACAATAATCGTGGATAAAGCATGGCAGTGAATTAACCCAGTACCCAGACAAAACCTACGCATGGGCTGCAGATGGGTTTTGAACGTGCAACCTTGCTGCAAGGCTACCAACTGCACCACCATGCAGCGTCTGTTGGTCATTTGCTAAACTGAACTTAAGAAATATTTAAAGGTTTCATTTCCATGTCAAACAGACTTGATTAGGTGTGATGGATGGATGGATGGATGGATGGATGGATGGATGGATGGATGGATGGATGGATGGATGGATGGATGGATGGATGATGGATGGATGGATGGATGGATGGATGGATGGATGGATGGATGGATGGATTTTACTTTATAGTCAGCTTAATTTAATGAACAAAGCACATAGCTGATATTATTATTTGGTTGTGAAACTGGTCTCATATTGGTAATTTTGTTAAATTCACCCACTGAAGCTGTCATATCAACTTAATGTTATAGTCTACATATTTGCCGGTCACCATTTCACATCCTTTTTCTAATCCGTGCTGTATTTTGATGTTCCACTCATTCTGTCGCTCTTCATTTAATGAGCCCTCCCCCTCGTAGGCTTCATGGACTTGATGGAAGCTCTGATTTTTTTATGCGTCTGCTGATATACGGCCATATTAAAGATGGGTGCTTTCTGTTTGAAGAGCGTGGTTTAATCCAAATCAAGATATGGGTCCCTGGAGGCCGCTGCTGTAATCATGTCAAACTGGTGATCCTACCTAACTGTCATTCTCTCTCCATCTCACTTCATCATCATCTGCATTGCAATTATTGAGCAGATTTAAATGGTATCTTGCTCATACGTGATAAGCAGTAAAATGGGATTAGACGTAATATCGTGAAGCTATGCTGGTGTCACATACTGTAGCTCATCTAGCTGTGAGTTGTATGACAGCTGCAGCTGAAGCTTTGTATGTGGTTCAAACACTTGCAGATTTTTTAGATAAAAAAGACATATGTATGAATTAGGATGTCATTGTGAGAGCAGTCGGAGCTGCAGCTTGTGGTGAAAGCAGTTACATACACTTGTAATTACTTTTTTTAACGTGTAAGCATAAATGCATGCTGATATTATACAATCTTTTAATGCTGCTTAATCAAGTAGCAGTGTAAATTGTGTAATAAGCTTGTATATTTTCATGCTGTCTCCTCTCATTTGCATATTTAGGCCTGTGTTAATGAGAAAGGCTAGATTAAAGAAGGGGGAGGAAGAGTGACTCCACCTTTATATCACTGATTTATTCATGCTCATTAAGCAAGATTGCACAGAATCACACTCCAATTTGTAAAAAAAAGAATGATTCATTTTAATCTTTTTGCAGGTTTATGAAAGTCAGCAATACTCTCCCAAATAGAACTCTGCGTAAGAGTTAAAGCAACACATGATAAGTAGATTTAAAACTACCATAAACAACCCTGACAAAGCGTGTTGTAGCTAGTGCTAACATGAGCCAACTAATACTGAATAAGTCACGAAGTAAAAAGATACACGCTGTTGAACAAAAAACATTATTACTTACAAGTCCAGTAGCAACAAAGCCAGGTCACCATCAGTCCACAATTTCATAGCTTCCTTCATCTGCCTCAAACGAGTGTAGACCGCATCAATGTTCGCTCTGATTTTAGCTCTTTGCATCACCTCCACAGCCAGCACACATAGGTGGGCCCCATATGGAATCTATACGGGCAAGCCATATGGGTCCCAACAGGGTTTGTCCACGGTTTCCACAGTGGCCCCGTGGGGGTTTGCCCAGAAAGATTTTTGACCACATAGATTTTAACGGGCCTGAAATGGGTTTTCAAAGGGTTTGACACAAACACCGGCAAACCCTTGTGGGGTCACCATGGAAAGCGCGGACAAACCCTGTTGGGACCCATACGGCTTGCCCATATAGATCCCATATGGGGCCCACCTATATGTGCTAGCTGTGTACCCTCTAGCTTTTACTTCCAGGCTCCGCCATGATGCCATCTAGGGGTGTGCAAAGCAACCGGTATTTGTATTTGTATTCGAGTAAAACTGGGGTGGGGGTGGGGGAACACTCATCCGGGCACTCATGCTGTCTCATGAGGAGACGCAGCTTTTTGATATAAAGTTTCTCTTGTTATTGAATACAAGTAGTTTTTAAAGTATTTGTTCAACATAAGTATTTGTAAAAAACACTTTATTTGTGCTATTACGACTCCACCCCTAATGTCAACCAAAAAAAAACTACATTACTTTTCTTCTTGTGCTTTTTATTAATAGTTGACGAAGTGAAAAAGCTAACAGCTAGTTTTTATATGACCGGCACAGTAAACAGCTGTTGCGGTAGAGCAGGTAGAGACCTCCCGCTAGTGTTCCTACCTGAACCACAAACTGTTTAGTGCAGTTTCTGGTCAGCAGAGGGCGACAGAGAGCTGTCCAATGTGAAGATGCTCAATTTTCTGGCTCAAGAACCACTGAAACCAGTTTGAAAGCAATCATTTAAGATGTTAAAAGCCCTTTCATGTTGCTTTAAAATATCCTAAATTAAAGAATAAGATTTTTTTTTTTACTTTTATTCAGAAGTGGAAAGAAAGTTGTCCTCTATTTTCAAGATTTCATTGCTGCAGGGCTGCTACTGTTAGCATGTCTGTCCGTTCTGGGTTGTATGCAGAATAATGAAAATAAGTGTGTTCATTAGAGCAGTTAATCTTATTTAGCCTGCAACATTGGTCTATGTTTTCCTCCAAGACTGTTGGAGCCTTGTTCTTGGCTCTTTTTATACGCACAAGTACTGTAGAGGGTCACACACCACACACGCACTCATACGCACACAGAAACACATGCACAATTCCAGCCTTCATGCAGACACAGTGATTTAGCAGTCACATACAGACAGTGGCTTCACTCCTGTGTTCTCTCGCCTCCCCCGGTTCTCCCTTCTCCTCCTCCTCCTCCTTTTCACAAAACAACGCCGCACTCTTCTGAGCCCCTGAGGAGAAAGAGCAAAATTTACAAGAGGAGCACGGGGGATCAGTGGTGCTGTTGTGTGCTGCTAACAGCACCCCTTTGACTGAGAGGCAGAGGTCAGGGCACGGCTCCCGAAGCCTGCTGGGGTTTTTTAACGCGTGTGTATGTGTGTGTCTGTGCATGAGTCTTGGCATTTGGAGGAGTGCTCGCCTTAGGGTGCACGAGGCCCTGCCAGCTAATGTTATGGGAAAGTCACAAACTGTTTTTGTGGCAAACTGATGTCACATGACAGCACAGCATGTGCACACTCTTTTTATACACACTGTAAACTATAGGATCTGGCTTGTGATGATGTGTGAGGTGCTAGCACGAAGCTGGGATGATCAGTTTGTCTTTATGGTGAGTGATAGCCTCACAGTCGAGACTTATTTTACTCCCCAGCACTCCATAAGTAGATTATCCTCTTTGACACCAGCAAATGGGGACAGCCCTCAGAGTTTAATATGATTATGAGTCTTAATTTTCATCAAAATGTTCTACAAAGGCCAAGATTTTTTTTTTTACTATTTTGGTTTAAGCATCCCACATAACGATTTAGTCATTTTGTGCATTTGCTTTTACTGTGCACTGGTTTTTTGATGCCTTAAAAATGCAGGTTGTTTGTGAAAAGTGGACAAAATGTTGGCATATTGACTCTTTTTCAATGCAAGAGGGAAAACAGCTTTTAAAGAATTATGCCAATGTCTTCATTCAAATGTTTTAATCCTATTTTTTTCCTTTTCCCCATTTTTTATTACAATTTTTTTTTTTTATCAATTATTAATTTTTTTTGTTCTTGTGAAGCACCTTGTGATATTTATCTTGAGAGGCGCTATATAAAACATTGTTTCTTTTTTTTAATATCTTCAGAACATTGTCTTGAGGGCTTTTACCTCTCAGTGATACTGGTCTTTCATTACTGGGTTTTGGTTTATCTTATATGCTTGGTTACAGTGTTGGCCTTTTCTGATTTAATGTTTTTATTCCTAATATTTTATTTTATTGATTGATGTATTTCTTTGATTGTGTTCCTGTTTTAATTTATACATTTCAGTACAGCACTTTGGTGGGCCATGATGTCTTTTGTGAAGTGCTCTATAAATAAATAGTTATGGTACAGTATGATATGATATGGTATGGTATGGTATGGTATGGTATGGTACAGTATGGTATGGTATGGTATGGTATGGTATGGTATGGTATGGTATGGTATGGTACAGTATGGTATGGTATGATATGGTATGGTATAGTATGGTATGGTATGATATGGTATGGTACAGTATGATATGGTATGATATGGTTTGGTATGGTATGGTATGGTATGGTACAGTATGGTATGGTATGGTATGATATGGTATGGTATGGTATGGTACAGTATGGTATGGTATGGTATGGTATGGTACAGTATGGTATGGTATGATATGGTACGGTATGGTACAGTGTGGTATGGTATTATATGGTATGGTACAGTATTGTTTTGGTATTGTATGGTACAGTATGGTATGGTATGATATGGTATGGTATGGTACAGTATGGTATGGTATGATATGGTATGGTATGGTAAAATGGTTTAAAATGGTTACATTTCATGTCTCCTCAAATGGGATTCTTTTATTGCCCCTTACTTAATTAAAATACCTAAACAATATTTTGGATTCAGATTTATCACGTAAGAAAACATTATTGTTTTCATTCAGTCATCCAAGCAGCAAATGATCAATAATTATTATTTGCAGTATTCAAGCTTGTTGGTGGTTTGTTCTGTTATAGAGCTTGATGAGCTGGTGAACAGGTGATTCAACCATTGAATTAGATTTGTTGGAGCAGGGAAACAACTAAAACATGCTGGATAGCAGCCCTTGTGAACCAGGATTGCCTACCCCTGTATAAATTGTATAGTTCTTAAACTGATTAGACCAGTTCTGTTCAATCCTGGTCCTTGTGGGCCATTATGATGCATGTTTTAGATGTTTTATTGCTCCAACATGCCTGATTCTGTCACAATCTATTGGTCCTTTAATTTAGTTTGCCCGTCATGTCCCCTTCCATGAACTCAGCACACCTACATTTTAAAAGCTCCCCAGTTCATCCTCTTGGTGTCAGATCATCCTTTTAGTTCAACTCATTGTCTTGTTTTCTGCCAGGTACTTTTTTGTTTTAATTCCTTGTTTGTTTGCTTTTTTTCATTTTTGAGTTCACCAGTCTGCTCATTCAACTACACCTTGGGTACAACTCCTACAGAATGTGACAGATTCAATGAGTGATCAAAAGGTTTCTGAAAAACTAGAGGCCATCTTGAACAGGCAATGCAACCACTGAGTCGTGGACTGGAGCGCCTCATGGACCAAAGTTGAACACTGCTGAGTTAGACGTTACCCTGGCCTCAGGGTTGTTGTTGTTAGAATGACACTTGACGATTGACCAACCCTAGAATGCATAACAATGATTGTGAATTTCAACCCATGTGTGGATTAGTGGCGTCCAGACACTTTAGAGGTGGTTTGCAAAGATGGATTATTAGTTAGTACTTCATATCTCCTTTTAGGAATTGTGTGGAAAGTCAATATCAGATGTCATATTTCCACACAAATGCAAAAAACTGAAAAGGTTTACAGACTTTGAAGGATAAAATGTTGAATACTATCAAAATATGTCCTGTAGAATGTGTGTGCCATAAATCATTTAATGAAGAAAATATTCTAAGGATTTGAGCAAAGTAGATATAAGTTTTTCTAAGGTCAGGACAATAGAACAGAACTTTGCAGCGATAGTCTATGTTGGTGCTTTTTACCCTTTTATCCATTAAATATAAAACTGCACCTGAATGCAGGATGAATAGAGAACATCCAAAGCAATGTGAGGCTTATATCTGAGTCACACTGAGTGCTAAAGTAAAAATTGAACAATGTGAGGATAAAAAACAGACTCCTTTTGTACCAGACTGTTTGTAAATGCATCGGCACAGGCTGGAGAGACAACACCAGAACCCCATTTGAAGTCAGTGAAGACCTAAAACATGACAACATTCATAATGGCTGAGTGGGTGATGGGATGCTGGGAGTGAGGGAGTTTCAGCGCATGGATGGGTTTCGTCTCTAGTCTGTGCTCCAAGAGGTGTAAGTAAGTAATGGGTGATAGCTGCCTTCTAACATCCCCATCATCACCATGGTCAACACCTGCTACTGGGATTGCACAACATACACACTCTCACCTGCACACAAACACACGCCAACAGAAACTAAAAGCACTTTCATGACACGAGGATGCGAGTGTTAAAGGCGAGAGCCCGCGGGGTCGTACGTCAGCAGCTAAGGGACCTGAAATCATGTAAGGATGCACTTATCCCATTTCAGCTCTTCACATCACATATCTCAAGCAGATGTGCACGCTGCTTTTTTCCCTTTATTACCGTTCATGCCTCTCCAAACAGGTATTCAGGAAAAGTCTTATTGATATACAGCGAGTGGCAAGGTGATAGGGCCTGTCCCTTTTTAATTCAGTTCATGGAGTTGGACAGGCAGACCGGCTGAGTGCTACCAGCCCAGCAGTGATGGATGACGCAATGCTCATTAGGGTGAGACAACAAAATCAATAGATTGAGCAGAGAGGTGTCAGCTGTTCACACACGCAAGTAAAAAAAAACTGAGATAGTCTAGTCACTGGCAGTGAAGTATATCAGAGTTTTGGGTATGTGTGTGTGAACCTAAGTGTGTGTGTAGACAGGGGAGCTGTTATGAGCTGAGTGATTGATGCTGATGGATATGGATAACAGATAAACTCAAACATAAGTGCTCTCAATGTGAGAGGGGTGTGTGTGTTCATGTTTGTGCATGAGATGAAAAACGGAAATAAAAAGATTAAAAAAAGGTTAAAGTTCCGCTTTGCCACAAAAACAATATCCTTATTTTTTTTTTTTTATCATGTTATTAAAAGGTTAGCGAAGGCATCGCCTCCCTTCTGGGTATAGATATGAACAAGTCATTGTCTCAGATCTATATCAGCTCTTATCTGTGACAGAAATAGTTGTCTCCATGTCTGGAAACTTCCTTTATGCTCCAAAGAATAAAAATATCCACACAAAGTCATTGTGGTTACTTTTCCCTTCTAAATGTATATTTGATGAAGTACTAAATAAGTGATTTGAAAAGGTTCTTCATGTATGTGTGGCACAAAGGGAGGCTGTGCAAGCGCTGGAGAAGGTTACTCTGAATTTGGCAACAACGTTAATTAAAGTCTGAGCAACTTTTACATAGTTTAAAATTTACACCAGGGCATCAGTAAAGTCCACAGTTAATCACAAATACAGCCCGCCAGCACACATAGGTGGGCCCCATTTGAAATATGTATGGGCAAGCCGTATGGGTCCCAACAGGGTTTGTCCACAGTTTCCATGGTGTTCCATGGCCCACCTATGTGTGCTGGCATAAGCAGAAATGTTATGGTTGTGTGGCCCTGTGATGACTGCTCGAGATAGACACTATGTGTAGTAGGAGATGATTTAATGGCGCATTTTTCATGCGGTTCACGTCCCGTTTTTAATGATTGGATCATAATCCGTCCATCAAACTGCCCTCTGACCATTCCTCTCCTCTCTGCACACCTCTCTATGTTCACAAATCGCCCATTCTCAACTTTGAGCAGCTTAACAGGAAGCAAAGCTAGAGCAGGGCTAGCTATATTTGCTAGCATAGTGCTGCCTCAGCAGAAGATGTGGCAGGAGTTTCCATTGAAACGCCCAGTCTTCCTCGCTGGATCTCCGATCAAGGTGGCTTAGGTGAGAGCTTGAAGAAAGGGAGTTGGACCTTTCAACTGTGGTTGTTTTCCTTGTATGGGATTTTCCAGGATCACCCTAAGCAGTTTGGAAAATGTCCTGGTATGGATCCAGCATGGCCTTGGCAAGTCAAAAGACAACATAAGCTGTGTTTACATGGACACAAGTAATCGGAATAAAAGCCTGATCGGAATAAAAATGCGTCATGTAAACAAGCCATTCGGAATACTCTGACCCGATTAAACTCAATCGGATCAACTTTTCATTCCGATTGAGACGGCTAGGTTATTCTGATTGTTAATCCGATCATGGTGCCTGTAAACACTTATTTTGATTGTGGGTCATTACTGCGCATGTCAGTTACGTCATACGTATACGTACATTATGTCACCGTTTACGGAAGTTGGATGAAAGCAACGCGGGCGTGAAACAAAACTGGTCTGTTTTGAACACAAATACTTTGCTAGACGTGCTTAATGAACTAAAAATAAAACCATCGTACTGCTCCATTTTGACATGCGTGCAGCCATGTTTACAGCGGAGGTCCGCTACTTCTTCTTCTATGGCCTTGTTCAGTGTACTGGATTGTTTAAACATATGACGAGTGTAAACACTTGACATGATCGGATTTAACTTTCCAGGGCCCATGTTACAGTCATATTCCGAATAATGATCAGATTAAAGACCTTCTGCACATGATTCATCAGCACCAGGTGAATAAATGTGAGTTTAAGCCCCCAAGAGAGAAAATTCACAATAAATTTAGTTTTGTGCACCTATACGTAACATTTACAAATTAAAGTTGAAACTAAAATTAAAAAACAGGTCATCGTGATGAAGTGCTACCATTCTTGTTGTTTTTACCCCAAAACAGAACTTCACTCCAATTATACAACAAAAGTTGTGTTTTTTTAGTGACTCATTTTTTGTGCTTTGGGGTTGAAGTGACAGTGGCCTCCTATCTTCAGGAGCTTGTGAATTCATCATCTCACGCTGTGCCACATGGAGGTGTTATCTTTAGTTCTCGTATAGTTCCTGGCCTCCTCACAGACACGAGCAGACGCTCAGACACACATGGCACTAGGTAGTTGTTGACAGTTTGCTGTCTGTGGTCTCACATGGAGCAGATGTCTTCCTGTGTGAGGCTCTGCTGTTTTCTGTTAAACGTCATGATTTCCCTGTTTGAACTCAAAGCTCGTAGACGGTTATGACTCTTATGGAAATAGTGAGGGTTAATGCTGCCTTTCCTCTTTTCTGACCGTTTATCCATCCAGGTTATAAACTCAGATGACTTTCTCAGAGGTAGTCCCAAGTGAAGTTCATTCAATGGATCTCCACTCTGTTGCCTAACAGAGCAGTAATCAAATAGAAATCAAACCTAATTGGATTACTGAAGGAATTCCACCGGATACTGAGTCTTTTTTTCCTGGGAAGAGGCTGTACAGCACAGGACGCTGTGTGAGTGCGTTTGTCTCTGTGAATGAGGACAGAGAGGAGACCGAGGCTGTGCTCAGCGATGAATTAGATTAGACGAATCATTTTCACTGTGAGAGCTCAGATTTGGTGGTTTGGTGCAGATGATGGTTCCCCAGTGTGCTGGTAACATGCTGATAGTCAGCAGCAGGCTGTGCTCTCTCCACCCCGCAGACACATAACACAAACAAATGAAGTGAACATCCTGTACAACAGCGTTGGAACACAGCTGATCTGCTGTAGCGCACCTCACCGTAGCACATCGCTCTGATCTCTACTCACCTTCACTTCAATCCTCCACGTTCTGCTGTCGTCCACAGCTATTTCCTCAACTATCTTATGCTTCACCAGGTTTTTCTCTCATATCCTCCATTATATTTCATTTTCTTCTCACATCACAGCTATTTTCTTCACTTTTCTACATTTTTGTGCTCTGGTCCATCTCTGCCAATCCGTCTGTGTACAGAGAACGTAAACTAATTCAATCTTGTACTTTTTTTTACTTTATAGGTCAATTTATGCTTTTGTTTGATTTCAGTGTTGTGTCTTCCTCCTTGTTCCCACACTGATATTTAGATATGTCTCCTTTTTTATTTTTATATGACACTAGAGAACAGTTCTACCTCATTTCACTCATTTTGATTTGGTTTTCTCAAGATTACAATGAACTATTCCATTATCTCTAAACCACACAAGCTTGATCTCATTGTCATAACTAAACAAAGTTTATTTCATTTAGACATTAGAATTAGTTTAAGATAATAGATAGCATTGCTTTTCTGCAAATTTGAGATGATTATGGAACAAGGGGTTCCATTCCAACTCGTAGTAAGTCGGGCTTGACTACACCAGGTGTGTACTTTGGCCAGGATTTTTAGGCACATCCAAGGTATTGAGGGGATCTGTTTGGTGGCCTAAGGATCAGGTCTCTAGCCTAGAAGTCTAGACAGACTGTAGCATAGCTAAACGATTTGGTAGACGATTGGTAAATGATTGGTAAAATGGTAGACTTCTATGGAGCCACGCCTGAGCGTTGGCCTGAGCAGTATTGTGTTCCATTGGTTTGGTGGGCGGGACAACCAAGATGGCGTTGGCTCGTTTGAAATGGCTTTGGCATCAACTCTGGACTATTTAGACTTGGACTTTTCTTTGAGTCAAGAGCAGATAGAGGTACTTAAGTTCTTTATTTAGAAAAAGGAAGTATTTGCGTCGTCTTCGACAGTGTATGGTGGACTGCCCCTGCTGACTGACATTCATAGCGGTGAGTAAATCACGTTGTTCGTTGTCCAATAGCATGCGAAGACAACCGCAGATTCCGCCCCATGACTGAGATCTGTCTATGCCAGACTATATATTCACATATAGGATGCCTTGCCAGGCTATAAGGTCTCTCCTTTTTGCAGATGATGTGGTCCTGCTGGCGTCATCAGACCGTGAGCTCCAGCTTTCTCTGGAGCGGTTCACAGCTGAGTGTGTGTAGAGCTTTTCTGTGAAAGCATCATGTTTATACAAGTGTGTTATGAATATTGTGCATTTCATAGCATTTTTGTATGCTAAGCTGCAATTTATTATGAGTACTTATTTTATACATTTGCTAGTGAGTTTAAGTTAACTACATACTTGAAATGTATGATAAGTTTGTTCATGATGTAGATACTTACTGCTCATAATGGCTTGCCTAACTTTGGTGCGCATGCGCAAAGGCTGTTTGTTTAACCGCCTGATGGTCAGGGTTGAGATGCAGCGCTGGTGAGTAGCACGATATAAATGTTGATAAATAGTTTGGAAGTGATTCCTTTTGTTAATCCAGGTGTTCGTGTGTGTGTTTACATCACAGGTTTATGACCTAATCAATAACCGCTAATCACTACCAATATTTACGAGACGGGAAGTTAATGACGCAACAGTTGTGCTAACAAAGCTAGCGTGACCTTTAGCCGCTACGATGAAGCAAATGTTGTACGTTTCCCTGTCCAACGTGTCAATAAACGAGTGCAGTCCCCCCACCCCAACCTGAACCTGGTCAAGCAGAGGAAGATGGATGGATGGATGGATGGATGGATGGATGGATGGATGGATGGATGGATGGATGGATGGATGGATGGATGGATGGATGGATGGATGGATGGATGGATGGATGGATGGATGGATGGGTTCCCATCCAGTTTATTTTAGTACGTCAAAACAAAACTTATTAATGACGGTAATTATTACTATTTGATGGATGATACAGGAAATTTTACCCCTGCTACCCCTTTAGATCATGTGCTATTTTTACATGAGTTGTACGTATCATACGACCAAATCTTGAGCACACTTTATTGTAACTTCTCTCATTTCTTGAAGACATTCACCTCTCATCCAAAATGCATCATAAAGACGTCCAGTTGCATATTTGCAGAAGAAATAAAAAAATAAGTGAAGGCAACTTCAATTTGATTCTGTGATTTTATTCTATAAATTAGTGCTCGAAAACCCAAGATTCTTTATATGAAAGTCAACATCGTTCACCATGAAACAACATTTGATCGGTACACACAATGTATTAGTTCAGACCTCCGATATAACATTCTCTGTAGAATATAGCTTCAAAACTACCTTCATACCCTTCGTGGCGTTTATTTGTATAGCTAGTATATTTGTATTTAATAACTATTTCTTCTTTCAGATGTTCAGCCATAGTCGAAGGATGCTGAGCTCTTCTCTTTCCTCCTTTGTTGGTATTTCTTTGTCCTTCTCTATTTTGGTTTATAACATTTTAATTGGTTTGCTTTATATTTCTCCAGCACTCTTTTACCACATCTTATTGTCATGATAATATAATGTGTCATTTTCTTATGAACAGCTTTCACCAGTCAGATGTCTGAGTTTCATACCTGAGTGGACCAGGGGCGTGTCCAGGGAGTGGCCTGGGGTAGCACATGCCACACTTGGAATCTGATTGGCCACCCTAGGTGCCACTCCCACTCACTGCCATTTAAATTAACATTACATTGTCCACAAAAGGCTTGGGGTTATAAACCACAAAACAGCAGCTGGTTTCTGTATTGTTTTAATTATTTATTATTTTTTCATATTGACATTAATAGTATTTAGAGTTATACGGTAGTCCATCTCCACTCCAGTTGGTGGCAGTAATGCACCAAGAGGTGGCTTTCTAACCACTACAAAACAGCACAAAGAAGAAGAACAACAACAATACGGTACTGAAATGCAAAAAAATAATGATTTTATAAGGGGTGACCCCCCTCAAAAAAAACAAAAAAAAAAAAAAATAACCATTGGTGCCACCTATGCATAAACAAGTGCCCCACCTGGGCCACCCCATTTTAAAAGGCCTGGACACGCCACTGGAGTGGACATGTGGTGATAAAACAGCGTTGCAAAGCTAACCGAGTCGGTGGTAGTCACGTTGCTGTTGGCCAATCAGAGGCGAGATCGCTCAAGAATTTTAATAAGTAAAACTCCAAAACCTGCTGTTTTCTGCCCCCCTCTCTGCCAGCTAACTTCTAGTTCCTGGAACAGGAGCAGCAGGGCTTTTGTTCCACACAGAACAACTGAAAAATCCTTCATTTATACTAGAGACCACAGAAAATGTTTTGAAATAAAAAGTGCTTTGATGATTTTTGATGGCATCAGCTCATAATTAACAATCTTGGTGTACTTTTCATTCCTAACTGAAATCTAATCTTGTTTCTTTGACAGAAAGGTCAGTGTTGGACACCGAGTTCTGCATAGACAAGTTCACAACACTTAATGCACTTTTAATGCAAATATCCACCTGATGGTGGGTTTTCTGATGAAACGCTCCTTCACGTTTTCCGCTTCGCTTCATCACTTTGTCAGATTAAAGAGTTCAGGTAAGCCTCTTGTCTCATTATTTAGAATGAATGCCGTCTAATTTTAATCAGCATCCAACTGAGGGAGTTTGGGACATCCCAGGGGTGTGTGCTCGACACCAAGTCTTGATTTTGCCCAAGGTTGTTCTCCCGATACGACTAACTCAAACTTTTCTTCTATTATTCCTTTTTTTTCTCATTAGAACTCATTTTGGACTTCATTCTTGCTTTAGGGTCCAACAGGACTCCAATTAGATGGACGACAGAATTAATGAAGTCTATCTCTTTGACTCTATCTCTCCTCCTCTTCCTCCTCCTCCTCTTCCCTTGCTCTATTTATCCCAGTGCTCAGGGGGACACTCGGTCTGGATTCAGTCAGTGCGCCGGCGTTTCTTCTCTTACTAAATTAAATATGTGTAATTGATGGTTTCATAAACAGAGCTAACCTTGCCAGCAGCGATGGTGAACTGCTGCTCAGGAAGTCGGCGTGAATATGCATTGTGTCAGAGAGGAGCCCAAAACTCCACTCGCTGCTGC
The DNA here is from genome assembly GCA_006937985.1 of Aphyosemion australe. Taxonomy (NCBI): domain Eukaryota; kingdom Metazoa; phylum Chordata; class Actinopteri; order Cyprinodontiformes; family Nothobranchiidae; genus Aphyosemion; species Aphyosemion australe. The sequence goes on along the minus strand of SSNS01000083.1, from coordinate 1,112,687 downwards.
TCAGGTTCCTCTCCCAGAGAGAGGGAGAGAAGCAGAGAGCTGGAGGCACTCAGCAAGATATTGACTACAGCAGCTTCTCGCCTTCGAAGGCGTAACACATGACATAACGTCTCCTGCAGACAGCCTCCGCTGAAGGCAGACAGCATTGTTCCTGACTAAACTCTCACTTACAAAATGTTCTCTCTCTCTCTGCCTCTGTCTTGTTCTGCCTTCTTTGTCTTTACCTTTTTTTCACCTTTAAAACAGCAGAGCGATGAAAACAGCCCAAGCGATACAGGTGGGAGATAAAGGCAGTTCTGTGTAAATGTCAGAAGAGGAGCCTGCATTTACAGTGGCCTTGTGGGAACACAAACAGTCTGCCAACATGAACAAGGAAAACTATGAAAGTGAGGAACCTGTTGAGGTACAGCTGCACTCTTTAACCTGTCTGTTCAGATCAGGTTTACTTTGATTCTAAATGTGTTTAAAATGCATTAAAATCCAGTATTTGTGTACAGCGCCAGCTCAGTGGCCTAGTGGTATGAGTGTCTGCCCTGGGACTGGGAGACAGAGGCGCTCCCAGATCATTTTGATAAGGGTGGCCAGATGGGGCACCAAATTGGTCCTTGTGGTAACTCTGGGAGAGTTTAACCTGTGGCGATGCATTGAATGCTCCTTTATTCTTTTTTTATTAAAAAACTGAAAAAACACTTAACTCAAATTTAAGAAATACAAACATTTCAGAAAATTACATTTCAGTTATTTTAAATCTTATTTCAAAATTTCTTTTTGAACTTTATTGTTTTTTTTAATTCGCCTGTTGCTGTCTTCACAAAAAAAATATGAAGATATAAACTTTTTGGTTTGAAAATGTGAGCAGCAGAAACATATATACATTTTTTTAGCTCTGATTATTTATTTACTCATTAATTATATATTTTTATTGGGTTTTACATTTATGTCTTGATTAAATGAGATGAATTAATGGTTTGAGTGAACATTAACATGATTTATTAAGAACACTGGTCTTCCCTGGGGGGGGGCAGCAATTTTTTAGGGGTGGCCGTGGCCACCCCTGGCCACCCCTTGGGGGCGCCACTGCTGGGAGATCAGGGTTCAAATCCACATTGGGTCATACCAAAAACATTAAAAATGGGACCCAATGCCCCCCCTAACCCTAACCCTAACCCTGGGTCGAATGCGGAGAACACATTTCAGGTGCGCTCAGGTAAGCTGAGCAGCTGTAGATCAATAATGATGCACTTTAACATTTTATTCTTTTCAACTCAGACCTGTTTTAATTTGAACACTTTTTTTCATGTTTATGAGGTAATCAAAAAAAAAAAGCAAATCAAATAAAAATGTTGGGCCCAGGTTTATTTTGACTTCAGTGATCTTGCAGAGCACTCTAGTATCCACTTGAGGGCAGCATAACAAATTTTAAATCCCTGTTCAATGCATGAGGTCATTTTCTAGATGAAGAGTCCAAACATCTTTTTGATTAGGTTCAAACATTTTATTGCAACACTTTATTTCCCCTGGTACCGTGCCTTTGCTGCAGCACATTCCTTCTGCACACTTCCTTCCATTTTAGCTTCTGTCCTCTTAACCCCTCACCTCACACCCCCTCGTTTTGAATTTGAAGCATGCCAAACTGGACACTAGACAGGAATTATGCAAATGCCTTAAAGGGTAATGCAGATGGGAAACGGCGGAACTACAGACGGGTCGTTCCTGGCAGCTCGGGAGCAGTTTAAGAAAATAACTCCTTCTGGTTTGAGTCTGGTCTTTTTGATGCAGTAAATGTTTCACATGCATTGCAATGCAGTACAGGAAGTGATGTCAGATTGGTGAGCGCGGTTTTCCTCAACAGAGACCATTTTTGGGATGATTGTTGGTCTAATAAAATTATGCAGCAGCTTTCATGTCCTTTTTCAGAGCGTTTGAGGAGGTACCGGAACATTTGAAAATATAGTGTTGGATGGCAGTTTACATAACAGCTAAAATCTCAGTTTAATTCAATTTCCTGACACTATTCTAAAGAGAATTCATCTGTTTTAACCAGCTGTCAACATAAATCAGGTTTTTAGTTTTATTTTCATTCATATTTAACCCTTTTTGAGCCGATCAGATGTGTCTTTCAACGCCACAGCTGTGTGCTCTGATACAAAGACTTCACCTACAAGGTCAGTATGCACAAAAAGCTCATCTACCCTTTTTTTTCCTGCCAGTCCTACTATCAATAACACAGACACATCCATTAGTGCGAATGAGGCTAGTCTGGGGCAAATACTCCCTCTAGCATTTAAACAAACCTCCGCTGGGACTCGTTCTCCCAGACTCCCCTGGGCTGGGGGACACACCAGTGGCAGGCCACACCGTACTGCTGGGATCTGTCTCCTTCACGCCTGCAGTGCCTCCAGCAGCGGAGATGGAGGCCAACCCACAAAGAAGTGGAGAGAAAAAGATAAAGGAAACACACATCAGGGCTCTCGTCGTCGTGTTTGCCTTGAACTGCTCGGCTGGTGTCGGGGAATTCAAATTAATGAATGAGAGTGAGAGATGTGAAAGATGAAAAATGTGCGTGGAGAGGCGCTGACTTTGAGAAATGCTGGTAATAGGAGGGAAACGTATAGAAACGGAGCGAGCGTGTGTTAGGAAATGAAAGAGGAAGTAAGAAGAAAGGAAAACAAAAAAACCTTGGTGGGTTTAAGTCTCATCACTTCTCCATTCTTTGTAGCCAGGACAAAAGAAGTTGCAGCGCAAACACAAAAATGTCCTCTCAATCCAAACGCATTGGACCTGGGAAGTATCTGCTGCTTGTAACCCGCTGCAGAATTGTCAATTTATCAAGTGTGGTAAAGCTGCAGTGCAGCTGATACCTTCTGGTAGAGTGTTACGATCTTATAGCCTTGTCTGATTTATCTGCTGTCTGGCTTCAGCACTCTCCTGTGTGTTTAGGTGCTAATTAGGGTACAGCTCACACACACACACACACACACACACACACACACACACACACACACACACACACACACACGTATCCTCTACTCAGGCTCACACACAGATGACACACAGCAGACTCGGTGGTAATATAGACGGTGTCTTGTCACAAGAGGAAAAGAACAATAAATTTCAACTGACATTGAAAATCAACACATGCACTCCTGAGTACTCATATAAAAGTACATATATACTGTACTGTAGTACACGTGCACATACACTCAGATATAACCTTAAAATCACTTGTTTCTGCCACGGTTTCTAATGGTTACAGTCAGTCCTCAGGAAACACCGCCCGGGCTTTTCAAACGAACACGTAAGCGTCGCCAAACGTTCGTGAAATGTTGCACGCTGCAATTATAGTGGAAAGTGCGTTTCCACCTGCAAAGCGTTTTGAACGTGTCCCTACACTTCTGGGACACACTTTTTTTTTTTTTTACGCGCTAGGCTTCCAGAATGCGTCAATGGATCCACGCTGCCGTCTTTCTCCTTGCTGTAATCGCATGGTCCTAAAATTCTCCAGTGGTTTCGTGACATCGCGGGACCAGCTGAGTGGAACGCTTTCGCGAGTAAAACGCGTCTATTTTGTTACGCGCTGTTTATGCATCCAGTGGAAAAGCTGGGTTATTCTTATTTACATCCTTTTATTTTGTTTTGTGCCTCATCTTTACACAACCACATCACGTAAGTCAGAAAGAATTAGTTTCACGCATAAATAGGTATTCTACCTCGTGCCAAAGTGGTCGCTAACGGATAAGAGATACAATTCACTGTAATTTGGATGAATTTGATCTTTTAAATTTGCCCTCAGTTATTGACGATTTTCCACTTCCTTCCATTCGTTATTTCATGATGACAAGCATACAAGCACCTATTTTAAAATGACCATCTATTTCCCGTGCCCCTAATGATTCCTCACCCTCCTTCTGCTCGCCACAGCTCAGCGTGTCCAGTAATCCTGGATGCCTCGGAGGGAGGACTGCACCGAATCACTGCATAAATGTATGAGAGTCCAAAATGAAGAAGAGCTGAAAAATGTGTGGGCAGTGAGCTGGGAAGCATGTCCTAGCTTACTAACAGGATGGGTGGAGGGGGGCACGTGTGTGTGGGTGTGGGGGGGTAGGTGGTCTGGAGGTGGTGTATGATAAAAGAAGAAAGTTTTCTATTTCAAGTCTGTGTTGACGGTGCATTTTTAAAAATGTTTCTTTTGAGATGTAGACAGTTTGATACAGCTTTAGGTTATATTTCATTTAATTCACGCAGGTTGAGCTCTTTATATCACTTCACTTCTATGTTTCTTTCTTCTGAGGATAGAAGTTTAGGTTTGGACTCAAGAAGAAAGCTGCCTAATCAACCAGAGGATATGTTTAATATTAAAGGTCAACTTCACTGAAAAAACATTTTTTAATTATTATTTCTGATTATAATCAGTCACTCTCAGTTTTTCATGCAGGCTGAACATGAAAATAGTCTCCTCCACCTATCTCCTGCAGCAGCAGCTGATAGAAAATAGACTAAATTAGGATTAGAAAATCCTGACAGATCTATGTCAGACTGTCACTTAACATTCATGGACTCACCCATCTTGACTCACGACGGGGAAGGCTGTTGTTGGTTTAGCGTCCAGGAAACAGCAGAGAACGTCTTGATTACTAAAAGCTAACCGTTAGCATTAGCAACTCCGCCACACAGCAGAACTCCTGCAGGCTTGTGTTATTCGTGGAGATAAAACATCAACATTGCAAAGCATCAACATCAACTTATGCTAATTTCCCTCATTGTGATGTCACAATAAGGGATTTTTGAAATGACTAATTTTAAGCATACAATTATTAAATCTACCCTGCGATGGACTGGAGATAGGCACCATTGACATTTGGAGTTTACAGAAGCAGCAGAGACCCACATGGCAGTACAAAAGGATGCACAAGGTGAGTTTTGCATAACATGGCACCTTTAAAATGTAACTTAAGCAAAACAATTTACAAAAAAAGATGCAAGAAAATTTTCTTACTAAGCCCCAGCAGAAAAACCTGGCAATATTTATAGAGGCAATTTCTAATATAAGCCTCAAATACATGGAGAGAACACATTAGAGCACCAATATGAGTCTCGGGAGTCTGAAGGTTTCCTGTTGCTCATTATTTGAAGGGAATTAAATTTGAGTTTTGATATAAATGAATTAGTTCACCCCCCACCACTAAAACCTTTCACTCCACAGTTCTAGCCCTCGCACACATCCCATCTCCCAGTTTTGTAATGGCTCACTCTTGGATTTCATGAGTGATCACTGGCTTTAGACATTTATATTCATAATTAATAGTTAGAAGTAATAATTATTACCATTTCTAGTGAATTTAGGACGTTATTTAACACAGAACGTCTGATCCAAGCATCAGGTTGTGTGCAGCTCATGTTTGAAAATGAACAGCTTCCATCAAAAACCCAAAATATGATGTTACAGAAGTTTGAACAAGATCAAGACATTAATAAAGTTGAGGGTTTTCATTAGAACCCTGCATATTTACTTTGCTGTGTGCTCGTCCTCTACTCGTCCTCCTTTCCTTCCCTCTCTAGCACCCTTCATTCCTTACTGAGTGATGAACATTTGTTCTCCTGTCACATTATCACCACCTTCCTCTGCTCTATCCTCTCTGCTGTGCATCCCTCCTTGAGTCCTGTCCTCCCTCTGTCTCTCCCTCTTTAGGTGACTTTAAATGACTTTAGAGAAAGTTATTTGGAGTTCATGAAGAGTTCAGAGGCAGACCTGTTAGCGTTTCTCTCTATTCTCCTCGTCTAAGCCCGCATGTGAAAATCTCCCCAGCTTCCTCTTGACACGGGATCAACCTGGAAGCTCAAAGCCCAAAGAATGGCAATCGTAATTCCATCCCTCGTGGCTCGGACTTTGTGTTTGATCAGGAATGCTGCGGTGTCTGTGTTTGGCATTGTACCCCCCGTGTTTGATGAAGTTTTCTTTTGTTTTATTCACTTTAGAGATAATGAGATAACAGACTTCTACAACACATAAAAGGCTCTGAATCCAACCCAGAAACAGGAGGATGAAGCAGAAGGAGGCTCGTTGTTTTAGATTTGTTTAATCACCTCTGCAAACCTTTAATGTATCCTTGATTTAATTTTGTTTATATGTTTATATCTATTCGATGTGGGATTGCAGTAGCTGTGTATTCATGTTAATGTTTGGAAGATTTATCTCTATAAACCCACATTAATGCAGATCTTTTTGGAGTTTTCAATAGTTTTGTTGTATTTTTTTGCGTTCATTTTGTTGATAAGAATTTTTATTTCATCTGTAGTGAGTCTTGGTGAATAGAACATCTCTTGGACTTGTTAAAATTTGGTTTGATTAAAGAAAAATGAAAAATTGCTTTAAAAGGACTCCTGGTTTATTTGTTTCAACTGTGCAACATTATTTCTCATCTCTGAGTCGCAGCAGATGGCTGCTCATACTGAGCCAGGTTCTGTTGGAGGTTTCTCCCTGTTAAAGGGGAGTTTTCCTCTCCACTGTCGCTACATGCTTGCTGGGGATTGCTGTAAAGCACAAGTGTCACACTCAGACCCTCGGGCCAAATCTGGCCTGCGATCTATTCATATTTGGTTTAAATGATTCAAAACATTTTAAGTAATAAAAATATTTAAAAAATTGAGTTCACATCGACTTGCTCATGTGTAATTTGGTTATTCCAGATTCAGTGTTTATGCAAGAATAAGGTTGTTTCCAAATGAAAAGGTTCAACAATACATATCTGGAGATTTGAACTCACTTTTTCAATAAATATTGAGTTTGGCCCACGACTTCATCCCAGTTTTTCATTTTGGCTCAGTGTGAATTTGCTGTAAAATCTCTGACATAACAAGTCAGTGACTCTGGGTTTCCTTACGTAGGAAACTTTTATCTAATTGGGATAATGAACTGAACTCAATGCACTGATAAGTAGGTTCAGCTGGAATGTTTGATTTGTGAAGTGCCTTGAGATGACGTTGTGAGTTGGTGCTTTCTAAATAAACTGAATTGAATTTAACTAAATGTGGTCCATATGTAAACCAGCAGAATGAAAAGAGAGAGAGAGAGAGAGAGAGAGAGAGAGAGAGAGAGAGAGAGAGAGAGAGAGAGAGAGAGGGGTCAGGATAATTTAATCTTCTCAAGCAGACATCTTCTCTTAAAGCTGTCTCCCAATATGAACTTTCCCAGACCTGCAGGTCTCATTTGAACCTACCCTTACTCTCACACCAGAAGCTCAAGCTGCAGGTGAAAACACTGTAATATAGTTTTCACACTGGCCATGAAATTAGCACGTTCTTTAATTGCACTCTATTCTTTTAGAAGGTCACAAGGTACTCAACCTGCTCTAAATAATCAATACCCAGTTTAAGGTGATCATTGATAGGATGAAAGAAAGTCATGTGACGTTGTTTGGTGTTACAACGTGAAACCAAGAAATCTTGAACCAATCAGTTTGATAGGACCTGAATGACTGGTGTGAGGTGTTTTCTGTGATTTGATGGTATTTTAAAATCCTGAATGGGATAAGTCGTTTAAAAAAGAGCTTACTAGCTTACCATGTTTGAATATGTTTAATGAAAAGGGATCATAAACCTGCAGAACTAAGAAAATAAGATGTAACACGTTGCTGGTCTGCATCATGTGATCTGTTGCTCAGAGCAACAACATGCAGCAGGTTAACTTGTGTTTGTTTGTTAATGAAGATCCAGCACATCAGGGTGTTTCTGCAGCTTGGATTGGGAAAGCTCACCCTTGCCTCCTAGTGGGCATTGAGGTGGTTGCACCTCCTGAGGTGAGCTTCTCACGAAGATGAAAGGTGTGAGTTTGTATGAGTGCATGACTGCCAAGGACCCGTCCGCCTAGTCAATACAAGTCCTGTAATCGTCCCGACACCCGAAAAGCCCCCCAGCATCTCTGCGATTATGGCCATGAGACAGCCTGGAATGGAGCTAAATTTTCATTAGCTGGAATGACTGTCTGCGCAGGCATGTGTGTTTGAGCACACGTGTGTGATGAGTATGTAATCTGCTCGACACCAGCCAGCCAGGAGGGAGGGACACTCCACGGATGGTGGATAACACTTTACACTCACAGAGTAAACCAGGGTGGCTGCAGAAAAGGAAGTTAAAGTTTATCCAGGGGCGGCCCCAAAACATTTTCATAGGGGGGCCAGTGACAATTTTAGGGTGGCACGCCAAATGATAAATCAGGGAATTAGTTATTTTTATTTCAACATTTATTGTTTTAACATTTTTGAACTGCTTAATTTGCTCTTTCCTGTCTTAAAAAATAAAATCCACAAAAAGTTTTGATAATGTTTTTAACTGTGATTATTTATTTACATGTTTTTTATTTATGTATTCATTCATTAGGTTTTAGATTTATGTCTTTGTTATTGAAGATAGATGTATAGCTTGTGTGAACATGAACAAAATGTAAGGTAATCCCTGGGGGGGTCAGTGGGGTGGCCAGCAATTTGTCAGGGGGGGCCTTGGCCACCCCTAGGGGCGCCACTGTCCTCATTTAACTGGAACATTTTTGAGGTTTTTAAAGCAGCAAAGCACAATTCAATCTAACTTTATTCATTACACTTTCTATTCAAGTCAGGCCTCTAATTCCACAACATTCTCTCCTCTCTCAGGCATATCGTCCCATTCCACAGTCATTTGTTGCCCTTCTATCATATCACACTGCATTTCCCTACCAATAAACAGAGGCACTCTGCTGTAGAAATGCATTTATCTTTCACATAAACTCCGTTCTGTCTCCACTGGTCTCTCTCCAGTAGCTCTCACTGGCACTTAGTTTCTATTAATGGTTCTGCAACTGGCACTCTAATCCAATCCACTGTTAGGGTGAGCAGGGAGCGCACATGAAGAAATATGCATAGGCAATTATCCTCTGTAATGTGCATAGCCTCACCCACTAATGCATCTGCGCTCCGTGTGTGTGTCAGGGAGCGTTGTGCATTGAGGGCTGTTCTCATGCATACACACAGACCGCTGATACAGGGGATGACGTGGAAGGTGAAAAGCACATCCGAGTGTGAATTCTGTCGGGTCGCAAAATTGTTAACAGTTCAATAGCTTTCAGGATTTACAAACAGAAACAACTGGTATCTTTGAAGCGCTGCAGCAAACCGACTCCAGATCTTCATCATGGTTGTCCGCCGAGCAGCTTGTAAAGCTTTGTCTTTTTTCTAAGTGAGAGCAACGGCGTTTCTCTTAACGTGCCATTGTTCTCCAAGAGTCCTCCAATAATTGCTTGGCTGTCAGCTGGTTATAGATTTAACACAGCTCACTGGGACAGTGACAGGAGGCCAATAACAGGCTCCTGGGCTTGTAAAGCCTCCATCTGCAGAGGAAACACAGAGCAAATAAACCCAGAGGAGCAGACACACATGCACAAACCTATTAGAGCTGCTGTAATGACACTGTGGAGTGTGCTCGCGCTCACCAAGGTGTGTTAAAGTTTTATAGCGTGAGGTCAGTGATGAGGTGGGCACAGATATGATGGGATGAGGCCTAATAGGGTGTTTTATAGATGCTGTGTGTGCGCGATTATGTCTGGATGTGTGATAACTGTCTTGATGTGTGTTTGTGAGCACACGTGAATAAATATTTCTTTTGGATGTCTGCCTCGTGTGTGTGTAAGAGTGTGTGTCCTCAGCTGCATATTGCTATATTCTCTGTCGTGCTGTTATGCTTATCAGCAGCCCTCAGATCTCTGCAGCTTCACTTAAATGTTAAATGTTATGGAGGGCAGTCGATCGTCAGAATCAGACCCTTTTCTTTGGAATTTGCAGAGATGTGCTCAGATCTTCTGAACCCAGGAATTTAAGTGATGAAGCTCATTTAGCTTGAAAACAAAGTTCCTACCATTCTAGCCACAATAAGCTCATCTTGACAGACATCTACCACATTTTGTTCATCTCAAACTTCTCTTACAATCTTGTGTTTTTGCCTTGGGAATGCTCCGAAGGACAAGAGAGAAAGAAGGAATGGGTTATTTTGGCTGAGGTAGTAGAGAGAAGGAGGTCATCCAGCAGTGGGTCCAAGAAGTCAGATAATAGATGTCTTTGTCAGAGAAGAGGTGAGTCGCCTTTTGCTTTGAGTGCAACAATGATGGAAAAATACTGTGAATGAGATGGTATGTGTTGTTCATGTACAATCATAGTAAGTTCTTTTTTTTTTATTTTTAAAAAACACTTTGGTTTTTTTCACAGTCTTGAAATCACACCGAAGGCCTCTGGTAGCAATAGTGAAAAGAAAATGGAAGTATGGATTGTTAGGAAGGGTTATGAGAAGAAAGTCCCTTCTTAGGCAGTCTGAAAAAACAAAGTTTTAGCAGAGCAAACCACTGAACGTGAAAATGTTTGTGTATAGTTCACAGGACAATGTTCCATAGAGGTCAAACATTCATGCCATGAAGTAAAAAGATCCACACTGTTGGCCAAAAATATTCTTACTTACATAAAAGATCTAAAACCAGACATGGACATGGTGCTGGCTGGTCACTTCACAGATCTGCAGCAAACCTGGCATCCCGACGGCTAAAAAACCTTGTTCTATTGTTGCAACTACAACCTCCACACGCTAGATGTTGCTTTGGTGTTCGTGTTCCATATTACACCTTTAATGTCTGGAAATATCCATTGAAATGTTGTTGAAAATGAATAAAATGATGTTCAGTCGTTGAAAATTATTAGTGGTTTTGTAACATATAACCATAAAAATCGGGTCTAAAATACATGCCAAGCCAACTTTATTTATAAAGCACTTTAAAAACAGACAACACTGACCAAAGTGCTGAACATAAAAGTAATGAACAGAATAAAAGATAAAGATAAAAAGTTAAAAATTCATTAACAACTTAAAACAGTATCATGTGCGCCCTTCAATTGTGCATTCTCGGCCAGGGGTGCGAGTGCGTAGGGTGTCCCAATTCCCAAGTGCGGAATTTGACCACGCCTATTTTGTACCCTTAATCTGAACTTTGCTCAAGTCTGCAGCGATGCGGACTTCGGGCAAGGGTATTACCCACAATCCATTGCTGCGTGAGAAGAAGGCAGAGCAATGGCTCAAGTGCCTTTTCTGAAAACATGTATTTTCAAGTGAAAAAAGTTCATTTTAAGATGATTAATGATATTTATTCATGCTCTGAATGTTTTAGACTAAGATATAAATGTGGACTTCAATTAATTTAAATTTACTCAAATAATTGTTTGTTTGTTTGAAAGTTGATTTTTAAAAAAGCACAAACAGCGACCAGCATCCCAGCATGCGTCGCAGTCGATGACGCAATGCTCACTGTCCCAATTTGGCAATTATTTGCACACTTGTGTACTACGCACTCGAAGCCTTACTGCACACTACCTCTAAGCACACTTCACAGAAGGGTGTAGGGTGCAGTGCGAGTATTGAAATTGGGCCTACGTGAGCCGGCTTGGGGTCCTGCGCCTGCTGATGACATCACACTAGATGATTGGCTGGATGTATGACTTACGGAAAGTTATGTTACCACGTTTAAAAATATTTAGGCGGTAAGAAACATGAATTTAATAACAAAACTGCTAAACTCTTTCCAAAGCCTATGTGAAAGAACAGAATCAAAAAAGAGATGCAATATATTTTGGCCAAGTGGTATTGCCGTAGTGTGATGTCATCAGCAGGCGCAGGACCCAGAGCAGATCTGGAACCTACACCGCCATAAAACTAGCATTAGCATTGCATTCTCTTGATGGAATTAACCGAAGGACTATGAAAGTCTGAGTCACGCCGAGGTCGCGTGCTTTCTGCTCGACAGGTAATATTTACTGTAATGTTTTATTCAAACTAGCGACAGTCACGATGATATGGTGTAAAACTACCCTGAAATGTATGTACTGCCCCCTACGGCCAGGAAACTACACCCTGTCTCTTTAAAGTGTTCAAAAATATCCACTGTTGCTTTAAAACTTCTCATGTTTAGAAATGGAGTTATAGAAATATGTTCACAGCATGTTGGAAAGTCTTGCACGAGATTGCACATCACATTAGCGCACATAATAAATGTTGTGTTTGCCTTTCAGCTAAATCTTATAAAATGTTTGCTCACTATGTGTCAAATTGACTGAGTTACAGCATCTCCTGTGTTGGCTCAAATCAATTAGCTCTGGTGATTTTCACTGGGTTTTCCCTCCAAAGGGTAGTCATTTGTAGCTGTACTTGTTATTATTTAAATCTATCCAGTGGTTCATGAGGTACAACTACAAAAATCCTTGACAAAGTTTTAAGCAAAGATACACATTCAGAGTGTTTTCCTGGGATGACTGCAGCGTGTTTTAAAGCAGGCCTGAGGGGACCGAAATAGTGAACTCCATCCCAAAGCTAAATTACACAAGCCAGCCATGATTTCATGCATCACTACATCAGAGCTCTGTTTGTCTTTTTTCCCACTGCTCTCTGCACTCTCCCTTCCTCTTTCTGTCTCATTTACCTCTGCTTTAACCCCTCATGGAGCTTATCTGGTTAAAGAGCAAAAAGAGGTGAACCACACCACCAGGCTGCATGAATATTTCATCTGTGTTTGCATCACCATTTTCTCCAAAGATTCATTGTTCTATGTTTAAAACATGCAGCGTGGCGCCTCGGCTCCTAGATCATAACCCCTGCCCTCCCCAATCCCAGCCAAGGCAGGCCCTCACCTATTCACCATGCCAACAGCCAGGGTGTGATTTTTATCAACATGTGCAGGTCAGAGGGGTTTTTTCTCTGTAGGTGGGTGCTGGTGCATGATGTGCACGTGTGCTGACAGAGCTGTGTTTTTATGCATGTGCACATTTCAGTGTGAGTTTAAGTACTGGGAGCTAGGGGTTATAGCAGGGCTAAAACCAGCTCATCTCACACACACACACACCACACACACTCTCGTCTCGCCTCCGGCTGGATTAGATGATGAGGTGGGAGAGTAAGTGAGATTGGAAGGGAAAGAAAATAAAACTTTAGTAGGAGGGAGAAAGAGAACGAGTAACAGATTAAGAAAGAAATTCAAGTCTGCTGGCTGCTGGTTCGGTTACAGCTTTAAGTTTTGGTTGCAGTATTCTTTAAAATGATCTATTGCTTTTTGGATACACACACGTGTGTGTGTGTGTGTGTGTGTGTGTGCGTGTGTGTGTGCCAGCCCAGATCATTTGGCTGTGTGATGACTCGCTTCTCCCTTCATCTCCCTCTATCTTTCTACTGCTAAATGAGCTCTGAATGGAGAAAGCAGTATGGATTTAAATGGCTTGCTTGGTGAGTGTTTGATGGAGAAAATGGGTGCATGAGCCAGACTGCCCATATCTTTTCATAAAAATGGACTCTTTTAAATGTATAGTTTCTCCAGAATTACCATTCAAATCATTCAAAGTGTGAATATGTCAAAAGCAGCTGACCTGAAGTGTGTCTGGAAAATTCTTGATGTATTTATTTTTGACTTATTTGTGTGTTTGCTCATGCGTGAGAAAAAGAGGGTGGAAAAAAAAAACAGAAAAAAGATGTAATCTCAGTATCTCGCAGAGGCGTAAGACACTCATCTGTCAGTAGTGAGCAAAAACTCATCAAGGAGAAAATTATTCCTATTTAGCCCCGATCCAGAGATGATCTGACCTGTAGAAGGTGAGAGAGAGGGAGAGAGAGAGACAGATAGACACAGAGATAGACAGAGACAGAGAGAGACAGACAGACAGAGGGAGAGACACAGAGAGACAGAGACAGATAGAGACAGAGAGATAAAGTCTTATTTCCATGACTTCAGAAGTTATAAAAAGACTTTATAAAGATTTTATTAACACTTTGAACTTTGAACTAAATCCCACTTTGCTTAAAAAGTGAAATTAAGGACTTGCTTTGTCTCGTTGAACATCCGAGTCCCCACACACACGGAAACATACGTTGTGTTTGACGAGAGTTGTGATCACACACATCACAGACCTTCATCACCTTTCTCCAAATTCTTCAGCGATTAGCACACTTTTGTTTAACGTGTTTCATAATATATCGCTGCATCTCATGACAGAGACAAAAACCCAGCCTCTTCTTTAAATCAGTGGAAAATTTGGGGTGACACACCGACTCGGTCCCTGTGGTAACTTTGTGCATTGCACGGCTCATTCTTTCTTTTTCATTAACAAACAGTGCATCCAGCAATCCAAAGGGGTTCGAATGCAGCACATTTTCATAAAATTACAAAAACAAAAACACATTAAAGACAAACTTTTGGGGAGTTTTTTCATTATTGTTCTAGAATTTTAAATTAGTTTAATTTCCCTGTTCCTGTTTCAACAAAAATATCCACCAAAACATTTGGGATTCATACTTTTATTTTGAAAAGGGTGAGCCTGAGTGGCATACATATTCTTATATAGTGATTTATTACATCAATTATTTGTTGAAATTTTATTAAAATAAATGTTTATTAGCTTTAAAATGTATTTCCAAATTAGAGAAGATATGGTTGTGTGAACATGAATGTTATAAATAGGAGGGTGAGGGGGTTACCTTCCCTGAGGCAGTCAGTGGGGTGGCGAACAATGTTCTAGGGGTGGTCATGGCCCCCCATGGCCACCCCTAGGGGGCACCACTGGCAATAACCAAACGCACATTCATTTTCATGATTTGATTTCATGAGTTTGATTCATGTTGCTGCATCTTGTGACAAAAACAATCTCATTTTTATTTATCAAGCTGAACCGCTGCAGCAGTTTCCAACACAAAATGTTTTTTTTTAAATCTCCACCATCTTCAAATAGCACAATTTATCTGCTGAATCAAAGTAAAACCAAAGATTTAGGAACAGAGAACTTCCATTGCTCTCAGAACCAAAGCATTTACCTATTTTAGCCATCAAATGATGGATGAATCCTTCAGAGGATGAAAGTTAGCTTGTTTTACTCTGGACTAGGCCTCGTCTTTGAACTAATTGTTTGTTTGTGATGGTGAGAAACTCGCAGCATTAGTGATCAAACCCCACGGGACCGCGTTTCTTAGCCTGGCTCATCAAACCACCCTGTGCATTTCACTCTGTTTATACCTTTTTCTTTGTAAACCTCATAAAGACGCTCAGGTTTTTTCATCTTTGTGTCCTATTAGTGAGTGCTGATTTTTTTAACTTGCAACATGCTGAGAGCTGTTATTGTGTAGTTGAGTTATAAAAGACAGCCAATCCACATGGGAAATATCCATTTAAAGCTGAGGAATTGTGATCCTCCAGCGGCCTTGAGTACACCTTGAAGTTTGTTGATCCTCGTCTCCCTTTGCTGCAGTCTTTTCAAATGTCAACACGGCAAAATCAATAAAAATAGAGCCCAATTTAGCAAAGAAAATATCCTTTATTTTCATTTTTCTACACTGTAGAGAGAGGTATTATCATTTTCATTTTACAGAGGCTGGTTTTATGTTGGCGGTAATGGCAGTAAAGCAGCCATTAAATTCTTTGTGACTGATGGCAGCGGCTAGGATCTCCTGCTCCTCTTCATCTTCATCTTCATCCACCTTTTGTTGCAGAACTAAACGTTCACCAGAGCTCAGACTTAAAATATCTTAGATGATCAAGTTCCTTTCATTTGAGTTTTTGAGAGATGTTTGGCTTTCTTTACTTTTTCCATTTCAAGTCAGTTAAAGGTGCATGAAGTAGGAGTGACATCCTGTGGTCATATTTGGGTACTGCAGCCCATGTATCAAAACAAACAAGTTCGCTCTGAGCAACTGTTGCCAGTTACGGATCAGCGCCAGAAGATGCTAGATGAGAGTGAAGACCAGTCATACACAGTAAGTTGATAAGTAGATAAATACATTTTAATGTAATATTGAGTAGTTGGTAATTCAGAAAGCATTGTTAGCTCAACATTAGCCTCTAGCCTTCTTCACCAGACATCAGAGTAAAACAAAAAGATGTGGCTTCTTAGAGGTAGAATACATAACTTCTGGGTCGCTCCTGTTACTTGCTAACATTTTTTTCCACAACGCTGCTGCTTTTTGCCAGTGCTGGATTACAAAACCTACATATATACATATATATGTATAAATATATATATATATACATATATATACATATATGTATATATATATACATATATATATACATATATATGTATATATATATATATATATATATATATATATATATATATATATATATATATATATATATATATATATATATATATATATATATATATATATATATATATGTATATATACCTAAACCTATATATTTTTACATTTAATTTGAACATTAATATATTGATTTACACTTTAACATTTAAACATGAAATTATAATTTCCTACATAAAAAAAGTGAACTAATAATTTAAGTGTCACGTAAAGTTTTTATTGTCATAATGAGTCTAAATGTGGCAAAAGGTACCAAAAGGTGCTGAAAATCGTATCGATTCAGTCAATAAAAGTTTTCTATGTGGTGTTTAATCTGACTCTTACATCGTTAATGTGAGAGTCTGCAGAAAGAGTCTGCTCCACACACACCAGCAACATCATGCTTATTTTTATTGGTCATTATCCTGTCAGCTCATGATTCAGATTATATTCACTGCTGATTTCTATGAAACGCGTATTAACAAAATTGATTATTCCTTAGTAAAATTAATAAAGATGACTATTTCTTCTGAATGGTGTGGGATTGTTTTTGTGGGAAAATACAGTAAAATATACTTGGTACAATGTATTTTTGTGTTTTGTATACAAACATTCTGACATTTTGTACAATGCACTTATGTAGGCCCATGTACTGTCTGCAGTAAGTGTAACACGGAACGTCTCGACTAGTAGGAGCTAACCGTTAGCATTAGCAACTCCACCACACAGCAGAACTCCTTCAGGCTTGTGTTATTTGTGGAGATAAAGCATCAACGTTGCAGAGCAGACAGAGTCAATGGTAGAGTTGTGTTGCTGTTAGCCAATCAGAGGTGAGATGTCCAAATATCAGGAAATAAGACTCAAATCCTGCCATTTGAAGCTCAGCTCTGATCTGGCTCAATTCTAGTTCCTCAAACAGCTGCACTGGTGTGTTTTTCCCCAGAGTACGACTTACAAGTCATTCATTCCTATTAGAGACCACTGCAAATGTATTGATTAAACAAGTGATCCACACCTTTAAACAGGTAAGGGTGTGGTGTGGAAAACAGAAATGTTCTTTTCTTTAGACAGTTTTAGAGA
This sequence comes from Aphyosemion australe, assembly GCA_006937985.1. Taxonomy (NCBI): domain Eukaryota; kingdom Metazoa; phylum Chordata; class Actinopteri; order Cyprinodontiformes; family Nothobranchiidae; genus Aphyosemion; species Aphyosemion australe. Next base: position 1,095,491 of record SSNS01000083.1, on the reverse strand, counting down.
GTTTCTGATGATTAATGAATCTTGTCCTTCAGATCGGTTGGCCTCACAATCAGTGATCATCTGATTTTGCATTTGTTTACATTTTAGGGATAATATAATAATGTTAATACTTTATTATAGTAAACTAACCTCAGCCATGCTAAACTCTGACTTACTCTTCCTACATGATTGCACAGCCACACCAGAGAGACATATGAAGGATTTAATATTTAGCATGTCTTTGTTTTTGCAGCAGGAGTTGCTTTATAGACCTTAACACACATGGAGTGGATTTACTCCTGTAGTAATCGATGTTAAACATGTCTGCCTCCTACTCCTATACCCACACACACTCACAGCGTCACTCAATACTTCACCTTGTCTGCCACAACTGGTGCCTTCCATCAATCAGAGTAAGCTGACAGCTATAGCTAATGCTCCCCTTTTTATTTAAGCACGCTTCATAATTTATCACTAGATTATTGGGTTTAGATCTTCTCCAGCATATGTTCTGCTGACTGTAGCTCTTTTAAACTGACATGCATAATCTGAGGTGCCAAGTGCTTTAATTTTATGACATTTTGAGGCATTTACTAACAACACCAGGCTTCACACGGTGCGCTACTTGCTGAACCATCAAATGTGCTGCTCAGGATCTAAATATATAATGTTTTGACAAATTCAGTGTGATGCTAAATATTGCCTCAGAGACTAAATGAAACACACAGATTTACTCAATATCATATATGTACTGTAATGATTTTACCACAACATCTGTGCATAGGCATGTTAACAACTTTGTCAGTCACGCTCCATAATTGGCGGGCCATAGCTTGTTTAGATATTCAGCGATAATGAGACAAGCTTTCTCTACTTCCCTCACAGGAAAACACACACACACACACACACACAGTTATGTTCTTATTTCTCCAGAGAACCATACATTCACTTATTTGAATATCTTTTTAAAAATATATTTTTTTATTTAAAAAGAGTTAATTTTGTCTTTAAAAGAGCCAAATTGGTCCATTTGTGAATATATTTGTTTGTCCACAACATGGACAAAACACATACTAACAGATCCCAAGAATACGGAAGAGAATTATGACTTCAATTTCAGAAGTCAAAAATCAGAATTCTGCGATTAAAGCCATACTATGCAACATTTTCATATTTTTAAATCATTTTCTTGAGCCAGTATGTGCTAAAATGACCCTTTAAGGTTAATGAAATGTCCCTCAGACCCCCACCGCCCTCTGTGGCCAGAATACCGCTCTTGCAACTCCAGAGTAGTGGTCCGCTCCCTGTTGGACTTAGAAAAAGGAGCTGACATTCCTGGTGCTGCAGTCTGCTTCCAGCATGTTTCCTGCATGTTTTAGATCATGAACACAGCTGATTTGTTTGATTTAGTGATGAACCGCTCCTGTAGACACTAATGAAGGCTGAGGAGACATTTCAGCAGTTAGATTAAAGCCACATTCCACAACTTTTGCACCTTAAAATAATGTTTTTTTGTAAAGTTTTGGCGGCATACTATCATCTATTATGTTCATTTTCGTAGCTGTGATGGTGTTAGGGGGTCCCACGTCTGCTTACCGCACTATACAGTTTTTCACCCGCGACCCGACACCGGAAGTACTGACTGCGTGTTGCTTTACTGCACTATATGGCAAACCAAAGGGGTGAAAAAAGCACGTGTTCTAAATGCGCGTTATGACACAACATGCGTTTAGAATGCGTGATTTTAGAATGCGTGATTTTAGAATGTTTTTTTGCCCGTTCAAGATGCACGTTTAGAATGCGTGCTTTTTTCGCACCTTTGGCTTGCCATAGTAGTATAACGTAGACCCGCGGTTTAGAGACTTATGCAATGGCAGAACCACCAAAGAAAGCTAGAAATCCTTTAGCAGAGGAATCTCAGAAAAGAAAAGAAGAACGTGACAGAGCAAGAGCAAAGACCAGAGTTAATATTGGGCCGTCTTTTCCTCGCTGGAGAGTTCTTTTAGAAAGAACGGCATGAACTACGGACTCTGACCTAGCCGTGCTGCTAATGGCTAGCTAAGTAATAAATGATTTCACCAGGGTTATTGTGTTTGGTTGGGCATAAAGTTGTTTTACACTCCTGATAAAACTATTTATTCAATGTGTGGAGGTGGAAAAGTTTGTTTTCGTTGTTTTGCCTGATATTAGGAATGTAAACATGCCTCTTATGCCCGAGAGAGAGATTTGATTTTACGACAGTGACGTTACGCAGCAAGCCTTGAGAAGGCGACAGAGAGCATATATGCATAAAGTTCAGGAGTGTGGCTTTAAGGTGTTAAAAAGATGAACGCACAGTGAGGAAATAAGTTTTACTTTCGCTAACAAACACTAGGGGGTGCTAAAAACGAGCCAAAACTGCAACGTGTTCCTTTAAATCCATAATTTTGGAAAACAGTCATAATTCTTTTTCTTTTCTTTATTTTCAGCTGTCCTAATCCTCTTCCGTAAAAGATGTCAAACAACATCGATGACGGTTCTGCTCACTGTGCAGACTGGGCATATGCCAGCGCCTGAGTAAGACTTGAGTTAACAGCAGCACCGCCATCATCATCATCATCATCATCTGTATATCTCACTCAAGGGAAAGCAGAATGAAAGTTTAAGCTCGTAAGAGTCATGAACTTCAATTGACCTCTCTGCAGACTCGGATCTATCATCTTAACCGAGGCGATCTGGAGATGACAGCCCCTGCTCATCCATCATGGGAACTGCTCATCCCTGACACACACACGGAGGCTGGTAGAGCAGAGTCGGACTCAACAAGACGGAAAAGAAATGTAGAATTTGTTCATGCCAATCCACCTGGTTCTACTCTCGCAGGGTATAAATCAAAACTGCGTGACTTTGCTTTGACTTTCATCATCATACACACCCAAAAGATATATATGTAAATGTGCTGTTCCTTTCTAGTGCCCTCTGTTAAACTTCACTCCACATTTTGATCCTTCTCCCTCTCTATTCTAGCAGGACTGTTTCTTTGTTAAAGCCCCTCTGTTCTGGCTGCTGTATCCCTCCATTAAGAAAGGTTAAACACACCTAAGCAGAGGCAGTGTGACTGATGCTGAGGCTGTTTCTAAATGTTAATGACACCCTCCGGGCAGACTGCCGTACGCCGCGGTATCCTACTGTAGAGTTATAGAGTGGCGGTTATGCTATAGTGGCTCCATCTGTGCTGCGCACAAATCAAAATGTGTGTGTGTGAGCGAGAGCAGACAGGCACACCGGGGATCGCCACTGTACAGCTGGCATGCAGCCAGGAGTCCTTCCACTGAGTGGTCAGGCAGAGAAATCAATCAAACATGGCTTGTCAGGCCCCCAAATCCATTATGGCAGAGAGAGTGGTGAGGCTTGAGTAAACAGGGATGACAAGAGGAGACAATTAGCAAGAATTCAGGCTCTTGTCAAAGGCAAGCTTGGGGATTTGGGTGTTCTACACGGCCTGGTTCGGCCCACCTAGCCTCGGCACCACCAACGGCTTTATTGCGGGTAATTCACTAGCCTTTAGTGTTTTATGTTCCCTCTCTTTATTGCGAAAACAAGCCAAATCCATTTAAATAAACACCAGCGCAGCAAAATGATGGCTGAGGTGTTTAAAAGCAATGATGCGAGACTAGCACATGCATGTGCCCACAGCTAGGGCTGCTGTGGGGATAAAACAGTGCACAAGGAGACAGAAAACCTTGTAGAATCTCTAGTTTTGATGCAACCTACTCATTTACCATAAATGGTTACTGCAGAAATGAACCACAAATATCTCTACAAAAAAAGAAACGATGTGCAGAGATGTCCGTCTACGAGTCATCCATAAGCTCATTACGTGTCTCTAATAGACCTGTCTCATGACTCTGCCTATATGAAAAGTGCATTAGTGCTGCGTATGGAGCAGAGCGCTGGAGTTCATTCATTCTCCTCTATGGTATGGACCAGACAGATAATTAACTGTAGGATAAAGTCATTGGTCAGGTGGAGATCCAGGCTGGCCTAATAAGAGCTAACGTGTAGAATACAGAGCAGAAAATGGGTGAAAATGCTGCTTGAGAGGTCATTTTTTATCAGATGCTTTCATCACCAGAGGTCTGACATGTTAGAGAGAGGCTCTGCTTTCAGCGTTTCCATGGATGCAATGATGAGTGTCAGAAACGTGATGCACAAAGGTCTAAATCTGACTGTGTGTAAAATATAACAAGGTCTGATCTGTGCTGACAAGCCTCTGCTCTGCTCTGCTCTGAATGTGACGAGAGCAAAAGCAAACAGGGAATAGTTTTGATTTTTGGGCTGCCTCTGAAAGTGCCTCAAAGACTAATTAATGTGAAATCAGAATGCATTCAGGGGATGCATTTGTGATTCTCCAGTTTGTAGTAAATAAAAAATAGAAAAGAAGAAAAAAGGTTGCATGTCAATGTCATACTGTTGAGTAAAGCAGAAATCTGGAGTTTCGTAGAGGGCGCCATCTAGAGGTGGAAAAAATGTACTGCACCTTAAACCACTTTCCCTATTTCTGTGATTATAGCTGGAAGGAACGCCTCTTGTTCGCGAACGTGCACCTCTAGCAGGCTAACGGAGCTAAAACACATTGTTTTACTATATATATATCTATCTATATATATAGATATATATATGGTTTTAGCTAATTTAAAATTGTAAGGGGCCTCTACTGGACGAAGAGCAGGCTTAGCACAAAAAATGACGTAGCCTATTGCCTACATTATATCACAGTACATGATCAGATCATTACTTTAACAGATTTTAAAATTCAATTCAATTGTTTATTTATAATGCCCCTATATAGTCCCCCCCAAAAAAGCATACATACTTATAGAAAGGGCAAAACCTCCAGACTTCTGCTTTAATTTGAGAACAACATCATTAAAACTTCAAATTTGCCATTTTGAGATGCTGTTTTTTCTAAAAACCAGGAAGAAAGTGGAGCAAAAGCTGTTCCTTAAAACCTGGTTGTGCAAAAACATATTGCATGCTAATAACTACCTAACAAGAAAAGTGAATGCACTGTCCCAAATCGATCTTTTATGTTACGGCAGGGTTTCTCAACCCTGGTCCTCAGCGCCCCCCTGCCCTGCATGTTTTCCATGTCTCTGCTTCAGCACATGGCTGCAGAAGCCTGTTAATCACTCACGCATTTGTGTCAGGTGTGTGGCAGCAGGTAAAACACTGGTGTTTGAAAGGGCAACATGGAAAACGTGCAGGGCAGGGGGGCGCTGAGGACCAGGGTTGAGAAACCCTGTGTTACGGTAATCATCATACCATTTATTGTCACAGTCAATGAGTAGGTGGGCCCAAAAAAATGCAGATTTGGATACATAACTGAAAATTAAAATAAATAGTTTAATAAAAACTAAGAAAGGAGGATGTAGCAGAAAGCAAATACTTATTAGCCGCAAAATCTAGACAAACCGTAGCAGTAGCAAAAGATTTTGCTCTGCAGGTTGGTCTAGCCATGCACCATTGTAGCCTCAGCAGGTCTACCATTCTTCGTATGGTGGACTACCCTTTGACTCATTTTTGTAGCAATTAATACGTCACATTGTTCGTTGCTCTGATTGGTCCAAGCAATTGTGTGCAGAGACAGTTTGAAAGACAGCCATAGATTCCACCAAACTCTGTCTATTGGTCAGGGCCAGATTATAGATTTCCATTATTAGGATGGTCTTACCAGGTTAAATACTTACAAAAATTAAAGCAGGAATGCAACAGAGAGTTAAATAATATAATCTGAAAATGAGGGGGAGAAACTGAGGACTATTTATACAGGGAAACTGATTGACAGGTCGGATAATTGAGCACTGATATGAAACAATCAACTGTGGCAAAAGAAGGAAACTGAGCTTAGAATAGCATCAAGAAAGGCTTGACAGTAACGTATAAAACAATAAGATGAATTTCCACCCAAACAAAAATCCCTGAGACATTTGTGTAGTGTTTGTTCATCTACACTCTCACCGATATCTCTGAATAATTCAGAGGCCCGAGCTTGTTTTCCTGCACTGAGATGGTCACATGGAGGGATAATGGGACGCTACTAACATGTTCCAGTGAAGCTGCTGACACCAGCCCAGTTAGGAGCAGTCCAGTCTCAGCCAATCCTCGCCTAATGCTTGGAACATGTCAAACATGCCCCTTTCCATTTACCATTGCCATAGTTACCGTGAGGAAATATGCAGTTAAACAGCTCATTTGAATTGTTTTTGTTAAGACTCACAGCCAGGTGTCTGAGCTGGAGGGTCCTGCTTCATGGGTCAGCTTCACGTCTAATACAGGATGGTTGCATCCATAGTTTCAGACAGATGTGGAAGAACTTTAATCTATGTAATGATTGAAACTAATAAAAGAGCTATTTTAAACCCACACAAAGCAGATTTAACAAACTTGATATCTGTAATAATAACCCAAGCACATTTTAAATGTGCAGTTATGAAACAGAAAACGACAGCCAGGCTGTTGGTTACGATGTAACATGACATGTTGGAAGTCATTAGTGTTTGACTCGGTGTTGTTGCAACACCTGACTTAAAAGTGATGAATATACCATGGAAACAAACTTCAAGTCACCAGTGCAATGCATTGCACAGTTTTCTAAAGATTAATGATTAAATATGTATAAATATGTGTATTTTATGACCAAAGTTTGGGATTAAAAGCTTGACGGTAAATGTGAGATGAATGGGATATGTGCATTAGTGTTTGATCTGCAGTAATTTTCCTCCAATTTCGCCTGAATTTTGAGATTGATTTGTATATAGTAACTATGTGATTTTAAAGCAACACTAAATAAGTTTCTCACTTCTCCCTCCTACTGGTTGAACTTGGAATTACAGCTGTCGTAAACAACCCTGCAGCAGCCTGCTGTAGCTAGTGCTAACAAAAAGCTAATGCTAACACGAACCAGCTGATACTAAAAAGTCACAAAGTAAAAAGGTCCACACTGTTACACAAAAAATATTATTACTTACAAGTCCAGTAGCAACAAGTCCAGGTCATCATCATTTCGTAGCCTCCCTCAAACAAGTGTAGGCCACGCTGGTGTTCTCCCTGGTTTTAGCTCTTTGCTTTGCATCCAAAGACCTTGCTCTCAACAAAAAAAACCTAAATTCTTCTTCTTTTTGTGTTTTTTTATTGACAGTCAGTGAACGGAGAAGCTAACTGCTATCCTTTATGTGAGTCATCTGCACAGTAAACAGCTATTGCTGTAAAGCAGGTATAGGCTGCTGAAAAAACCAGCATATGTTAGGTTTCAGATGCTGGTATGCTGGTCCAGCATTCGACAGTAATCCAGAATGGGATGCCGTTACTTGGATTCTGGACTATCATGCTAGACCAGTACCCCATCCTGGACCAGCATACTGGACCAGAATCCAATTAACAACATTCCATGCTGGGACTAGCGTCGAATGCTGGACCAGCATACCAGCGTCCAAAACACAACATATGCTGGTAACCACCTATGCTAGTCTATGCTGGTTTTTCCAGCAGGGTAGTGTTCCTACCCAAACCACAAAACTGTTAAATGCAGTGTCTGGTCAGCAGAGGGCGACAGAGTGCTGTCCAATGCGAAGTTGGTCAAGTTTCTGGCTCAAGAATCACTGAAACCAGTTTGAAAGCAATAGTTTAAAGTGTTAAACTCTTTGGTGTTGCGTTATTCAAAAGTCATATGAGATGTTACCAGCAGAAAGTTCAAATCTCCATAATGTAATCAAGGTCCCCTTTTCTCAGACCTGACCGACTTTCCCTCATAAAGTCAAATTTATGCCCTCAGTTCTGCTATTTTCACACAAGGCCGCTCTGTTCTTGGCCTGGCTTGTGAAATGCAAGTTTTGAGTGTTTGACTGGATCTCTGTGCTGGACCTTGGAGCTCGGGATGGAGTGTTCCAAATTAGGGAACATAACCTATGAAAGCTGTCCAATATAAAAACAACTGTGAAGTTTATCATTTCATTCCAAGAACCACAGGGAACCATCATGCTAGAGGGCATAAAGAAGAGGAATCTAGTTTATTTTGTAAGAGTTTTTATGTGTGATGGTGCAACAGATCTGAAAAGTCACATCAAAGTCCCTGACTTTGCATGTGCCTGTTGCTCTCCATCCAGGGTTTCCCGTGAGGATGGCATGTGTGTGGATCTCAGTGGAAAAGCTAATGCATTGTATAAACTCACTGTACGTGTTGCTTCTGCTACAATATTTATCAAAGGACAGCTACATGGACTAAAAGTAAAAAGCAAGGCCTGGTATTTTATACAGCATGTACACTGGTCCCACTGATTCCACTTCTCATGGCTGGAGGCTAGCACATAAGACAGAAACCGGGCCAAACAGATGATTATTCAGAAAACAGACAGCTCTTTGTGGGTGTCCTGTGAAAAGTGAATGACAGCATGAGGGCAAATTGCGATGAAATAGTTGCATCACCCTACCCGAGCGTCGTTTCTATACTCAGCATCCTCGTCTCACATGTTTCATTCATATAGGTGCATGGAGGATTTCTTCAAAGCTCTTCCATGTTTATGAGTCCATAACATCTGACGTGTTCATGTTTACGCTCCCAAGCCACATTTGACATTTTCTGGATATGATGAATCATTAATGATGACCTCAATAGGCTTTCACATCTTTGGCCCGCAGATCAATAAAGTGGTTAGGGGAGTAGGTCAGCGACTCTCTAGAGGTGTCTGCCTCTGTGCATGTGTGTGTGTGTGTGTGTGTCCATGCATTTATGTGTGTACGGCTTGTCTTTGAGCATGCCTGCAAACAGTCTCGCCCAGCGAGCGGCTGTAAAATGTTGGTGCTAATTGGCGGCCAAACGCGGGCCTGTCTCCCACACGGCGCTCCAGGGCTGGCAGGACTGCGGATGGTTTTCCAAGTTTTTTCCAAGCAGTCGCTGCATGTCAGGCTGTGGGAGTTCCATCCATTATTGATCACATCCAAGGATGAAAGCAGAAACGCTCAGTGGGGACTGAGCATCTTTGGCCCCACGCAGAAAAGAGAAAGAAAGAAAGAAACACAGCCTTGACCGCCAACTCTGTGTGAAATTAGACAAGGAAATATCTTCTTTATGTCATATTGAGCTGTGACTGAGAGCCAGAATGTCTGAAGAGTAAAAAGTAAATAGAGTGAATTTATACTAAAACCAAAACACACATTGCATGATGTGAATCTCCACTCACCCGCATCATTAAACCCTCACTTGTGTGTTTTGTTCCCAGATGATGACATTGTGTTTTGTGCTTATTCTCCAGCTTTGGACGCTTTTCAGAAGAGCTGCACAGTGAATCAGCTGTGCAGAAATGACCTCCACCTCAACTTGGCGATACTCCCCAGCCAAATGGATGTTTGGCTGCCAAATCACATTCTCCATATACAAGCAAGTGTGCACGCCAGCGATAACACACACAACTTCCATAAATATCTGGGCACACACACACACTTTTTTGAGAAAGGTTACAATTCTGCTTGAAACAAGGAGGCAGATGGTTGTTTGTAACACAGTGCCAGCAACTGCACAGTGGTTAAAATATGCATTTGTATTTATGTGTGCATGATGGTATATTCTAGTCACATACATGTTCTGCCATTATCAGACTGAAAGCTCCTATATGATACTTTTTTTACTGTTTTTTAAAATAAATGCTGTAAATATCTACATTTAAAGCCTACTGGCTGAAAATGGAATTACATCTGTCCATAAACAACCCTGCTGCAGTCTGCTGTAGCTAGTGCTAAAAACAAGCTAACGCTAACACGAGCCAACTGATACTAATTAAGCCACGAAGTAAAAAGATCCACACTGTTGGACAAAAAAATATTACCTACAAGTGCAGCAGCAACAAAGCCAGGTCATCATCACCCCTTCTTTCCACTGGACATGAAAGCAGCACATTACGTAATAGCGGCGTTTTACCAACGAACTTCCTTCCATCCAGGAGTGATTCTGATGCAAAACAGGAGCAAAAGCGTTCTAAACAGCTGACCCCGTGAAGTCACAAAATCACGGGAGAATTGCAACACCGCGCGTGATTTCAGAAGTCCACACAATAACAAGCAAGGAGAAAGATGGCTGCATGTATCCAAAAAGGTCTGTGGTTTATTTTCTGTTCTGTTTACTTCAGCTACAGGGGTTTCACAAGTAAAGACGTATTGCACGTGACTTTTATTTTGAAAGTTTCCGAATGTATTACACTGATATCATGTTTAACTTCTTGTCTGGCCCGATCTGAGCTGCGGAGTTTGACGTGTTTTGGAAGCGTGGCGCGTAAAAAAATAGACTTGAAACATAATGATAGCGTCACTTCGCTTGTGGGACGCGTCCAAAACATTACACATAGCTGCCGGTGGAAAGGACCCTGTCCACTAAAATGGCGGCTAATTGCTGCGTAGTACGTTTTGCGGCCGTTTTGCGCTACTTTCGCGTCTGGTAAAAAGAAGGGGTGAGTCCGTGATTTAGTTGCCTCCTAAAGCTCCCTCGGACGATTTGTGTATGCCGCGGCGATGTTCACTCTAGTTGTAGCTAATTTCTCTCTTCTTTTTTTTCCAGACTCCGCCATGATGCTAATAGCATTTAGCAAAATTCTTATTGTTATTATTCTTGTGCTTTTTACTGATGGTGGGCAAACTGATAAAGCTAACTGCTAGCTCATATATGAGCTACCGGCACAGTAAACAGCTATTGCCATAAAACAGGTAAGGACCTCCCACTAGTGTTCCTAACCAAACCACAAAACCATTGTTACTAAGTGCCCCCCCCCCCCAACTGAAAGTAGCTGAAGTTCACCCAGAAAGTTACTAGATGTTGCCAGATGACATCACACGCTAGTTTATATATTGACAATGTCATAATGGCGTTAATTTTCTCTAAATTGGAAAAAAACACACTTTTTGAGACTCACGGGTAAGTTTGATCCCAGACACTTAGCTGGAAATGTTAAAGAAATATTTAGAATATCTCTAGGCTCAAGCAAGATTTTTTTTGTAATCTATGAAAGATTTATTTGAACTAGCTGACAAGAAACCCTGTCTTTTTTTTATTCATTTTTTCTAGCACTCAATGTGGTTTCCAGAGGGCTTTGTGTAAAACAATAACATCTTTCTGCTTTGAGTCCAGGGGTTGAAGAAAATGTCTGTTTTTTTTTGTTTTTGTTTTTTTGCTATAAAGAAAAACTAAAGTAAACCAAAAAGGAAGGTTGCTGATATTTTATATCAAGCACATATCACTCCAGCCCCTGGAGTTCACATTCTGATGTAATACTGTGGCAAACATCTTCAGATAAAGTCAATTAAAAAAAAAAAAAAATCTTACTGTCTGCATATATTTCTGCAAAGCTTCTATTATTTTGCATTTTATGACTAATACCTTAAAGGTTGCCTAAATTCTAGTCCGTTCTCCTGACTCTCCCTTCTATCTCTCCTTTTTGTTCCCTAGAATGAGCCAGACCACTTCATGTCACTGCCTTATTCAATGGCCATCCAGTCTAATCCATCCCAGGTCATTAGCCCTGTCTGCAAGGCTAATCATCATCTCCTTTGGCTCAACTTAGCCAAAGAGAGAGCATCACCAGAATGAGACAGTTAAATATTCATGTCCCACTGTGGTGTAATATCCTCCTGGATGATGTTTGAACCTTTTGACCCGAGGTAATCGGCAGTAATCACACACTCACACGGAACAGTGATAGATCTGATCTGTAAATGGTTGAGTCTGATGAGCTTTTGACACTGTTGAGCTCCTCCATCAGCCAAAAACTTAAAGCACAACTGCCACTTGGGCCACACACACACACACACACACACGCTCTCAAAGGCAGCGTTCATGGTGACAGACAGTTCATTCCACCCCGAGGCTTGTAGGTATGACATCACTCCATTAATAATGGAGCAATTAATTATGACCTATTAGACTGATGAATTAGATTAGGTTGAGGGGAGGAATGTAGCCGTGTGATAATATTACACTGGGAAACATTAATGACTTCTTGGGGAGAGGGGTGGAGACGGGCTGCAGAATCGAATTTATATGTGCCAACTTGGAGCGACATAAAGCCAGCTCTCTAATTATGTCGATGATAAATGGATTTACTGATCCTATAATGATTCCTTTTCTCCACACCTGTAATATGATTACACTCAGACTGCTGCTTCCACATTCTGGGACCTGGATGTGACAGCAGGCACTAATTCAGATAAAAGTTTCATGTTGATGGCACGCTCAGCCTCGTGGAAAGGTGCGCGTGAGGCTGCTGATGGATGAACATGTCGCGTTACCTTCAAACGTGCGTTTGCACGGTTGTTTACTCAGCACACACTCAATAAGAGAGCCTGGAACAACAGATGTGATGATTAAACTTTAGACTGCATCTGTGTCATTATATATGAAGCAAATAAATTTGACCTTTACATCATAGCACACATATTCGAGGTGCAATCTTAGAGTGGGAGTATCAGAGAAAAGCTTGAAGTGAAGGCACCCCACTGCTCTTTACACCAAGCTGCATGGATTAAATATGTGGATTTGAAAATATTTGCTGTATTTACTTAAGAAGCAAAATGAACTGAAGCGCTGTGCTGCGCTCCACTGACATCTAGTGTCAGATTCTGGAACTGCAGGGACACGCTGGACCTGACCCAGTGCAGGTGAGGGTCCGTGCGGGCCTCGCAGACACACACACTCGTTATCCGCCTCCCCCATACATCAGTGCGGTCTTATTGATCTGCTCAATATGACCTTGAATGATCAGACAAGTGGAAGCGCCACGTTGGAATGAAACCCATCCATTCACACGCTGTCTGCGAGCTGCTGTAATGACTTGAGGGAAGACGGGGAGGCAAAGGAGGCCTCTGAGATGGACTCCCGGAGCAGTCAGCTCTGCAGCAGCCGTATGTTGTGGCCGGCCTCCCCTCCAGGCACAGTCTGTTTTCCAGGCAAAGGAAGAGAAGTGGGTCAGTCTGTCTGAGATGAAAGAGATGACGTGATCTGGGTTCATAAATGAACTCTTTCTGAAACGGACAGACTTAGATGCATGGATAGATAGGAAAAACAGGGATGTAAACGTGGATTTGTCCTCAGGATATTAGCAGAAGAATGATGAAATGGATCCTCTGGAGGAGAAAGATGAGGAGGAGTCGAGCTCTGGGGCTTTCTGAGCGCGTTTCATCTAAAACTTTATGTAAAACATTTTCCCTGCTTCTGCCTAAACATGATAGAAATTGTTTACAACTACTTCAAATCATCTCCATGACCCCAGCTACTGAAAGATGCCACCATTTTCCTGTTTGTGTCTATTTGTCCCAACTTTAAAGACTTGTGTAAAGATTTTAAGCAGTCATCCTCCATCAGCCGCTTCATAGAAGTGCCGAAAGATCAAAGAGAATTTTGGAGGCCGTTTTGGCACAGCGGACCATTTCAGCCGTTTTCAGTCAGTGCGTCTGCTGCTTTACTCTCTGGTTCAAGCTCAGTCTTCTGATAGTGATGGTTTCAACAAAACAGAGTCTTTGAAGCTGCTGTACACAGCTCAGAGTTTTACTGCTCGATTTCCATCCAGGAGTCGGAGGAAACAAACGTGTTTGCTACTGATGCTGAAGCAGCTCCTGAACAGCCTTTGTTTGGAGAAGTAGGTTTTACATAATGCTACCAGATAGAGCCCATCCAGGAACACAATATGCTGCTGTTGTCTTAAATAATTTCACGTTATTCTGTGATATATATTTTTTTATGAATCCCGACATTTCCATGATTCTACGGTTATTTTTATTATGAAATATTACCCTTGGTAGCTAAAATGTAGCAAACTCGGTGTATTCAACTCTCAAATCAAATTAGCAAGAACCTGTTTTAAATGAATTTAGGGCAGATTCATGTCCATTCAGACTAGAGTATTTCTTTTATCTGATGGCACCATCTAGTGGCTGACAAGCGTATCACACCAAGAGTCGGTCGATTTGGTTTTTTAAGGTGGCGACTGCACGTTTCTCGTTTATGAATGTGCTTCTGTAGCCGACAAACAGTAGCCTGGCAAGCCATCCTATATATGTGTATATATAGTCTGGCCACGAACCACTGACGGCTCTCAGTCGTGAGGCGGGATCTACGGTTGTCTTTCAAAATGTCAGCACGCAATTGCATAGCGCTAGGACCAATCAGAGTGACGAACAACATGACGTAATCACGGCGACGGAAAAGCGGGAGGCTTTAATAGCGTCTAGCTTCAATGATTTCTGTCGTTTTTGTATGAAAAACACGCGAATATCAGGTGCACTGGGACATTGCACTACTTTGTTTGATAAAAATAAGAAGCCGCTAAGTATATCAGACAGACTTACGCACGTTGGAGTCTAAATAATCCAATGTTGATGACAAAACCATTTCAAACGAACGTGTTTTCCGAGTTGCGCCATGTTGCTTGGGTTCGCGGCGTTCGCGGCCGCAGCGCTGACGTCATCGGCTACTCCCGCTCTGTGATTGGCCCATGATATAGAGCGCTGTGATTAGCCCAACCAAAACTATAGCGAGTTGTGATTGGATAGACACAGCAGTGGTTTGGGCTGCGAGGGTTCCAATGAAGCGTGCCTAGACCAAACTCTGCAAAGCAAGAATTGGTCTAGTTCACTAGGCTAGACAAACAGAGCTAAAACACGTTGTTTTACAAGTATTATTCTCATGTCATGTTGTGTTTTCATAGATTTATATTTTAAAGATTTACTTGTCCGTGAAAAGTTCCTCAACTCTGCATCAGCCGAGGTACTTCCTTAACTCTGAAGCACATAAGCGGTAGTCTAACGCTATTGGTTAGTTCTGACCGGCGCTCAGTTTCCTATTGCACGGATTTTACGGGGCAGGGGGCGGGCTTAGCAAAAAAAATAAGACGTATTGCTTACATTATATCACACTACATGATAAGACAATCACTTTTACGGATTTCTGAAAAATCATACATAATTCATGAAAGAGGAAAACTCCAGATTGCTGCTTTAATTTACAGTTTATAGACCCATATCCACAGCAGACTGTTGCTATTCCAAAACAGATCTAATCACCAACATTTCCTGCAATTTAAATGCATAACTTTGTCTTACCATTCCTGCCATAATTCCTAATGTACTGCACTCCTTAACCGTGTAACAATTTAGTATGCTAGCTAATCTAGCTAGCCCAGCTCTGGCTTTGCTTCCTATCCAGCTGCTCCAAGCTGATTTGTGCACTAAGAAGGGTACGTGCAGAGGGAGAGAGACAGGATTGTACATTTCAAAGACGATTACAATTTTATTTTTTGACAAAACAATTCTTTTACTGGTTGCCATCGGTATGTGATTAGCATTTCAAGCAATATGGCATAAATGCTCCAGAATAACATCTACCTCACCTTTAAAGGAGACGTATTATGCAAAAGATTTAGGCAGGTGTGAGAAAATGCTGTAAACAAAGAAAGCTTATCATTTGTAAAATGCAAAGTGAGTGAGTCCAAACATACATCATTAAGAACCATCTTCAGTGTAAAGAAGTGATGGTCTGGCCCCCACAGAGCCCTGATCTCAACATCATGGAGCGTGCCTGGGATTCCATGAAGAGACAAAAGGATGTGAGGAAGCCTACATCCACAGAAGATCCAAGATGTTTGGAACAACCTACCAAGCCAGTTCCTTCAACAACTATGTGTAAGTGTAGCTAGAACTGACTCACCACTATGGATGTCAGTCAGCGAGGCAGTCCACCATACTCCGTCAAAGAAGATGCATATACATCCTTTTTCTAAATAAACTCAAGTACCTCTATCTGCTCTTGACTCAAAGAAAAGCCCAAGTCCAAATAATCCAAAGTTGATGCCAAATTCATTTCAAACGTGTCGCTGTCATCTTTGTTTTTTTATTAACAGCCCACCCATCAACCGAGTGTTGTAATTGGACCTCTACAGAGTCGTCCCCATCTTAGTTTTGCTCAGTCGCACTAAAATCCCGCCCAGCTGACTCATAGAGTGCTGTGATTGGATGACCAAACCAATAGAACGCTGTGATTGGACTACTACTGATGTCAGCCAACGGGGCAGTCTGCCATACATCGTGGAAGAAGCAGGGGAGAAGACAAAAATACATAGTTTATCTAAATTAACGCGCTGTGATTGGTCAGCCACAATAATTGCCGGGGGTGCGGAGATTCCAAAGGAGCTTTGCTAGACCGACATGCAAAGCAAAATTATTTTGCTTTGGCAAATGACGGCCTAGATTCTACGCTACCTAAAAGGAGCTGTTTCAAAAATTCCCCATTTGTGATGTCACAAACAGGGAAATTAGCATAGAACCACCTATTACATGTCAACACTGGATGAGCAGCAGCTCTGCTTCAAGCCCCTCCCTGATATCAGATGTTGGGTGGGCGTGGCCAACAACAGATTATTTTCTTAAAGTGACAGAGGCCTGAAACGGCTCATTCTGGAAGATTATTAAGAATGAAACTGCTGAAATTGCTTTATGTGAGAGAGTTAGTGCAAAGAACATCATAAATATGTTTTGTATCAATCATAGCAGCTATTATAACTTAAGAAAAATGTTATAATGTGTCCTCTTAAAGCACTGACAGAATTCTTGCACCTTGTTTTAAACCTTTCCTCGTGCACATACATAATTCTGATATTAAAATAAAAGTGATTTCTACTTTTTACCCTGAAAACTTCATGGAAAACATTTCTTCAACTTAATGGAATTAAGCTGACAGAGGGGATTCCCATCAACGGAGCAACTTTCCTGTCAAAAAGATCTATGTAATGAACTCATGCCGTGAGGACGATCTTTAAAATGAATTTCCTTTCATGACTGATGCAAGCCAAACATGCTGAGCCCACAAAAGATATCCACTCCAAAAAGGAAATTTGAGCGCCATTTCGAGCCAAAATGAGCAGAACGGTCATGCAGGCAACCATCAGCACAATCATCTAAACACATGGACACATTCACACACTCCTCTGCCTCTTCATCACAGGACGTGACACCTGACGGCCCATTAGTTCCTAAAGTACTCTTCTATTCTAAGAATTCTTCCCCTTATAGAATATTTAGACCTTGTGTGTTTCTCTCCACTTGTCAACATGGCATGCATTATTCATGTTAATGTGCCATTATCTGATGCCTCGCATGATGTAACGCAGCCATTCTCCGAGCCCGAACCTGCAAACGCATCAGCTGACCTTCTGAACTCTGCTCCGCGGATCACCCTTCCCAGCAGCTCTGCTTCACAGCGAGTCAGGAAGGAGAAGAAATTTGTGTTTTACAGAGGATTTATTGTCCAGTAAAACTGTGTGCTCACACGAGGCACCGCCACAGCTGAGATAAGAGAAGATTTGAGGGTTTAATACGGCTCTGGTGCACGCCGCGCCGTTTCCCCGCAACGCCCTTCTTTCAGAAGAGAGATTAATAAAAGCAGCACCGAGAGTTTAAACAGGTTTTAATTATGGTATTAAAAAGGTATTCTGGTGTTTCAGATAGACTGATGAGTCCTGACTGAGTCTGAATGGAGGTGAGATATAACACGAGAGAGAGAAGAATCTGAGTTACCACACCTTCAGTGCAATTAAAAGATAAGCCGAAGCCTGTGTTCATTTAAAACACACTAAAAACACATTTTAACTGTAACAAAGCTTTGGTGAAACTTTTATGATTTGCTTGTTTCTGATAGAGAAGAAAATGTTAACTGTTTAAACAAGATATGATCCTGTAAGTTTAAATAGCTTTTGTTTAAAATGGGAAAGAGAAAAAATTAGAACAGGGTCTTGGAAGAGAGCAGGTGTGATTTTAGGTGAAAGTGTTGGATTTGTACAGAGAACTAGCTTCTGTAGCCAAAGACCAGGCTGACTTTGGTCATCGATTCTGTTCAAAACCTTTATTAGAAATAAAAACATACAGCATCAATATATAGAAAGACTAAGCAACCGAGTGGATAAGACAGATGCATTAAATAAAAACAAACTAGTAGTCAGCTTGCGGTATGAATGAAGGCAAGGACGTAGAAGTGAGTCAGAAAAGAAAAGAATTTAGACGTAAAAGAATGGAGCGATGTCGCTTGTCTGACATTTAGTGGCAGGTCATTCTGAAGTCTTGATGCTAAAACAGAGAAGGCACGACCCCCTCGTCCTTCAGTCTGAGTCTCTGGACGGCCAGCAGAGCCTGATCCATCGACTGGAAGGGAAAACAGCAAATTCAGCATGCTCAAATTAACACTGTCAGAGTTGATTTCAACACTTTTAAAGTGTCTTTATGGGTCCACACCAGTAAGAGTTCATTTAACTCTTTTTGGAGAGTTGGTACTTTAACTCTGATTTAGTTTCAAAAACCAACTCTTCTGGAGTTGACACTTTAACACTGGTGTTAGAGTTAATATAGTAACTCTTAACACTAGAGTGTGAGAGAGGACCAAAAGGAGCAAAGTCCTAAGAATTTAGTGTGAACCATGCACCACTTTTGTATTGTGACGATGCAACGGCACAGCGGTCCCATTCCTGTGACCAGCCTCCTCACTTACGGTACCAACATGACACAACAAGTAACACCACATTTGCAACAGTGAACAAAGTAATAACTAGGAACAACACAGCCCCCCAAAATAAACATGCATAAACAGCCCAAAATAGAACAAACTGACTAAAAACATGACTACCCACAATGCACCTCGCCCACTACAGCTAGAGATGCACCAATCAGGATTTTGAGGGCCGATCACCAAAAGCAGTATCTGCCGATCCCGATATTACCGATCACAGCGTCAAATCCATAAATTCTTCAATATTGTTTTCTCATGTACGAAACATTGCCATTGTATTATTAGTATAAAAAGTAGGAGATGAGAAAGTATCATTGACCACTGTTTTATTGCAGGCTGAGGCCAATCAATGTGTGCGCGTGACTCCACAGTCAAGCTGACGGAGAAGTATAAATTAGGCTTTAGTTAACCATTTTTCGGACGGTCACGCTCACACAGGCGAGTGGTTAGTGCAGCTGTGTCTGACTGCTGCCACTCCGACTCCGAGGGTCTTTTCATTTCTACAAGGAGCCATGAAAACTCACCTCACTCCCCCAGAGTTTGCTCTTTCAAAGTCCTATTAAATTTGCTGAGTTGACGCATTTTAAAGAGCTTTCCCCGCTCGTTTACATCACTCTCACAGATGGAGTAAAAGGTAGTTTTACATATTTGCCGCTGTGCGCATGCGGGCGAGGGAGGCGTGAAGCTGCAGCTACACACAGGTTCTCTGTCGGCCGCAAAATATGAGTGACAGGTGATCGGCTGGTATGATCGGCTCTGAAAGGAGTTGCCGATCACTTTTTTTTCACCAATACCAGCCGATTATGAGCAGTTACCGATCAATCTGTAATCGGTGCATCGGTGAGTCTAAAGAGCAATCACATCCCCCTTCATAGACCTGCCAAGCAAGGCTTGGACCATGTCCAGGGACACCAGGTATGGAGGAATCCTCCCCATGAGGAGGGTGTCTATAGAAGCGCTAATGTCTCAACCATAGTCAGGCAGACAAGTGGTCAGCATCTGAGTGTGAACATAATCGACCGAGACGAAGGAATGTAGTTCGTTCGTCGCGGCGATGGTTTTACGCAACATCTCGCTGTGCGTGTTCATGACCACCATAGTGTGACGTTCCGAGGTGCCTAGCAGCTTCAATCACAATTTCCAGGTGTGCACATAAAAAGAATGGCTTTATTTTAGCTATGCGGTGCAAATGGAAGAAAACAAATCTAACAGTCTCGTTTACCTGGTTGTCAAGCCCAAGGTCTGCATCCAGTTTCTCTCCCAGATTAGTCACTGCTGATTCTCAAAAGTGTTTAACGTAGACAGGTCCAAAACATGGGACGCCCCAGATCTGTTACTCGGTTTAAGAATCAATCACTTTAATGTCCAACATGCAGTCCAATAGCGGTTGGATGCAGCTAGACATACATTGTCTCACCGGAAAGTAAACCTGACAGTCATCAGCGTACAGGTGGAACTTTATGTGATGTTTGTGAAACTGTGCACCCAATGGCAGGAGGTAAAGGGAAAATGCAGGGGGGCCAAAATAGACCCTTGAGGCACCCAGGGGAGATCAGCCCTGTCTGATGTGTAGTCAGCCACATCTTGACACTTAAGCTCCTCCCTGTGAGATAGGACCTCATCCATTTTAGGGCTAAGTCTGTGATGCCCTTACTTCATGAACATAACCACGTCTGGAAAAAAATTAGACTTCATGCAGAAACTTTCCAGAGTGCAGCCGGTGTGAATGCTCTGATTGGACTTACTGATTTTTAGTCTTTGCAGAGGCCGTACAGATCCCGGCCCACATCCATTCCGGAATAAATGAGGGGTTAAACATGCTGGATAGAAGGACCAGGGCTGTTGATCCCTGCTCCACATTGATGAGATGATACAGGCGTTTGATTTGGACCCAACCACAGATGAAACTACTCTTTCACCTTTTACATAGAATTCTGCCAACGTTCACTGTCTGAGTGTTTTCAATTCATGTAAAAATGTTCTAAGCAGTAAATTGCTGCAACAAACAGCACCCATTAAATAACTAATGGGGTTGCCTTAGGTTCATCCAGTTCTCTTGTTCTCTGATCAGGAACTTCTTTCCCTCTCAGTAACAAAGTGCTCCATGCTTCAGCACAAATGGCAGACATTAGATGCCATTAATCATTTACACTCCCACATATTTTCTTCACATCAGCCTCTAACTCACATAGTGCAACGACATCCCTGAAGGTCTGAGCTGCTCTGTGCCATGCTGGTTTCTTTTGGACGGGTTCAATCTTCTCATCTAATTCTCTGCGAGGAACAGAACTGGGTTATGTGGCAGGAATTGTTTCTTTTATTGTAATTGAATGCATTCAGATGCAGTGTTTTAAAAATGAAAATGAAGTGAATGTCACTATTTTATTAGCTCTACACTGAATTACCAACCTGTCAAAAGTGTCATCCAGTGCATGCTTGAGCAGCCGTCACCATCAGCTGGAAAAGGATTAGACAGGTGGAGGGAGGGAAACATCGGATCTGCCATCTCAGACATCAAACGTAAAGATTGGGCCTTCAGAAGGTGCTTCGCTATTTCTGTTTGACAAGCCAATAACTGAAAGGCCTTTCACATCAAATTAGCATGATAGCTTGGATGTTGCACGGTATTGACGGTTGTTTTATAGGCTGTTGTGGGTTGATGCTCTGGTTATTTTTACGATTCCACACGAGCACAAAGCATAATTCATCACACCAAAGAATAGTTTTCACAAACCACGGAATAAAGCAAGTAATGATGGTGTGTGTGTGTGTGTGTGTGTGTGTGTGTGTGTGTGTGTGTGTGTGTGTGTGTGTGTGTGTGTGTGCAGCTGAAATTACTGATAATGTTTTACAAGAGTGGAGTAGAAAAAAAGATGGGGGGGGGGGGAGTTTGCACATCATCTTAAAGGAAAGTGTAATTATCTATGAGCCAATCAACACCTAGCTCTCACTTCATGTTCCTGACCTTGCTGGACTCGTAACCATGGAAATATTCTTCTCTATGGTGCAGCGCGGCTTCGTTAAGCTGAGACATGTGTGTGTGTGTGTGTGTGTGTGTGTGTGTGTGTGTGTGTGTGTGTGTGTGTGTGTGTGTGTGTGTGTGTGTGTGTGTGTGTGTGTGTGTGTGTGTGTGTGTGTGTGGAGAAATAAATGACACACACACACACACAACCACTTTTTCATGTCTTCCTCTCACCGGGGCACCCTGACTATAGTCTCATCCTGCCCTTTAGGACTTCTGTGTCCAAATAACAAATATGCAGGGATGAAAAGCTCTATCCCCCCTGAGCACAAACAAACTAAAGAACTCCCAGAGTTATTCCACCTCGCAGCGAATGCTCTTTCCATTCACCAATGGCAGAGAAAAAATGTGAAGGGAACTTCTCTTTGTTTTTCTTCTATTCTGGATTTGTTGTGACAGACTGCATAAATAATGCATCTCCTGAAAACGCTGAAATATTTACAGAACACGTATTAATGTATATTATTTATCTATGACTGTGTGTGTGCGTGCATGCATGTGTGTGTGCTGCAAGTTTTGAATTTTTTGCATCTCCCAGAAAATATCTTACTAAAACCTTGGAACAAATTCAACTCAAGAGCTAGTTTCTACTCTAAATAACAGTTTTAATATGAATTTCTTTTAAAAATGTTAATTTTTGGTGGAGTTTTTCTTATTCTCATTCTGTCGCAGTGCAAAGGCTGATAAAGAGTGTGACTGCATTTTAAAAGCACTCCCAAGTGTCTGCTGTGCATTGAGCCCAAGGCTGCTCACTAGTTGTTGGCTGAGTGTGAAGATGATTTTCAAGTATAAAAGTCTAAAATAAAAAAGAAGCCCGAGGCACAAAGAAGTTAATATGTATACAAAGAAGAGTGGATTAATAACAATGAGCAACAAAAACGGCCTAGAAAGATGTTCAAAGTCAGATTTTTTTTTCTTTTGCACAGATTCTGATGTTCAGATGTGTCGAAGAATCATTCTGTGACATCACATCTTTACCAGAGGCTAAATACAAATAAAATACACGAATCGTTGTTTTAATGAAACTTTAATTTTTTACCACCCTCATGAGCCTAAAGTTCACTTCCTAACTCTGGCTGTTTCCCTTCCAGAACTTTTACAAATATGCTTCATTAGGATGTTCATGCACTGATGGTGGGTGATGCGTTTATCATCCCTGCACATCCATAAAGGTCACACGGAGCAGCTTTGGGCTAAAGCACATCAGCACAGCAGGCAGCATCTGGGGAAAGGTTATTTAAAGGTATTTTACCGCATAGGCGTTCAAGAGGAAGTCGCTCCAAACGAAAAGATAAAAGCCAATTCCAAAGCACCTGTAGCCAAAGCCTTGAGACTTCAAAAAAGGAAAATCTCTAAGTGACAACATTCAGTAAGCCAGAGATTTCTGACAGGTCATTTCAGCTGAACACGAGTGCAGTACATCAATGAAAATAGAAGTAAACATATAGATGTGTCTCTGATCTCAGGCTGACAGTGAATGCATCACTCCTGTAATATTGAGTTTAACAATAATAAATGAGAATATTACACATGTATAGTACTTTAGTGCTTTACAGTACACACATTCACACACTGATGGTGATAAGCTCTATTATAGCCACAGCTGCCCTGAGGCACACCCTCTATCCACCAGCAGCAGGTAAGTAGTGAAGTGTCTTGCCCAAGGACACGAGGACTGACACAAACAGAGCCTGGGTTTGACCCGGCAACCCACTGATTACAGGCCAAACTCCTAACCCTTTAGACATCATCATCAATAAACAATGAACTATGGCTACACAACGTTTTGTCTCAGATCATTTGTTTCACCTGTTTGTTTGTCATGTTGTTGCATTTCATCAATAATATACCTGTTCCTTTAAGAAATATTCAATTACGATGGTCCTCCTCACTGAAATGAGTCACTTCACTTACAGCATTACAGAAATCTGATTAGGATGCTTCCTGGTCACATCACCAGAAGCTTCCAGACCAGTCCCACCACATAGATCAGAAGGGATTACATGACCTGGAGAGAGTTGCCATGGAGACAGATGTAAAGGTTTCTTTCTGGGATCTGAGACTTCCTCAATCAGACCTTAGAATACGCAGCAGGGGGATGGATGGATGGATGGATGGATGGATGGATGGATGGATGGATGGATGGATGGATGGATGGATGGATGGATGGATGGATGGATGGATGGATGGATGGATGGATGGATGGATGGATGGATGGATGGATGGATGGATAACTCTATAACAATGTATCACACTAAATAAACAAGATCCAGGACCCACATCTTCCTCACTTATGTGGACTAACTCCATCATGGGAAACAGATTCCTGGGGAAAAAATGTGTTCCTGAAGGCAGCACAGAGCTTTATAATTAATTTAATGCCTCTATTTTGTATTTTTACTTATCTATTTTTTATTTTGTACTCTGTTTTAACTTTTTTCATGCCTGAGGTTGAATACATGTGATGTAGTCTAGATTGTCACCTCTCACAGGACCAATTCAGTCGCAATTCATTTTTTAAATGTGTTTATTTGCTTTAAAAACTCTTAATGGCCTTGCTCCCATTCCCTCAGGTCAGCAGATCAGCTGCTCCTGACTGTCCCAAAGACAAAGTGTAAGGTTAGAGGAGATCGCACCTTTGCTGCAGCAGCTAGAATCTGGAATGAGCTTTCTTTAAATATCAGACAGGCCTCATCACTGTCTGATTTTAAATCACCTCTACCACCTCTTCTCTCTGACCTCTGACACCATCTGAGATGTTGACTTTAAACTAGTTTTGGATCAGTTTTTATTATTATTTAAATTGCATTGTATTCTGCTTTTAAACCTATTGTAGTCTGCGTCGTTTATTGTTTTAACTTTCTGGCTGTTTTAGTTATTTATTTATTTTTGGGGCTTTATTGTTGATTCTGTTGTTATTATTTGTTCTGTGTACAGCACTGTGATACAGTTGGTATGGTATGGCAATGATGATGTTTTCAATCACTTCCAGTCAAGTTCAGAATCCTCTCTCTCTCTCTCTCTCTCTCTCTCTCTCTCTCTCTCTCTCTCTCTCTCTCTCTCTCTCTCTCTCTCTCCGTCTCGCCTCTGCCTCCCGCCAGTTTAGCGCATGCGCAGTGGCTACATCAGCGGATTTTGATCAGCGGCGGCGTTGATGATCAACCGGTCCAGCGAAACATGGATCCTCAGTGAGAAAAGCGCGGAGCGGGTAAGACACCGATTCCCTAACCGCCTGTGGGCTCCGATAGTCGGATTGTGAGGACAGGAGGTGACGGAGATGCGAGGGATGGACGGAAGCTGCGTGTTCCGCCATGACTCGCTGTGTCCAGCAGCAGCAGCAGCAGCAGCGGCTAGTTTAGGTCAGACCTGAGAGACGTGAACGATTAAAACATGAATAAATAAATAAATAAATAAATAAATAAATAAATAAATAAATAAATAAATAAATAAATCCCACGTTTTCATTGGCTCTAGGTAGCAATTGTTGGAGTTTACATCTGCAGTAACAGGGATGAGTTCACCTGGTTGTGTTTTCTGCACGGTTTAGACTCACTGGTATTACTACACTAGACAGATGTCGTCTCTAAACGAGTTTTATGAATTTATTTTGGACTGAACCTTCCTGGGAAGCAACAGGGTCAGGATGGAGTCACCAGCACCATGGACAGCTCCATGCCAGCTCAGGTGGGATTAGGGTGCTGCAGAAATAAACACTGAACAGTGAAACAGTTGCATGGTGGCACTGTTGCATCACAGTGAGAAGGTCACAGGTTCAAATCCCGTCTGCAGCCTTTCTGCACAGAGTTAGCATGTTCTCCCCATGCATGTGTGGGTTTTCTAGGGTTCATCAGTTTCATCCAATAGAGCAAAAACATGCATGTTAGGTTAGAGGGAGATTGTCCCTAGGTGTTTGTGAACATGCTTCGTCTCTGTGTCCCTGTGGAGGCGTGCCACCTTTCGTGCAATGACTGTGGGTGCGAGAGAAGGGATGCAAGGAAACTTGTAAGTCACTTTAAAAGCATCACTAAACATAAACAAAACTAGTAAACAAAAACTAAAAAAAAATAGTAAAAATGGCAGAGCAAAGTTTCATTTTGACAATTATTTTTGAATCACAGCGATTCCATAAATTCATTCCTGAAGGTTCACAGGTTAGAGGAACATGAAGGTAAACCTTTAAATGAATGAACACAAAAACATCAGAATGAGAATGGAGGGATGTGAGGATGCAGTAGGGTTGTGTGACTCATGCGTGGGC
This sequence comes from Aphyosemion australe, assembly GCA_006937985.1. Taxonomy (NCBI): domain Eukaryota; kingdom Metazoa; phylum Chordata; class Actinopteri; order Cyprinodontiformes; family Nothobranchiidae; genus Aphyosemion; species Aphyosemion australe. The sequence goes on along the minus strand of SSNS01000083.1, from coordinate 1,069,664 downwards.
GGCGATAGCGTCACATCAGGGCTTCAGAGGCCGTCAGCCGCTCTCAGGCAGCAGCAGGGCCGGATGACGACACGGGTCAAGATTCATGACGAGTCTCTGCTGAGAGGGAGAAGAATCCGCCATGTACACAATAATAATCTGTTCATAAATTCACCAAACCAAAGGCAGCTGAACTTTTTTTCCTGGTTTATTCTTTTGATTTAGTGATTTAGCCATCATCCAGCTACTAACTGGTCACTTTTGTTTCTCGACTGCAGGTTTGAGAGGAGAACAATGGCGATGTGCCCAGAGGCGTGCGCTTCAGGCTCTGGAGGAGACTCCTCAGGCAGTGAGGTGGGTACCAAAAGGGTCCACACATCATGAAGATGTTCATGCTGGGTCATGTTCCAGACGTGAGGCCAAAGTCGTGACCTGATCTTTGCTCTTGGTACCGTAGTGCTGTGAATGAGACAGTGAAGCTCATCTTTTATCATCTTAAGTGAATGAAGCATCTTATGAAGACCAGAAACTGTAAGAGAGAGAGAGAACTGCTCTTTTCTCGTTCTGATGCTCTGATGATCTTTTCTTTTGATTTCACCAGAGTGGATTGTCTGCCCTGGAATATTATGATTCATACATGCTGATATGTCTTATGTGCACACCTTCTTTTCTGTGATTTTATCAACTAAACAAGCTTTTCCCTGATTTGAGGATTTTTTTGGACTTTTACAGAAAACACTTCATTAAAATCCAGATTTCACTGTAGTTAGTTTGTTTCTGTTGAGCTGACTCTAACTTCACACACCAAACACCACATTACTGTTTAATAAAGGCACCTGGTTTACCAGCCTTTCCACTGGTTGAATAGGCGGGGGCGTAACATAATAGACACGTTTTACCCGTGAGCTCCCTTCCCATTGGGGGCATTTCAGAAACATAATGGCAGTAAAAGTGTTCCACGCAGCTGGTCCTGCGACGTCAAGAAATCACCAGAGAATTGCAACACCACGCGTGATTTCAGCAGTTCACGCAATAACAAGAAAGCAGAAAGACGACTGCATGCATCCAAAAAGGTCTGTGGTTTATTTTCTGTTCGGTTTACCTCGGCTATGGAGGTTTCACAGGAAAGTACATACTAGTTAAGCAACTGGAAATCTGCATGTGACTTTTATTTTGAAAGTTTCTGGATGTTTGCTGCGTACTACGGATGTTACGCGTCTGATGGAAACGCCCAGTTAGTTTAGGATTAGAAATATGGTTAACGCTAAGCATATTTTTCCATCGGATGCATAAGTGTCGCATAAGCATTGCGTAACGTCCATGAAACGTACTACACAGCAATTATCTGCCATCATAGTGGATGGGTATGTTACGTTTTTGAAGCGTCCCAGAAAATGGCGACGAGTTGCTTCCACTTCGAGTCTGTCGTTTACAAGCAAACCTTCCAGAACATAACAAACTCCACAGTTCAGATCAGGCCAGACAGGAAGTCAAACACAAAAGGAGTGTAGAACATCCGGAGACTTTCAAATTAAAAGTCACAGGCAGATTTTCAGTTCCTTAACTAGTAAAAATTATTTGTCATTTCCTGTGAAACCTCCGTAGCCGAGGTAAACAGAACAGAAAATAAACCACAGACCTTTTTGGATACATGTTGCTGTCTTTCTCCTTGCTTCTTATCTCGTGAACTGCCGAAATCACGTGTGCTGATCAATCTTATTTACCTTCAACATTACATTTAATCTCCAAAATCCTACTTTGCACATCAGATGCACGAATTGAACTCCAGCTCTGCCAAAATGATTTGAACTGTTGCTGCATTGCCACAAAAATATCAGTAGGACTTTTTGTACTTTCATGTGAGTTGGTGGCTTTGATCTCTCTGTCCTTGTAGGGGGGGTCCAGCTGCCTTCAGTTTGGGGTTCGTTCCTATCTGCACCACTTTTATGAAGAGTGTTCGTCCTCCATGTGGGAGAGAGACCCGGAGAATCGGGGATTCGTCCAGAGCCAGAGGTCAGCCCTGTGGTGGAACTCAGCTGTCTGGAAGGTAAAGCTCACACCGACGAGCAATAAGCTTTATTCTCCTAAATTCAACTTTTAATCAGTGGTGCTGATTCCACTTCAAGGAAAAATGATGTAACCTTTTGATTTTGTAATCAACCAAATTGTGGAGCATATTTTTAGACAAAAATTAAATAAAATAAGGAGTTTCAGGATAAAAACTCAAAAAAAAAGTACTTTTCCTTATTTTGGCCTGAGGATGGCTGCAGAGTCTCCTGCTGGCTGGTTTCTAGTGGCAGCGATGAACTTATCCAGGCTAATAAATGGTGCATTCTGCACCGTGCATCTCCTAATGATGAACTACAGTGCCGGTGGTATTTGCAAAGCCGAGGGGATTCCATCCAGGTCTCCTGCATGCTAGGTTACATTTTGCTTTCTGCAGTGCAAACAACAATATGACCTTTCCTAATAAGAACAAAATAACCCCACCTACACAAAAACAACTGAATCAGCATTTCTTCCTCCGGCTGCAGGTGTCCTTGGCTCTTGGTCTTCTGGTTCTGACTGCGGGCATCGTGTCTCTCTCAGTTGGCTACTCCACTCCCCACAGGATCGAGTCTTTTGGGGAAGGAGACCTGTTCTTCGTGGACGCCCAGGCCATCAGCTTTAACAGGGGGCTGCACCTGAGCACTGCGGCCGGCATTGGGCTGTCCTGCCTCGGCTCTGCTCTTGTGGTGATGGGGGTCGTGGTCTGGATCCTCCCTAGGGCCAACTTGAAAGGCAGGCTGTTCAATGGATCCAGAGAAAGGGAGCAGAGAGGGGAACCAGGGTCAAAGTGGAGGGGATTCAGGGATGTGGGGGGGGTGATTACTAAGCCACCGGCTACAGAGGAAGGAAAAGTGCCCTTCTCTTTGTTTAATGTGAAAAATGTGCAACCCCCTTCATAAAAGAAAATCAGAGCTACAGGTTGTTCCTCTGTCTTTGATCCATTTCTGTTCTGTGATGTTAATATTACAGATGTAACACGTGCCCAAAAGACATCAAGACCTGATCAACACATATTTTAAACGTATTTTAAACACGAGGCAACATTTGTGCCTCATCAGCACACAGAGGATCACATTATTACTAAATATGAGGGGAAAGCTTCTGATTTAGTCTAAAAGCTGAACCAATCTTCTATTTATTGCTTTAAAATGATAGTTTGTGATGCCTATAATGCCCTAAAGAGCTGTTTACACTGCAACAGAACAAACGAGGCCTGCAGAAATCAACCCTCATGTGTACAGTTCATTGTGCTGCATTGTAATGTTGACCATAGGCTGTGTGTTCAGTGCTCCAGTGTTGCATTTTAAAAGACACCCTGAGTAACCATTCATCGAGATGACTCAGTTGATGAGCTATCAGAATAACATTAAAGGTAAAATGTAAATAAACTTTGTTTCAGCTCTTTTTTAGGTAGCAGGACATAATTTAAACGTTGTCGTGTCCAGACTGTGTCCAGACCGTTGTTTCTGATTTAAATCAATGTGTGATATAGGAGCTTCGGCAGAATTTGAGCACATGCTGAGGAGTTAATTCAATTCAGTTTATTTATTTAGCACCAATTCACAACACAAGTCGTCTCAAGGCACTTCACAAAGCAAACATTCCAATTAAATCTACTTATCAGTGCATTGAGTTCAGTTCATTATGCCATTTAGTTAAAAGTTTCCTGTGTAAGGAAACCCAGCAGATTGCATCAAGTCACTGACTTGTTGTGTCAGAGATTTTACAACAATCCCCATACTGAGCAAGCATGTGGCGACAGTGGAGAGGAAATCTCCCCTTTAACAGGAAGAAACCTCCAGAAGAACCCGTTTCAGTATGAGCAGCCATCTGTCACGGCTCACTGAGGATTTCAGAAGAAAAAATTAATGAATTTTAAAAATCAGGTGTGATAAAGCAGAAACAAAATTGTGGGAATGGCAGCCTTAGGGGAACAGGATTAGACACCTCTGGTATAAAGTGCTTTGCATACTTTGTGTATGATTATTAAAAGAATAAGACATGTTGCATCATGTCCACACACAATATTTTCTAGATTTACTATAATTTATCTTTTTTTTATAAAACCTGAACAGTTTTAGATTATTTTAAGGCAATGGACGTGCTGAGTTGTCCGTGTCAGGATCTGGCTTAGGACTGGACTGAACAGACAGAAGCGTGAGTTTGAATGTGGCGTTTGGCTGGAGCTGGGCTGATTAAAGTGCGAGTTTGGCTGTTGCGTGTCGTTAGACCCAAGCGCGGAGTGGACTGACACTGGGTTTGAACAGACAGGCAGTTAATATAGAAACCGCTGCGCGCAGGTCGAATGGAAACGAGAGCATGTGCAGTTCCAGAATGAAGGGAGATGACTTACTGGTAGTCGACACGACTGGTGTGTAGACTGGCAGGTCTCGATGAGACTGGGTGGACAGGAGCTCTGGAAAAGGTTCAGGTTAGCTATGAAACACTGAAAGAAACGAAACGTTGAAGCAATGACTGACCCGTGAGCAGTGATTCCGACTTCCTGAAACAGTCCCGGGCTGGTGATGTCAGCAGGAAGCATGATGGGTAGTTGAGTCCTGAAGCTGGTTAGGGCTGAGGGGAATGACGTGAGATGAAGGCTGGTTTCTGGTGTACTGGGGCAGGTTTTGGAGTTCTGGGGTGATCAGAAACGAGGTGGAGGTCAGGGAGCCAGGATCGTGACAGCCCGCTCCTAGAAAGATTGATATAACATAACGTACATTTTAAGTTTACATCTGCAGTGTAAAAAACAAGTACTCCTTAAAAATAACTTTATTATGTGCTTTATCCTTACAGCTCAAATGAACAGTGACATGAAAGAATATGTAAAATGTTCACCTGAGATAGTTTTTATTATACTCATCATTAAAAACCCAACACAAGGTGATTTTATTACATATTGAAAACCCAGCTTTAGTTTCTGAATATGATGTAATCTCTTTTTAACATGAAAGCTTGTGTTTTCCCCCGATGTTCTTTACTTCACTTGTATTTTTATTCTTTCTTCTTTTTTTAACAACATAATTATCTTTCCAAAGAGTATCGCAGAGGTGACGATACTGCATGAATCACTTGTCAACACTTTTGTTATAACACACACACACACACACACACAGAAGTGACACGCAGAGGAGGATCCAGACTTAGAAAATCATTACCAATTTGTTCCAACATGTTCACATATCTGCACTTGTGCTCAGCCCGCTGAATGAAACACACGTACAGTCACACACGCTGTCACTCACTCCTTCACTCACACATTCATTTGTGCTCCATTGACAGTATCACCGATTTTCTCCCCACACTAATCTGGCTCTGTAATTGCCTGCAATCTGTGTATCCAGGCAACAGTTGGGCTTTAAGTGCTCTATTTTGAACTCAGAACAAAGACTCTTTACTGATTGGTCCCTCACATCACCGTTCTCTTTATTATTACACCTATCAGAGGTCTTTTTTTCCACTTCTCCTGTTTACAGTTGCACACAGTAGTAACATGTAAGTGCTGTAGCACAGAGGTAAAAGGAAATTGCACTGGCTCTGAAGCCACCTGTCATATTTGGCCCTCTGATGCAGTAAAAATCGAATGTGTAAATAACGGAACAACCACAATATCCTGCGATAACGGCGTTGAATGTTTGTATTTTATTGTTTTGACTGTTTAGCTGAAGATGATAAAGCAGGATTAGTTGAACCAGTGAGAAGCAAAGGACCAAATAAATGGTGATCTGCATACCAGGTTGTTTTCTGCTTGAGTCCATTTAGCGAGGACAGTGAGATTCTGATACAGATGTGTAAACTCTGTTGCACTGATCCAGGTGTGGGGGTAACACAGGAAGTAAAGTTGCTTTATAAACAGCAGTTTGGTTACTAAAAATCTGAGATAAAAGATTTGAATAAAAAAAGAAATGTTAGTGGTGCTGCCACTGGCCTAATAAAGTCACCATGGTAACCACACAAATGCAGATGTCATGTCCTGACCTCAGGCTTCATTTGAGGCAGTTAGGAACACAGACTATTAAGTAAACCTGACATAGTCAGCTGTTGTGGGAAAAACAGGTCATACAGAAAATAATCATAAACTGAGCAACAGAAAGCTCTGATGGTCACACGTTTTAAAAGTCTTTTATTTATCGGACAAGACAACTAAAATGGACCATAAGTTGAAGTTTTGAGAGTCTGTGGAAGCACGGGTGTGGACATCCTGAGAGTATTTAAGAGAAATTCTTAAACAGTGTGATAAAATGTCCACGTTTTGATGAATAATTTGTACAGTCAATCGATTGATCAATCATGTTTTGATGTATAATTTGAATGTTTTATTAAACAGCTGTGAGGTGTGAAAAACAACAAAAACTGTGACAGAATTGTGAACAGGATAGTATTAAAGGTGCTTCATTGCTTTTGCATTGGCACCTTTAATTTTATGGAGATATTATTCCAGCACCAGTTTTACAGATGTTTAACATCTGTATTGTACCGCAAACAGAGCAGATGGTCAGACAACAATCAGGTATGATTTAATAACTTTGCAGTGTGTTTGCTTTGTGAAGGTGTCATGTTGTGTTCATCTAACTGGTGTTTAGATGAAACCCACTCAGAGACCAGATCTCTATTTGAAGGTCACTGCCCATTGGATGTTCATTTCTGTCTTTGGAATTAGGTTCATAGAAAAATAATAACAACAAAGAGTTTGGAATGAGTCTTTGCCAAAAGTTGAGGAGTTCAAGTATCTGGGTGTCTTGTTCTTGAGTGATAGGGGAATGGAGCAATGGCGATGGACCAGCAGATCAGGGCTTTGTTCTCAAAAATGAAGGTGTTTCTCTAGTCTTTTGGGGTGAAATGGCAGCTGAATCAAAAGGCAAAGCTCAAATACTATGTCCAAGATCATAGATACCAGTGTCTAAAATGAGCTTCTTCCATACTGAGTCATAGGGAGAAAACTCAATGAAACCAACGATTGGTAGCCTGGCCAGCCATACCAATGCATCCTTATGGGAAGCAATGGGTCTGGTAATGCTCCTATTCAAATAACCCCACCCTCTGAGAGTTCTCGCCAAGCCAATCAGAGCTGAGCAGCGTACATCACACACAGCGACGCTCAGTTTCTCATAAACAACAAAGATGGCGTCTGAAGCGGAGTTCACTGCGGCTTTTTCCTCTGTTCTAAATGACTTGGACATGTCTTTAAAACCACAACAAGAATTAGCGCTAAAAGCCTTTCTTCTAAAGAAAGATGTTTGCGCTGTGCTACCCACAGACATATATACGTAGACGCCTCGTGGACTGGCGCTGCCATAGTGGCCAGCCGCCATCTTAGATGGGTCTCTATTCTCCCCCAGTGCATTCATTTCTATTGAGGAAGGTGCTTACCCAACTAATGCAACTTTATTTGTTATCATTGTGATGATTTTGGTTTACAGCTGATGAAAACCCCCCATTCAAAATCTCAATTAGAATATTGTGAAAAGGTTCAATATTCTAGACTCAGTGTCACACTGTAATCAGCTAATGAATCCAAAACACCTGAAAAGGGTTCCTGAGCCTTTATATGGTCTCTCAGTCTAAACTGAATTACTGACATAAATTGATTTTTTGCATCATATTCTAATTTTTCCAGTTTCACCTGTAAATGCATGTTTTGATGTATAATTTGAATGTTTTATTAAACAACTTTTTCTTTCTTTTACACTTTGTAAAAGAAAGAAAAAGTGATAATAATTTAAAAAACACATTTTATCGTGGTGTCACATTTATTTGCGCTAATGGAGCAACAAGTATAAAAAGCTGGGGTTTACTGCAGTGCAGCTCGGCGTGAACAGTGAGAGGGAGATTGTTAGCAGCGCTATTTGGACGCCATCTTTGACTACAGCTAAAAAACTACAGCGTTGCGCGAAAAGTCGTCATTTCCACCTTTTTTCCGATTGGTTATTTTTGAGCTAGCTAGTCCCGCCCCTCATGGTGCTCGCTGCCTCTGAGTATCCAGACTAGTCCTCTGTGTAGAATAGACAGAGGACTAGTCTGGCAGGCCAGGCTAAACGACTGGACCATCCGGTTGTTGGTCTCGCCAAACCACCGCACTTTCGTATTTTACAACAGAACACCACTGGTGTGAGAGGTTCTCCGCTCAATAATATCAGAGAAGGAGAAACAGCCGGCTGCTACCACTTCAACTTTAGAACAAACTACCAGAGTCCCAAAAAGTAAAACACCACTTGAAGTCACGGACAACAAAAGATGTTTGGGCGTAGAAAAACGTGACTGGTGTTTAGCGCTATCTCGTTTCCTCTGGCATTGCTGGTTCAGGTATCAGGCGGACGTGGCCTAGGGATGATAGGAGGGGTGAGATTTACTTGTTTGTGTTTAAAAGCTAGCTTGTTTTGCAAATTTTCTACTGCAATTCAGAACCCAGTTCAGATGTATAGAATGTGTCTAAGCTTAGGATCTCAATCTCATTAACAGGATTAGTACTTTCCTCAAAAACCTACGTATCAGTTCCCTAAATCATCTACATTTCTCCACTTTCTCCAACATGACTGCTTGTCCTCTTGTCCTCCCTTGACTCTTAAATTGAACTTAGATTTAATCAAAAACACGTGTGTGTGTTTATTTTGCTTGCACAGAAAAAAAAAATCAACAATTGGAGCACAAAGTGCTACAATACAAAATGTCTTCCAACAATCTGACTGAGATGTGTTGTGTGAGGTAGCTGTGTGTTACGTGTACTGTGAATGTGTGTGTGCAAGCTGTATTTGTGCCTGTATGGGGACATTGTGTTACTTTTGGTGGGATGACTCACAGCTGTGAGTGTGAGTCATCTCGTCTCCCAAGTCACACACCGACAGGAGAGACACCTAATGTTCGCCAGTCGAGACAGAACGTACCCGAACACGTGTAGCTCAGGTCACGACTTCTCATCACTGATCTGCTTGTTTCTTCAAAAACATTCACTCTATTTCTTTTAACGCATATTAAACTGAAAAATAACATACTGGTATGTAAAACCAATGCATCTACTCTTTTATGATGCAAAAATAATGCATCACTCTTAATATTCTCTGAAAATGAATATTAAAATCAATAAAAACATTTCCCTGTATTGTATTTTACAGGTTTTAATGTTTTTTCCTCATGCTAATAAAATAATGAACTCAAAATGTGGGCACACACCGACTTCCAACCATTCCACTCCAGGTTTCAAGCTGTAAACGATACTTTTAGAGTATAATGGCTGATTGGGGTGTATCATTGGCGTGTGTGCATAATGAGATAGAAAGTAAAAGCAGAGCCAGTTGTGAAGATGGAAGCTGCTACGCTCCACTGCCTCTGAAGCTTTGGAGTGTGAGTCACGCTGTTGAGGGAGCTGAGGATTGGGCTGCAGTCTGCTCAGATGATTGGCAGGCACTGCTGTCCAAGTGTGTGCCAATGTGTGTGTGTGTGTGTCCTTTGTGCTTGGGTTCCTGGGAGTTGGCTGCACAGGTGTGATACAACAGACATCGCATCTGGTATTTCAGTTTTATTTAGAGAAATGTAAAGTTCTCCAGCCAAGCAGCCACGTCCTGATGGGCTGAATTGGGGGATGACTAATGCAGAGATGTGTGTGATGTGAATTGTTAACTCCGCTCCTCGTTGGAGATGAGGGTCTGTAAGACGTGGTTTGAGTTGGTAATGGAGCTCAGCCTGTAGGTTGATTGAACACGTCTGTGTACGGTGATCAAAGCAGGTTCTTATCTTTGCTGTTCATGAGCATTGTGAAGATGTTCTCTTTGTCAAACTCTTTGGAAACTCTGCAAGAGGATCACACTGATAGGTATTTGGTTTGTTGTTTTTCTGATTTGTCATTGTCTTGGAAACAATATCCAAAGTGTAAAGTTGCTAGTATGTAAGTTCTATTGTTCCATTGAGAAAAACGATTGAAAATGTTTGACAAAATGACACAAAATCATATTTTTAGCATTTTATTAATTAAAGGAAGAATGTTTCATGCTATAGATGAATTGGAAAAATAGTCACAGATATGCTGTTTTCTTAAAATCTTTAATTAAACCAAACATGGCCGTGCTGTGATGTGATTTACTTGATAGGACTGAGTGTAAGAAGTCAAAGTTCCATCACAAGCAACAGAAATGGTGAAAGGTGCAGGCAAGTGAGACAGGTATAATCCAAAACTCTAACTTTCTGAACTACAAGATGTAGTTGCCTGTATTGGACCTGTTGGCTTAACAGTACATATCATGAAAGTATATGATATGTATTGTTAAAGGAACACTAGTCAGTTTTGGCTTGTTTTTAGCACCCCCTAGTGTTTGTTGGCGAAACCGAAAGTAAAACATATCTCCTCGCTGTGCGTTCGTCTTTTTAACACCTTAATCTAACAGCTGAAATGTCTCCCCAGCCTTCATTAGTGTCTACAGGAGCGGTTCATCACTAAATTAAACAAATCAGCTGTGTTCATGATCTAAAACATGCTGGAACCAGACTGCAGAGCCAGGTAAGTCAAGTCCCAACAGACCGGACCAGTAACTGTGAAGTTGCAAGTGGAATATTCTGGCCACAGGGGGCGACAGGGGCTGGGTGGCCTTTCATTAACCCTGTAAAGGGTTATTTTAGCACATACTGGCTCAAGAAAATGATTTAAGACCATTTAGGACCCTCTGCAGTTTGCATATTGTTGCTGGGTTGGAGTTGAAGACCATTAAGTACCTTTTTCAGCAAGCCCACAGTCATCTGAGATAGTATTTGCAACAAGATCTTCCACATCTTCGATAAGTCTGTTGTGGAGAGTGCAGCCATCTCTTTTGGTAGCAGCATCATTCAGAGGTAGGGATTTACAATAATGAACACTAGAATGTCTTTGTGTGGAGGGAGAGGTATTTTTCCCCTGACCCAGTTGTACTCAAACATCAGTCAGCTCAATTTGTGTAAAAAGCCAGTTATTGTTGGCATTGTGTTCACCCTGAGTTCACTTCTGGCATTGAGTACACGCCCCCTTCACCTGATTATCGTTAGCCTTAGCCCAGGTGTGAGGCTGTAGTGCATTTTCTTCTGCATCTTCTTAAAGAAACACTTAAGTTTTCTCCCTCCTACTGGTTGAAATCAGAATTATAACTATCATAAACAAACCTGCTGCAGCCTGCTGTAGCTAGCGCTAGCAACGAGCTAACGCTAACATGAGCCAACTGATACTAAATAAGTCACATAGTAAAAAGATCCACACTGTTGAACAGAAAATATTATTACTTATAAGTCCAGTAGCAACAAAGCCAGGTCATCATCAGTCCGTGATCACGTAGCCTCCTTCAGCTCCCTCAAACACGTGTAGGCCACGCCGATGATCACTCTGGTTTTAGCTCTTTGCTTCGCCTCCAAAAACATTCTCTTTTACTTCCAGGCTCCACCATGATGCCAACAAAAAAAGCAAAAAAAAATTTTTCTTCTTCTTGTGCTTTTCGACAGTCAATGAACTGAAAGAGCTAACTGCTAGCCTTTATATGAGCTACCAGCACAGTAAACAGGTATTGCTGTAATGCAGGTAGAGACCTCCCACTAGTGTTCCTACCCAACCACAAAACTGTTAAGTGCAGTTTCTAGTCAGCAGAGGGCAGCACCACACTATCCAATATCAACATTCACCAATATGCAGATGACATTCAATTGTATTTATCTTTATTCCCAAAAGATCCTCAATCTGTTAAATTACTTCCATTTATGATATAAACACGTGGATGTGTCAATTATTCTTACAGTCGATGGAACTGAGTTTATGAAGGATAAAGTTGCTAGAAACCTGTTTGAAAGTGTTTTCATTTTTACTTCCACACCATTTTAACCTTGCTGCACAAAACTACTACATGCTTTTTCTGTTGCCAGAATTTGAACACACACAAAAAGAAGGGAACACATCATGCTGAAATTCAAATCCTTCCACTGGCTTCATGTCACCTTTAAATTTTTAAATGATGTTAATCATTTTTCAACGTTCTCGTGGACTTGCACTGAGTTAAACAAACTGAATTTCACACCAGAAGTTTTTTAATCTTTGCATATTTTGCTCTGTTCCGTGCTAATCCCATCCTATTAACTGTGAAGTAAAATAAGATAGCAGCTCTGCAGGTTTCAGAGTAGATTAGAGCTAATTGGAGCTAATGTAAAGCTCTCTTAACATTAGCAGCATGCTCATAATCACAGCACTTATGTGCTAGTAATTAACAGGCTTGTTGGCCATATGCTTCTATTTCTTCTTAGTAGGTTAAACTGGAATTTTTTTATTTGTGGCTTCAATTCAAGGGTCCATCCATCCATTCATCCATATTCCTCCTCTTATCTGGGGTCAGGTTACAGGGACAGCAGCCCATAGAGGTCCATACCCTCTCCCCAACCACCAGCTCTTCTGGGGAGTCCTCCAGCGTGTCCTGGGTCTTCCTTTTGGCCTCCTTCCAGTTGGCCGTGCCCAGAAAACCTCACCAGGGAGGCATGATTCAAAGCGTGAACTGTAGTTGTGGATATTTTCAGTCGCAGCGTTTTTGAAATTGTCGATACCAAATCACATTCTCACAAGGCAAAGTGGTAGTCGTCACTGTGAATATTCACTCAGCTTCACCACCAAGCATCGCCTTGTAGCTTTTTTACTATATGGACAAAAAATGGACAAGAAAAAACACCAAGAAAACAAAAGAACTGCACTAGAAATGAGAACATCACTGTTTGCTATTACATGCCTTTGGGCTGAAATTAAAAATTTCCCTCTGCAAGAACCTAACGTGCACATGGAACAGAAGTAACAGCAGGCAATCTCACTGCCAATGAACTCATCAGAATTCCACAGAGGAAACGGTTACGGTTGACCACGCTCATGTCTCAAACATCGTGACATAAAAAGATTTTATTTCCTTCTGCAGTCTGAGCATATGCATTGGCCCAATGCATATTTGAGAAGTATAAAATACAATTCATCACCATGAAATACTCTGCAGTAGGCCATGAAGATGACAGTATATATTACCATGAAGACAGTTTTAAAATATTTTCCTTCAGAATCATTTTAATGTTCACTGAGGAACATCTACTGATGTAGTTTTGATAAAAACTCAAATATGTTCTGGATTAAATCGCCTCTAAAGACATTATTGTCTTAATTTTACTTCCAGGCTCCACCATGATGCCAAAAAAAAGCTAAATTGTTCTTCTTGTGCTTTTTATTGATAGTCGGCAAACTGAAAAAGCTAATAGTCGCTTTTATATTAGCTACCGTAAACAGCTGTTGCCGTAAAGCAGGTAGAGACCGCCCCCTGGTGTTCCTACCTGAACCACAAAACTGTTAAGTGCAATTTCTGGTCAGCAGAGGGCGACAGAGTGCTGTCACATGTGAAAGTGCTCAGGTTTCTGGCTCAAGAACCACTGAAACCAGTTTAAAAGCATTAAAGAGAGCCAGGAGAAATCTTGAAGCCCTCCCCAAAGGAATCAGCTGGTAAAACCTGAGACAATCAGAAAAAGGGTTAAGTTCTGCAAAAACTACTTAAACATTATGTTCTGCAGCACGTCATCACTTTTTATGCCAGCGCCACATTTAATGTAGCCCTTATTGAACTTTTGCTTTTTCTCTCTTTGTTTTTGCTTTTACCTTTTGGGTAATTACAATGGTTTATGCTCTCTCTTCCTCATCTGCAACCCCGCTTTGGACGTGCATGAGTGTGCATGCAAACACTCACTTTACACCATAGAACAATTAGACCTTTAAACAAAATATTTACCCCAAATTTGAACATAACATGATGCATTCCTTATTAAACTAGTTAAAAATGTCCTCAGCGCTATGTTTTGAGCTGAATAAAACAAGTAGACCACTGAACCACAGCTTTCTGCATAATTTCTCTCCTCAAGTCCTAACAGAGAATCCATCCCTGGTCATAAGCAGCACATTGTGTGACCAGCTATCAGTGAGATGCATTGTTCACTTTGGTGCAAAGGATGAACATTCGTCAACAAACTGCAAATTTTATATCAATGAATATTTTAGTCTCCCTAGCAAACATCGTTTATGTGTGTGAGTGCTGAAAAAGGGTTTTAGTATTTAATTTTAGACATATTTTTGAATTACTGCTCCATTTTATTTGAAATATTAATTAAAAACATGCAGATGCTTGTTTAGTTTATGTTTTTCCAACACCTACACAGCATCATTTTGCACAATAATTCAAAACAGCAAAAGTCTATTCACCCAAACAGACATTTTTGACTAAATTCATGTTTCTTTGCAATCGTCTTTATGCTTGACTGGAAAATCATCCAAATTGTTGTATTTTCTTTGATATTCCAGCCAAACGTCTGTTGTCTAAACGTGAACTTTCCAAGTTTTCACATCCTTTTTTTTTTAAGTGAAGTATAAGAATGTAACGGTCCATTTTTATTATTATTTCATCATCTCACATTTAACTGATGACTGAAAAACTGAGTATCTAAAACTGAACCTCACATTTTAAACAATTACTCCTGCAGTTGGGACACAATGAGGGTTTAGGATCAGCAATTGCTGCATTTATTTTTAATGAGAAACCCGGCGCAGGTAGGCATGATCCTCTAACAATGTGAACAAGACACTAAGTGAGTTTCCATTAAAAGGAAGGCAAGCTTTGTTCAGTAAAATCACGGTTACAGCCAGGTGTGAAACCACGAGCTCAACAGCTAAGCCTGTGAACAGGCGATCTGGGCATAAATTAGCAGAGTGTGTTCCTGACAGATGTTCGCTGTTTTTATTTTTAAAGAACTCAAAAACACAGAAAGGAAAAAGAAACAGAGATACGATAAAGTCCTGTTTTTTTATTTGCAGTCAGCTGAAACCTTTATAATTTCATGGTTTGGATATTAATGCAGCCGTTCTCCAAGTCCTGACTGAGGCAACGACTCACAGCTTCCCTGCTGCTTGTCACAAGTCATTCAAGCAAAAAGGCAGGAAATAAGGAAGGTGGTGGGCTGAGGGGAGGCAGGTGCGAGGACAAGAAAAGGAAAGGAAAAAGGGCGGGAGGAATAAATTAAAACACTTCATCATCAAAAAAAATCTTTCACGTTAAATGCCAGTGATATAAAAAATGTCGGACTATCTGGGTGGGATTTTAACTTCAGTTTTAATAACCTGCAAAAGTCCATCTTTTCCCACTATTTCATCTGGTGTTGATCCATTTTAGTTAAGTATTTATGAGAGGAAGGTGGTAATAAGGCAGCTAAATTCAAGGCTGCAGGTGGAATGAAGACAGGAGGTAATAAAGTGGGGTATGTTGTTTCAAAAAAAGTATTGCGTGAAAAGTGGAAATCTGCAGTAATTGCTCTGTTCTTGAATTAAGAGATGAGCTCTTTACCTTTCACACCAACAAAAATAAGAATTTTTTTTTACATTTTTTAACTCTGGGGTTTTAAATTCTGCAAAACTCATCTTTTGCATCCTTTTGCGTGGCCATGTGGGTCTCTATTGCCTCTATTAACACTTCAAATGTGAAAAAAGTCCATCTATCTGTTTTCTCAGTGTTTTGTTTTAGGAATGATGTGCCTAAAACAAGCCGTTTTAAAACATCCTGATTTGTGATGTCACAAACAGGAAAATGAGCATAGAACCACCTCTAACGTGCAACAGAGAGCTGCTGCTGGAGGAGCAGCGGCTCTACTCCGAGCCCCTTCCAAATAGAGCCACTCAGCTTATAGCAGCCTAGGCGGGGGATGGGTGGGCGTGGCCAGCTCCAGCTGCTTACTTTCTTAAAGTGACAGAGCCCTGAAACGGCTCATTCTGGAAGGTACTTAAAATATCGCCTTACGTGAGAGGGATTTTGTTCAAAGAACTTCATGAACATGTTTCATATTGACTATAAAACTATTATATTGTATTTATAAGGTAAAAAAAGGTCATATGTCCCCTTTAAAGCCATACTATGCACCTTTTCATATTTTAAAATCATTTTCTTGAGCCAGTATGTGCTAAAATGACCATTTACAGGTTAATGAAATGTTTCTCAGACCCCCACCACCCTCTGTGGCCAGAATACCACTCTTGCAACTTGAGAGTGGCGAGCCGCCATGCCTGGTGCTGCAGTCTGCTTCCAGCATGTTTTAGATCATGAACACAGCTGATTTGTTTGATTTAGTGATGAACCGCTCCTGTAGACACTAATGGAGGCTGAGGAGACATTTCAGCAGTTAGATTAAGGTGTTAAAAAGACGAACGCACAGCGAGGAGATAAGTTTCACTTTCGATTTCCCTAACGAATAAAAACAAGCCAAAACTACCAAGTGTTCCTTTAATATAATGTAAAGCACTGATAATGTAAAAATAATGTTAACTTTATGGAAGCAATAATGTAACATAATTTTCATTCCAACATCCCCATTTTTTTAATAATTTTTTTGTATTTAGTATTTTTTGTCTGTTTTAGTTAAGTTCGATGCTTCAGTAACATTTTCTCTCTCATGTTTGACCTAAAATTTTGAGATGTTGCATGAACGATTAGCGAACTCAAACAGAAAACAGGAGGCAACTGTCATCTCCGATTAGAGTAAAGACTGACTGAGAGGGATTTCTGTGTTTGGAGGGCATCAGTTTGACACTGTTGCCTCTCCCACTCAATAGTTAGATTATATATTTATTTCTTTTCACGTTCTCAACTTAAAATCAGCTGACAGGTGAGTCCAAACACATCACTGAGCTAATCAAAAGTTTGCTTTGTGCAAAAGTTATTTCTTCTTCTTTGTCTGAATCCCATCAGGAGATGTAGTGCAGTCAAACACTTCTGCGTATTTAGAGTCACCATCGGTTTGTTGAGCATTAAAAATGTTAATTGGAATTTTTAAAAAGGAAAGAAAATATCGCATTACCATCCCACCTCCTCCAGCCGCAGCCTGTCAAAATGCAATATTCCAAATTAGATTGTATTTGGATAATCTTTTGAACTGTAATAGGTTTCCAGCCAGCAGGCATATTACTATTGGCACATCATTATTAAACAAAAGTGACACCGAACCATCACTTTGCAGGCGGTGCCAGATAAACGTTCGACACCGTGCAAATAATATTAGTTCTGCTTCCAGAGTCACTGGCTTATCTCTGGGATGCTATATTGGGTTCATATCCCTGTCGGCTGGCGAGGGCCTTCTGACGGAAGTGTCTAGATTTATGAGTAGCCCACATGTGTGTGAGGTGCATGTAGGAATAGGTTGCATGTGTGTGTTTTATGTAGCATGTGTGTTGCACATTAGAGCTTTTATATGTAAATGATGATGGCTTGCATGTGTGTGTGTGTGTATGTGGGTGGCTGGAAAGATGAGTGTGTGCAAAACTGGATCTATTCATATGTAAATGGAGAGTGTTCGCATGCACGTATATGCAGACGCGACCCACATCAGGGTGTAATGAGATCCGCCACTGTTGGTTACCCTCAGACAGTGGTAATTATGGCTGCAGAGGGAAGGACTGATGCTGAAGGCAGGATGGATGTTTTCACACCAACAACCACACGTGAGGCGGCTGCAGGCGCCACGACCTGTCCATATAGCAGCGGGATGAGGATATAATGCTGTTATAACTGGAAATGAATTAAACCTGCGTCTGCTTTTTGGTCAACCATTGCTGCTTACCTCTTCATGTGTCACCAACAAAAACAGTGATGTTCTATCGGCAAGTACTCCAAATTAAGTACTCGGTTTAAAAACATCTGGTATCTGTGAGTCCCTGTTTGTACCAGTGCAGTTTTCACAAACTGGTTTGTTTTAAAACAGTCATCAGAAAATTAATCAATGGAAAGAAAATATCTAAAGATAATCCATCAAAGGGTGAATGTTCAACCTTTATTAAACAGTAACCCCAGGTTTCCACTGGATGCGTAAGTAGCGTGTAACATAATAGATGCTTTACCTGCAAGCTCCCTTCCCACCGTGTTTCAGACAGCAAAAGCATTCCACACAGCTGGTCCTGCGAGGTCACGAATTAACTGGTGAATTACAAGACCGCGTGTGATTCTGGTGATTCACGCAATAACAAGCAAGAAGAAAAATGACAGCTATTTCCTGTTCTGTTTACTTTTTCACAGGTGATTTTTTAGTGTTTTTGCTAGTTAAACAACTGGAAACCTGCACGACTTTTATTTTGAAAGTTCCCAGATTATTTACTGCTTTCGTGATTTACTTCCTGTTTAGCGTCCAGGAAACAGCAGAAAAAGTCTTTGCTAGTAGAAGCTAACCGTTAGCATTAGCGACTCCACCACACAGCAGAACTCCTCCAGGCTTGTGTTATTTGTGGAGATAAAACATTAAATTTGCAGAGCAAACAGAGTCAATGGTAGAGTCGCGTCGCTGTTAGCCAATCAGAGGAGAGATGTCCAAATCCTGCCGACTGAAGCTAATTTCTCCTCCAGCTGACTTCTACTTCCTCAAACAGGCGTACCGCAGCTTTCTTTCCCCCAGAGTACAACTTACAAGGCATTCATTCCTACTAGAGACCACTGCCAAAATATTAAAAACATGAGTAAAAAACCTCTTTAAGAGGCATAAAAATGTTGTTTTAAGCTAGCTTGTTTTGAGGATTTGCCATTGTAGCTTTAATTCATAGAAATCTTCAACTGCATAAGAAATACAGACTCAATCTAAAACAGCGTGCCTGTTTTCTTATCAGTCATGTTGAGCCTGTGATGGATGAAACAATGAAGAAAGGCGTGCTTTGAACCAGCCTCCCTCAGAGTGTTTGAATCCTGTCCCATCTTCATTTCTAACATCTGTCATCTCTGTAATTGTCCTTGTGCTTCTGTTTCTCCTCCACAGAGAGCCCAGCCTGCTCTCTGATGTCGGTGACAGCTTTCTCTACCTCACAGGCTCTTCATCTCTTTTGCACCCCGACGATCGCATCAGCCAAGTTCTGATTCATTTTCTTGGTGCTTGCCTTGAACCTTTCAAGCACAATTTTGCTCCTTTTACACCTCTCCATCTCTGAAAGCAAGCATTTCCTCCCTGCTTGTCTCAATGGTTAATGGACTCCATACAGCACATAGTGCCTTTTGTAGTGAGGTCCCTTAATCAAATACGTTTTTCAGACCCTCGTATAGGCAACGGGGGGGAAAAACATAAAGGATATGGCAATATTCTATGAGTGCAGCCCATCGACCATCAATACGCTGCACTCAGAGAGCAGACGTGTGCACGTCCCCATTTTCCTCTGCTTTTTATGTGGATACCGCCTTAAATAGCTGAGTTGAAAAGCTTTTACAGCTGCTTGTCAACAAGGCCATTTCTTGCTGTTGCAAACCATCTTAATCAAGGTTATCAATGCTGCTAGCTTGGTGCTTTCCAAATCAAGAATACATCTAATCATTGCGGCTGTAATGGAAACTGGGATGAAAGGTGGTGTAAAAACCAGCGTTGCCCATGGCGCTTTCCTCTTGGAGTGGTTTTGATGTAGTTGAATAACCGCGACTCAAACAGCAGGGTGCCTGTTCTTTATTCTGAGACGGACACAAAAGGAGTTTCTGGCTCCTGACATTTGATGCAAGAGGAAAAGAGGCGTTGTTTTTTTTAAAATATGGCACAACGTCTTTGCATTCCTCCTCAAACACCTTCTTCTCTAGTTTCTGGAGGATTAAAAACATATTTTATGCATTTATGAATGTAAAACCTCCACTTTTACAAGGTCAACTGAATTAAAAGAGCAAAACATATAAAGGTAATCTAAAAGGAAATACCTTTAATTTTGTCTAATTTATTTAAATTATATTTATTATTAAAAATCAGGTTACAAAAACTCCCTTTTTGAAGATGAAAACAGCAGAGCACCATCGTGTAAAGAGGCATGAAAGTGGGGGATGGGGGGTTGATCACGCAGGGAAAACATTTTCAAATAAGTTAGAAAGATGAAAAAAAATCTGTAAGATAAATACTAATTAAAGAAAATCAACAGATGTGCACAGCTGTGCGCTCATTCATCCATATCCAGCTTTAAAGGGAAGTGGAAATCATGCTTCTTCCTCTGGTTTGCTCATTATGCAAACGCTATAATCTAAAAATCCAATTTGTGATCATGTATGACTGTAAATGAGTGATGAAAACAAAAACGCTCAGCATCTGCACTGGAATTTTACTTCAATAGGCATTTTCTTGGCAGGTCAGTATAAAAGTAAAACGACTTCTGTCAAACGACACCATATAGCAGGTGTTTCCATCCCTGAATGCAATTTGATGCAGGACTGTCTAGGTAGCAGAATCAGAATGATCTCTGCAAGGTCTGAGGAGCTTTTTAAGGGCCGTTTTCTGCCTTGGTTTGGTTTAAACAGGAATCAAGCTTCGATGATGAATAAAAAGACAAAACAAAATGTTATTTTAACCTTTTGCACAATAATTGAACCTCAAAATAGAATGTTTCAAGTTGAACAGTGATTAAAATGAACATAAATAGCCATCTGAAACGTTGCAAGGCAGCACAAATATCAGCAACAAAGAACGCACAGAATCATTCCCAACTGAAACTGACGTTTTTTTTTTTGCTCAGATGTGTCATCAGTCACTCCCCAAAATATATTTTACCTTTGCGGTGAATAGATGAGCAGAATCAGGTCACAGCTTTAATCCACTGAGATGTAGAATATTTAAATTACGCCAACAGAGGAGGAATTAAAGAGTGAAATCAAAGCCAAATTGTTGC
This sequence comes from Aphyosemion australe, assembly GCA_006937985.1. Classification (NCBI taxonomy): domain Eukaryota; kingdom Metazoa; phylum Chordata; class Actinopteri; order Cyprinodontiformes; family Nothobranchiidae; genus Aphyosemion; species Aphyosemion australe. The sequence goes on along the minus strand of SSNS01000083.1, from coordinate 1,048,975 downwards.
CACAGTTGCTGGTTCAATAGGGAGATGAAAAAAGCTGAATTTGACAGCTAAAGAAGAGATTATCCCTCTCCGAGTTGGACTTTGATACAAGGACAGCACTTTTCAAATGCTCTGGCTTGATGGATGCTACAGAATCAAAACCCAGTTGTATCAAGACCAGTTTATAAGCTGGTTTTGGCTGAATAGTTATTTCAGCTTTGGGTCAATATTCATCCAATCCAAAGCAAAGTCCCAACTCTGTTGGTTGCATGAAAATGTGTGTGTGTGTGTGTGTGTGTGTGTGCGTGTGTGTATACCCGAGCAGGTAGAAATGACAGAGTTCAGGTCATGTCCTGTGAATTTTGTTGGTGGAGGAGCCTCCTCAGATTGTTGATGGCGCTGAGCTCTTGTGATTTTGAAGCTAAGAATAAACCAAGAAAGCTAAAACATGCCTTGTTTTCACCAATAAATGCCACACGTTATATATGCTAGTGGGGGGGGGGGGGGGCGCATTGGCGTTAAGCGAGTGGGGCAAGGTTCGGTTCGAAGATGGTTCTGGAAAATTTTAGGTTAGCAGCTCAGCAGAGCTGGTGTGTCTGTTCCTGCATGTCTGTCACAAGCAGGTGTTGTACCATTTCTGCAATGATCAGATTCTGTGACTCTAAAAAGGGGGTAGACATTTGAATTGTTATTTTCTTTCAAATTTCATTTGCTTGAACGACTTTTTCCAAAAATGAATCATATGAATAAATAACTTGAGTCGTTTTCTGTGGCTGGAAAGCTCTCGCGCTCCTGTTTCAGGAGGTAGAAGTTAGCCAAAAGAGTGGGGGCAGGAAGATTGGAGTCTTACTTATTACTATCAATGATATGCAAACGACTCTTCCGCAGCCTCGGTTCGCTCTTCCTTCTTGGGTAAAAAATGCAACACTGATGTTTTATCTCCACAAATAACACAAGCCTGAAGGAGTTCTGCCATGTTGTGGAGTTGCTAATGCTAACGGTTAGCTTTTACTAGCCGAGACCTGCTCCGCTCTCTCCTGGACGCTAAATCAACACATCCTTCCCGGTTGTGAGCCAAGGTAGGTGAGTCCATGAATGCTAATTTTAGTGACGTAGATCTGCTTTTTCTCACCCTGTCATATTGCCGTTTATTTTTTTTCAGCTGCTAATGCTGGCCTTAGATATGGTGAGGAGCTCAGACATCCAGGAGGGACTATGAGTAAAGTCGCTGCTCCTTCACATCGATAAGAGCCAGATGAGGTGGTGGATTGCTGCCAGGTGAGGTGTTTCGGGCATGTCCTGCTCTCAGGAGGCCCAGAGGGTTGACCCAGAACATGCTGGAGGCGTATATCTAGATTTGCCTCAGAATGCCTTGGGGCCGCCTCACCAGAGCAGCTGGTGGAGGTCACAAGAGAGAGGATGGTCTAGTCTTCCAGGCTAGGAACCCCATGACCTGGATCTAGATAAGCAGGTGACGGTGAGGAGTTTTGAGGACATTTTCGGACCCAAGACCAACTTTGCAACCATCCAGTCACATTGAAGTGATGTCATATGATGTCAGTGATTCTAGTTCTGTCAGCATCATTGTGCACGATCCACAGCTAAATCCAATTATCCGTTTATGTTTAGATTTCTCCACCAGGTACGTTTTTGGTACAATTCCATCTTAAAAGACAAGAAACAGAAATAATCTCAATGGGATACTGGGGAGGTGAGGATGGGACCTTTCTCAGAAGAAATGCATCTATCAAAGTTACTTTGCAAAATGTTCTTCAGCTACATGCTCTGAAAACTGATGATGCCTTTTTTAGTAACCAAGTAGCTGTAGGCACTAACAGGTAAAAAAGGAAGTAATAATAGCATCGCCTTTGCTTAGTTACTATGGAGAAAAGCAACTGAGACCATAACTTCTCAACTCTTAAAAGTTAAACCCTATAGATGTTTGGGTTCAAAAAATGATTATTTTAATCCAACTATCTTAAAAAGGCGAATAAAATCGTTATCTTATACCTTTAGGTGTCTTAGTGAGGCCACCTTTCCTGCAAGAGCAAAATAAAAAGATGCAAATGTCATTAGATGAGATCATTGGATGAAGGTTTGACTAAACTGGTTGGAGGGGTAGAAACGTCTGCCTAAATGGTGTGAACAGATCCCAGCCCAGTCGTGGTGTCTGAGGCTTTACGGCCGACTCCGAGGACGACCCAGAGAGGCACGCTGCTCCATGTGTGATTCATATGTTCTCCACAAAGCTGCTGCTTCACACCCTGAAGGCAGGTCTTAATTGTTAGACGTGATATCTCCACACTCCCTCTCCTCTTCCTTTGACTGTTTTTTCTTCTCCCTCCTCCCACCCTCCTCCCTCCCTCCAGCTATTAGGAATTGGATTTGGAGCAGAACGATCCATTTAGTCTCTCTCCTCCACTGCTATCCCTCTCTCCATGCTTCCACACCTCCTCCGTAGGTTTCACTCATCAAAGCTCAGGCTTAATCTGTCTATTTTTACCTGAAGGAATGAAAGGAAGGGATGAGGTAATGCATTTCCTGTCCATCAGGTGGGCAGCGGTGCATGGGCTCTCTGGTGTGTTTAGCTTAGGGAGTCAGCACCACCATCTGGACTCTGAAGAGAAGAGCCACTATGAAAATGATGGCTGCTCATCTAATATGTAATTAGTTAAATTATTCAAGAGAGCAAACAAAAATCCTCATGATGGATGGATTAAAGGGTTAAAAACAGGCACCATAATTTATATACTGTTTTTTTTTTTTTACACATGACCTGTGAGTGTCTGAGAAGTCCAAACATGATGGTTTGTGAAAGCAAAGCTCCACCTAGTGGACATTTGAGGAAAGTGACAACTGGAACAAGTTCAGCTGTATAATAAAAACAAAAAGTTTTTATTTGTGTTTATATAGCATAAAAACACTAGAAACTAAAAAGTGAAGATGTGTTTTCTCCATCTTTAAAAGCTGCTAAAAACTGATTGAAAATGGAAATAATTAGGACTAAATCTTGTTAATCAGAACTGAAACAAAGGATAAAATTGTTTTTCTGACACCAATAGAAACAAATGGAGTTGTTTGTCTTTATTTGCCAGCCTGACTCATCTTTGGTCCTACTTTTGGAATTGCTGTCTTCACTTATGATGAACCCGTTTTAGGCTAACGTTCCAGAACGCTGCAGAGATCTGGAACATTCAACGCTCCCTCACCTGCAAACAGAGCCTCTCAAAAGCAAAAAACTATTTAAATTAATCCAGCTGGTAAACATCCTCAGAATCAAGATGACTGTTTATTTTGGTACGTGAAGGTTCGTAAGCGTTCTTAGTTTCATCATTTGTCATTATATACAAAGCATTTTCTAGAAAATTAGCATTGACGTTAGCATTTTCAACAACAGTAACTCTATGGAAGTGCGTTTTAGTAAGAATTTAGGTTAGAGGTTTTTTTTGTTTAATTTTGTAACAATTTCTACGGAAGAGGATTAGTGCCACTGAAAGAAGAAAAGAAAGAGAATTCTGACTTGTTTCTCGAGATTAAAGTCCGAAAAAAGTCAGAATCTCAGAGTCACAAAGTCTGAGTCTCAGAATTCTGAGATTAAAGTCAAACTTCTGACTTTTTTCTGACTTTAATCTCAGAATTCTGACTTTTTTATTTTAATCTCAGAATTCTGACTTTTTTCTGACTTTAAACTCAGAATTCTGAGATTAATTTTAGAATTCTGACGTTTTCTGATTAATCTCAGAATTCTGACTTTGTCTCAGAATTCTGACTTCAATCTCAGAATTAGAGATTAATCTCTGAATTCTGACTTTAATCTCAGAATTCTGACTTCAATCTCAGAATTAGAGATTAATCTCTGAATTCTGACTTTAATCTCAGAATTTTGACTTTTATATGACTTTAATCTCAGAAATCTGACTTTAAAAAAGTCAGAATTCTGAGATTAAAGTCAGAATTCTGACTCTTTTCTTACTTTAATCTCAGAATTCTGACTTTAATCTCAGAATTCTGACTTTTTTCTGACTTTAATCTCAGAATTCTGACCTCAATCTCAGAATTAGAGATTAATCTCAGAATTCTGATTTTAATCAATTATTTTTCTTTTCAGTGGCCCTAATCCTCTTCTGTAATTTCCCCTGATTTCAGAACATTTGATAAATAAGGTGGGATTTCATTGTCACCTGCAGTATTTATGGTACAGTGGCTAAAGTAAAGAAAAACATTGATTTTATGTATGAAACCAAGCCATAGCAGGAAACTGCAAATGTGCTGGTGTCTGTTGTTCCTGAGATGACAACAAGGCAGATCTTTAATATTAAGGAAAAAACTCCATTCCTCAACTTAATCCTTAAATATTTAAATTTCCAATATATGAAATAAATCCTCTGCTTGTACAATATAAAAGGCTTTTACATCAAAACTGACTTATGAACAGGAAATAAAATGAGTAGAGAAGTGAGACAAAAGCCCCTCCCCCTGCAGGTAAAGGCACAGAGGTGAACAGGTGAGTTATCGCATCACACCACCACACAGAGGAGCAGTCTCTTATTTCTCTTTGTCATGGCTCTGACCATTGCAGCTTTTGGGTCGGCTGATGCAGCCTTTACGTGGGTGATCCTTAAAATCAAGGCAGTCCCGGGAGAAGTGAGAATTGTTCTTTAGAAGGCGGTAAAGCTCGTCTGGAACAGAGGAGACAAGAAGAGGTGTTAAACATACGTTTGTGATCATTAGGATGCAATAGAACTTTTGGTTTTTGCAGAGTAGGTTTGACAGGTTATAGATAAAATAGCTGGTTATAAAATGGTGGTATTTATCTTCTCCAATAAAACCAGTTGGACATCCAAACTGAAGGTGACAGCACTGACGTACAACGATGTAGACATGCTGACAGGTGGTGTCAATCATTTCTTAACTGGTCATTTTTTTTAATAATACAGTAAACAGTACAAACATGATTAATTAAAACAACAGCAAGGCCTTACCATAAGTGATTTTCCCTTTATCTGGTTTTCCCAGGGCCAAAAACAGACCAGACAGGTCCACATCCTTCACTCCCAACATTATCTCCATGACGACAGCCAGATCTTCCTCCAGGATTTCTCCACTCTCATTCTCATACATCTACAACCGACACGTTGTTCAGCATCAGTCAGCCTCCATCACACCAGAGTCACTGGGAACGTTCTCACCTCAAAGGCCAGTTTTAACGTCTCCAAGGATTTAGAAGGCCGGAGGACAGTAGACAGAGCGGTGATGTAATGTCTGATGTCCATCTGTCCATCTTCACTCTACAAACAAAATTATACCAGTGAGCACACACAGGAAAGGAAGCTCTCTGACCTTATAAGGAAATGTGGACAAAATTGTTGGTACCCTTTGGTCAATGAAAGAAAAACCCACAATGGTCACAGAAATAACTTGAATCTGACAAAAGTAATAATAAATAAAAATTCTATGAAGTTTAACCAATGACAACTGGAGCAGTTTGCTCACGAGGAGTGGGCCAAAATACCTGCTGAGAGGTGCAGAAGTCTCATTGACAGTTACAGGATTGCAACATCAAAAGTTTGTGCAATAAAATATTAAGTTAGGGGTACCATCTTTTTTGTCCAGGCCTGTTCCATTAGTTTATTTTTTTTTTTAATAATTCCGTTGAAGCATGGTTGAAAAGCAATGTCTGACTTTCACTGGTTAAATTTCACGAGAGAGTTTTATGATCCGTGTTTACGTTCCAGCTGCAGCATTCCATTAACGCTTTTAACTTATTTGCATTATTAGACCTCTGTATGCACTTGTTTATAAAATGCAACGTAAATTTGTGAAACTTCCCTTTTTTAGGATCAGAAATTCTAATTTTTTTCAAATGTTGAGGTACAGAAACTTTAATAAAAGGTCATATTTTAGAACTAAGTTTGAGTTTAAAATGTTATTTTCTAATCATATATTTGTATTTACCTGCTCAAACAGGTTGTAGACCTGTGTGAGTGTGTCTGAAACTGGGAGCTGGAGGAACCGAGCCAACTCTTCCAGTCTGAGTCGGTTTCCCTGCAGATTTCGGGCTTTTTTAACCTGCTCCTCCAGCTGCTTGTCCCTCACGCCTGACCTCAACCTGCAACAACAAAGTGCAGAGTGGAAACTTACGGTTACATATCCAAGCAAAGTGTGCAACATTCACTTTGGTTGGACTCACAAATGGTTTCAGCTCATATTTATAAAAACATTCACCCATTTGGACCTTCCTGTCTGAGTATGGCTGTTTCCCCGCAGCAGCCAGAGGTGTGTGTACCGTGTTCTCATACGTACTTTTACTTCTTTACATATACATTGTACCTAAATGACTAAAGGTTTATGTCAGAGCTTGACGATGCAAAGAGGAAAAGTAAGAGTCTACCGGAGTCTACCCACACTTTCTGTTTGAAAAATGCACCAAAAGGAGGCGTGGCCTGGCAGACCGAGAAGGCAGCGCCACGGCAGTGCCCGACAGCAAAAGTATTTTTAAAGATATCTAATTACGTGGTTCCTTTATCAAAAAATCTGATTATTCTTATAGGATACAGGATATAATTTCAATGTAGGGACATTAAAACAAAGCTCAATGCCCTCAAATGGTGAAGCAGACAAAAGGAATTGTTTACATAAAGTGACAAACAACAAAAGTTCCAGTAAGTTTTTTTCTTCTAATTAAATGTGACGCAGAAGAGACAATAAATGCAACACAAACGCAACTTTCTATTTTCTATAATCATGTAATAAAATTATTATTATTAATAGTTAGAGGGAGATTTGATAACATGTCTCTGGGATCTGTGTGCATGCACGTGCTTGCGTCCTTCCACCAACAGGTGTCAGTGTTCACACACCTCAATCCACTCTGAAGCCATTCCTGCTCCTCATCCTGTTCAACAGGTTGGTCTAGTCTCCTTTCACTTACCCCAGGCGACACACCAGCTGGTTGAACTGCAGCAGGCTGCTGGAGTTAACGACGGGCAGCGGACCCTGGGACAGGATGATCTCCCGGTCGTCAAACGACAAGTCTGTCAGGGGTGTCTCCAGCGCCCTGTCACGAGAGAGAGAGGGTAACGTTTACTTGTAAATCAGTGAATGATGATGACCCAGCATGATTCAAGGGCACCTTTTATCCTAAACACCAGCGGGGACACTCACTTGGCCATGAGCTTTCTGACATTACTGGCAAACAGAGCAGGGTTTTCCTTCTCCTCGTCTGACGGATAGTAAACAGGTAAGTACTAAAGGATACAGGAAGGCAATGTCAATTCACTCCTACCGCCATGTCATAAAATGTACCAATGGTATAAAAATTCACCTCAATCTCCATTGAATTATGAAGTTGGCACAGAGTGAGCCATAAGATCTTCAACCTGCCGGAAAGAAAAAGTTACTAAAGATCACAAGTTCCCCTGCACATCTGAGTTCTTCCCAATCAGAAAGGGAAGTACTATAATCACATGATGTAAGAGAGGACAGAGAGTGCAGAACTCACGCTCCAGGGCCGCACCACGTCCACGAAACTGTGTCCTGAAGGGAAAGACAAAATAACTTAAACATTTCATACTGCTGGTTAAACAGGGAATATTCAGGTTTGTTCTCAACACTAACCACTGTGCATTAACTAGTTAACATTTGCTAAAAGTGCAATATTTACTGTTGGGACTTAAAAATAGTTTGAGTTTCTCTTTTCGTCTAGCCACTTTACCGTCCAGGATGGCGTGTCTAAAGGATCAAACTAAATCCACTGTGACAAACTTTATTTTCCTTGTGTAGAACTTAGTTTTGAACTTGTTACCAACTAACCCATCATGCATGGTTCTGTTCTGTGAGAGGAAACCAGAATACCCAGAGAAAAAAAACACACATGCAAGAGGAGAACATGCAAACTCAGAGAATAAAGGCTTCAGCTGGGAGTTGAACCAAAGACTTTCTTGTTGCAAGGCAACAGTAATACTAAGTCCTTTTGAACCCTTTGAAGATAAAAATGATGGATTCTGAGTCTTAGTCATTAATATTCATGATATGCAAACATCTTGCCTCTGATTGGCTAACAGCAACGCGACTCTTCCACTGCCTCCATTCATTCTACAACGTTGATGTTTTATATCCACTAATAAGCACATTGAATTGCTTCTGTGAATAAAATGTGCTATATAAATAAAGCTGCCTTGCCTAATAACACAAGCCTGAATGTGTTCTGCCATATTGTGGAATTGCTAATGCTAACGGTTAGCTTCTACTGGCCAAGACGTGCTATGCTCTCTCCTGGCTGCAAAAATCAACACACCCTTTGGTCGTGCGCTAAGTTGGGTGAGTCTATGAATGCTAATTGTCAGTGTAACGTAGATCTGTGTGGTTTTTCTGACTCAAGCTGAAGTACACAGATAATGCGGTTAGAAACCAAATTCCTCTGCTTGTAAACAGGAAAGACAGGCTAGACATACATCGTGGAAGAAGCAGGGAAGAAGACGAAAATACATCGTTTTTCCAAATAAACGCACTGTGATTGGCCAGCCACAATACTGGTCCGGGCTGCGGAGGTTCCAATGGAGCATTGCTAGATCGTCAATTCTGCTTCGGCAAATGACAATCTAGATTCTAGGCTATAAAATGTGTGGTACATCTATGTAACATTAGTATGTGCAAAACAGATCTTTAACGCCATCACATTCTCCCACTCCGTATCTTAAACGCCTAATTCTCACTACGATTGTGGGGGGCTGGTGCCTAACTCCAGCAGTCATTGTGGGACAGCCTAGACAAGTCACCGGTCCATCCCATCATAAACAGTCACACACTCACTCACACATTTTTGGTCCATGGGAGGAAACTGGAGCATCTGGAGAAAATCTACTCATGCATGAGAAAAACAAGGTAATGCCTTGCATAAAGGGTGCAGCTGGGATTCAAACCTGCAACTTTTTCTCTGCAAGGCAACAATTCTACCAACTGCACCACCATTATCTTCTGTTAAACCAAATACACGTCCCAAAAGAGATCTGGAGATGAAAGAAACCATCATTCTTTGGTTTACTACTAATGCCTTGGTGGTCGATTGAAGAACTTCCTCTATTGAAGCCATGAATTGAAATAAGTGTAATTTTAATAAATGAGCAGGTGCAAAAACGAGAGGTATAGTTTAAAATAAAAGAAGCTCTAGTTAGCCCAGCCGATCATTAAGCTGCTTGTTCAATTAACTGATCTGTTGTCACCGAATTCAGAAGAGTGACTACATCAAGGAAACAGACGTAGAACCCAGGTAATAAGACGTGTATAATTCATGAGAGAGTGAAGACAGGTGCTGAGAGGGAGACATGACACCTCTCTCCCAGTGTGCGCATGTGTGTGTGAGACAAGAGTATGAAAGAGCGAGATGGGGATGAAATATCACCCCACTAGAACATGAAGTCGTTCAACACACCGATGGGAGGACTAGAAACCCGTGACATCACGGGCGTGTCTGTGTGTAAGCACACAGCGGATGTACAGGTGGAGACAGGATCAACACGAACGAGGATACAGCTGTGGAGCAGGCACGGAGCATGAAAGGAAAGTGGCAACATTAGAGGAGAGGTATCAGTGGACTTACCAGTTTGTTTGGGTACCGTAGTATCACTGGCTGCACTGGGAGTCCTGGGATAAAAGCTCCTATAGAACACATAAGAGGACAATAATCCAAATGTTTTAAAGGCAAGCTGTATTTTTCTAAACTAAATTTCTGACCCGGTGTGCTGTTTCTGCTCGGCATTTGTATTTTATACGATGACCTTTAAATGACCTTTAAAGTAAAAACAACAAACGTCTGGAAGCTGTAACAACAACTCTTCACACAGCTGCAGCAGCTTCCCTACTGAGTATTAATATCTCCTGCTGATGACAGGCTAGCTGAAAGCTACATGCAGTATTAATTGCAGGAGAAAGACCCATTCAGGCTTTTGTTAGTCCTATGAAAGGCTTGTTGAGCTGAGACTGTAACAGGGTGGGGTGGGGGACTTCCTAACCTTTACGTGTCCTAATATAACAAAATATCAACTAATATCATCAAGAAACATGAGCCCACTGCACGGTGGTGTGCTAGTTTCTTGGTCTGTAGTTTAAATCTCAGTGAGGCGTTTAGATGTTCTTCCTGTTCAGGTCTAGACAGATGTTCTTCAGGGACTCGGATTTCCTCCCACAGGCCAAAAACTGGCAGAATAATCTGAGAGATTAAGCTGATATATGAAAATGGAGGAGTTTAAGTATCTTTGGGGTCTTGTTCACGAGTGAGGGAAAGATGGAGCACGAGATCGATAGGTGGATTGGTGCTGCGTCTGCAGTGATGTGGGCATTGTACCGGTCTGTCGTGGTGAAGAGAGAGCTGAGCTGGAAGGCGAAGCTCTCGATTTAGCGGGAAATCTACGTTCCTACCCTCACCTATGGTCACGAGCTTTGGGTAGTGACCAAAATAATGAGATAATGGATAAAAGCGGCTAAAATGAGTTTTCTCCGCAGGGTGTCTGGGCTCTCCCTTAGAGATAGGGTGAGAAGCTCGGTCATCCGGGAGGGGCTCGGAATAATCTGCTGCTGCTCCACATCTAGAGGGGCCAGTTGAGGTGGCTCCGGCATCTGGTTAGGATGCCTCCTGGACGCCTCCCTGGTGAGGGTTTCCGGGCACGTCCAACTGGGAGGAGACCCACGGGAAGACCCAGGACACGCTGGAGGGACTATGTCTCTCGGCTGACCAGGGAACGCCTTGGGATTCCCCCGGAGGAGCTGGCCAAAGTGGCTGGGGAGAGGGAAGTCTGGGTCTCTCTGCTTAGGCTGCTGCCCTCGCGACCCGACCACGGATAAGCGGGCAATAATGGATAGATATGAAAATGTGTGTGTTTGAAAGGCACCAGCCTCCTCTGCAGCCAGGAAAAAACAAACGGGAAAAAAAACTTAGTGAGTGAAATATGAAGCAACTCATCCCAACACTTACTTTTCCAGAGTGCAGCTGCAGCTAATTAGCCTTTTCAAAAGAAACCACCCACACACTGTTAGGGTAGCTGTCCTGTTTTCACATGTGGATGGACGAAGCGTAAGAATGAAACTTCACAATTATCATCTGGGAATGCCATGACAGCGACCAATTATACTTGAATAATGATCTTTTATTCTGAAGTCAGTTGTTCAAAGTTTTAACCTTTTTAAAAGTGAAAGGAAACTTTACTCTTATCCAAACTTTCTTTAAATTTGTCATAATTCAGAATCATTATTTTACTGTTTATTTAAGGTTTCACTGACTGTTAGAAACAAGGTTTATGAGCATGGGGCATGATTATATTACTAAAAGGAGGAGAAATCATTAGACTAAGTCTCAACAAACGGTTGAGACAGTTTTCTACTGATTCTGCCTGTAGAAGCTGGATGTCTTTCTAATTAGCCAACCCAAGTTTGAGCCCTGCTTCTGTGCAGCTTCTTTCTTACCAGGCTCAGCTAAATTCAGATGTTTTCTTGAAATTTAAAAGTAAACTTAGATTTTTCTCATTTCCTCAAAATTTACTTCAATTTGAGCTAAAATGTTAGCCTCGCAAGCCACCTTAATACAGACGTGGGCAAAAGTGTTGGTATTCAGTCAACGAATGCTTTTGCAAACATTTTTCATCTCCATGAATGAAGTGTTCAGGAGCTAGAAGCTAGTTTACAAATGCTTGTACCCAAAAGCACATGAACACTGATGAGCTGTGCTGAGAGACATAGCTAAAAGAGAAAAGAACATGCTGGGTTAACTAACACACACACAGACAGATAAACACACACAGTGAAAGCAGGACAGACCCGCAGGGCTTACAGAGAATGACAGAATTACAGACTGGAAGAAAGGGGATTAGAAAGAGCTGGCATCCGACAATGGCTGACAATACAATGCGCTCACACACACTCACATTTATTACAGGATGTTAGCATAAAAGCATGTTTAAAAGAGACGAGTCCAACTTTTATAAACCCTGCAGAGTTCTAGTGAGAAACCAAACGTCCCAACCTGCTGGGACAACGTTAGATTAATGTGCTCTGACATCTACACCTAACGTTGGCAGCAGAATGCTCAAATGCATGCAGAACTAGTCCAGACATAGAAAATGAAATGAATAGACGGAGGCTATGCTGAAACACAGACACGCCCGTGGTTGGAAATCAAAGAAAAAACAAAACTAAATCCTACTCTGCTTTGAGAAAATCTAACTTCTGTTGGAACTGGACAAAAGAAAAGGTTGGCATCTTAAACTAAACAAACATCAAGTGAACACTGACAAATGCAACACTGAAGTCAAGGAGAGCTCAAATGAGCGGGGAGAATCTTGCAGAAAAGATGTTTGAGAAAGGTCAGATCATTGGCATGCATCAAACAGAGAAAACATCTAAGGAGATAGCAGAAACGACTAAAACTGGGTTCAGAACTGTCCAACGCATTATTAAAAACTGGTCTGATGAGTCCAGATGGACCCTGTTCCAGAGTGATGGGTGCATCAGGGCAAAAAGAGAGGCAGATGAAGTGATGCACCCATCATGCCTAGTGCCTACTGTACAAGCCTGTGGGGGCAGGGCTATGATCTGGGGTTGCTGCAGTTGGTCAGGTCTAGGTTCAGCAACAGGATGTGCTCCAAGAATGAGGTCAGCTGACTACCTGAATATACTGAATGACCAGGTTATTCCATCAATGGATGTGTTCTTCCCTGATGGCACGGCCATATTCCAAGATGACAATGCCAGGATTCATTGGGCTCAAATAGTGAAAGAGTGGTTCAGGGAGCATGAGACATCATTTCCACACATGGATTGGCCACCACAGAGTCCAGACCTGAACCCCATTGAGAATCTTTGGAATGTGCTGGAGAAGGCTTTGTGCAGCGGTCAGACTCTACCATCATCAATGCAAGATCTTGGTGAGGAATTAGTGCAACACTGGATGGAAATAAATCTGGTGACACTGCAGAAGCTGATCGAAACAATGCCACAGTGAATGTGTGATGGTCCAACAAAATATTAGAGTGTGTGACCTTTTTCTGGTGGTGACTTATTTTTGGGCCAGGCTGTGTATTTGTCAGGCTTTCTAAAGGAAGGTCTTTCCAATGTTTTTTTTCAGGCTGAAAATGAAACTGAAAGATATAATTCAGTGTTGTGTTGATACAACAGAACATTCCTAACATATAGATGAAACTGGAAAAATGTGAATATGGCGCAAAAGTCCATTTATTTAAGTAATTCAACTTAGACTGAGAGACAATCTAAAGCAGGGGTGTCGAACTCCGGTCTTTGAGGGCCGCTATCCCACATATTTTAGCGTTTTCCCTGTTTCAACACACCTGATTTCAATCAGCAGGTGATTAACAGGCTTCTGGAGAGCTTGGAGAACTGTGTTGGAACAGGGAAACAACAAAGAGGTGCAGGATGCCGGCCCTCGAGGACCGGAGTTTGACACCTGTGATCTAAAGGCTCAAGAACTGATTAGCTGATTAGAGTGTGACACTTTGAGTCTAGAATATTGAACCTTTTCACAATTTTGTCTGAGATTTTGAATTTGGGGTTTCGTCAGCTGTAGCCATAATCATCACAATTATAACAAACAAAGGCTTGAAATATCTGGCTTTGCATGGAATGAGTCTATCTCATGTATTAGTTTCACCTTTTAAGTTGAATTATTAGTATTGTAACTTTTTAAGTTTCACATGTAAATGGGGCCTTTAGATGCTTGGTTTGGACATAAAGTGGCTGTGATGAACTCACCTGTCTTTAAGATGATTTAAAAACAAATAGAAACTTTTGGATTGTGAAATGTCAACGGTCAAATTTACTGGACAAAGTTTCAGTTCATTCTATAATCTGCTGTGTTGATAAATTATTATGAAACATGCTGATGAAGAAGTTCATAGTGGGGCTACATGTATACTTTTGTGCAAGTGGATGCAGGAAGGTGGGTCGTGCTTTTCTGTTGGTGAATAAAGAGAGGCTAATGGAAAAAGGATGGTGCATCTCTAAGTCCAAGTCCAACATTTGTTTAATTCTTAAAAAGGCATGAGCTTCTATTGATTTTGTTTGCTTGTTTTTTTTAGTCGGACACTTCTCTTCTTTTGTTCTCCACCCTTCCAGTTTCCTCATTAGCTTCCTCATTTTAACGCAGACATGGTACTGTATTTTGTACCGTTCAGACTTAAGAACTGGACTGAAAATGAGTGAAAAAGCAGCCAAAATGGGGGAATATAGTCTGAAAGACCTTCTGAAAACCTGGAACACAACTGTCTGGCTAAGTCTGGCTCCTTGGAAGGAATAGATTGGTTAATTTAAGACAATTCTTTAACTTACACGCCAACACTAAAGATTTGCAACACTAAAATCACCAGCCTTGTTCGGTGAGGGATAGAACACCTCTGGTTCACCGTGACATTGGTAAGAAATGGTAGAAATCTCAGAAAATACAGAGAAGCCAAATGAAAAATACTGAAAAGAGTTAAGGACCAAAATGTTCCTTAGTAAGCAAAGATTTACTAATGAACGTGTCATTACTTTGCCAGAATTTGATTCTTGCAAACCAACATGTTGCACAAACCAACAATGTGATGATTCGTCTAATTAGAATATGTGCAAACGCTTGTGTACAGATACAAGTATATGTGAAAACCAATGATGGAAGAGCAAACTGAATAACTCTGTTTTTGAAATGTATTTTAAAAACGTTTACTGTGCAACAAATTGACTTGATTTGCCTCGAGTCTCTTGGAGATTTCACCTGATAAGTTAGGGGTAAACCACAACATGATGCTACCTGTTATCGTGTTTGATGATCAGGTTAAAGCAGGAAAGATATTGAACACATACCAGCCTTGAATAATATGAGACCCGACCTGTTGGTGCATGTTCCCTCAGGGAATATCATAATCTGAAACAAGGAGATGTATATTTAAACTGTGCTCACACACTCTCACACACACCTGCAAATCCATTTAAAGGGGACATATTATGGCTTTTCTCTAAAGTTATAATATTTTATGGTCGATACAAAACATGTTTATAAAGTTCTTTGCATTAAATCTCTCTCAAATAAAGCAATTTCAGCAGTTTTATTCTTGGCAGTTTCAGTAATGAGTCGTTTCAGGGCTCTGTCACTTTAAGAAAACAAGCTGGATCTGGCCACGCCCACCAATCCCATCTCCTCCTCAGGCTGCTGTAAGCTGAGAAGCTCAGAAATCCAGCATGGATCAGAGTAGAGCCACTGCTCCTCCAGCAGAAGCTCCCTCTTGCACATGAGAGGTGGTTTTATTCCACTTTTTCCTGTTTGTGATGTCACAAACGGGACTTTTTGAAACGGCTAGTTTTAGGCACATAACTCCTAAAACCAAGCACTGACAGAAAACAGAAGGATGTTTTCTTTCATGTTTGGAGTGATTACTAAGGCAGTAGAAACCCACATGGCAGCGCAAAAGGTGTGTCCCCCAAATATGTCCCCTTTAACTTTGACATCTTGCTTAGATTTTGTTCCGTACCTGTGGCCACTTCCCTCCAGAATTTGCACGTCGCTTTATCTCTTCCACAGTTTTTCTTCTAGAGTCCTGGTCTGTCCGAGCCACCAACACTGGTCTGATGTAGCTGATCAGAGCTGGTGGAGGCGATGGCGTTAAAGCCAAAACAAGAAAGAAAACAGAATAATATGCTAATATATTTTAAAGGGGTCATCACCTATAATACCGTGGATATCTACATCCTATTATAGTCTTTTAGACCATTAAAATAAATTCCATCCATCCATCCATCCATTTTCTCCCGCTTATCCGGAGTCGGGTCGCGGGGGCAGCAGCCTAAGGAGGGAAGCCCAGACCTCCCTCTCCCCAGCCACTTGGGCCAGCTCCTCCGGGGGAATCCCAAGGCGTTCCCAGGCCAGCCGAGAGACATAATCTCTCCAGCGTGTCCTGGGTCTTCCTTTGGGTCTCCTCCCGGTTGGACGTGCCCGGAAAACCTCACCAGGGAGGCGTCCAGGAGGCATCCTAATCAGATGCCCGAGCCACCTCAACTGGCTCCTCTCGATGTGGAGGAGCAGCGGGTCTACTCCGAGCCCCTCCCGGATGACCGAGCTCCTCACCCTATCTCTAAGGGAGAGCCCAGCCACCCTGCGAAGAAAACTCATTTCGGCCGCTTGTATCCGCGATCTCGTTCTTTCGGTCACTACCCAAAGCTCGTGACCATAGGTGAGGGTAGGAACGTAGATCGACCGGTAAATTGAGAGCTTCGCCTTTCGACTCAGCTCTCTCTTCACCACGACAGACCGGTACAACGCCCCCATCACTGCAGATGCAGCACCAATCCGCCTGTCGATCTCACGCTCCACCCTTCCCTCACTCGTGAACAAGACCCCGAGATACTTAAACTCCTCCACTTGGGGCAGGACCTCGTCCCTGACCTGGAGAAGGCATTCTACCCTTTTCCGACTCAAGACCATGGTCTCGGATTTAGAGGAGCTGATTCTCATCCCAGCTGCTTCACACCCGGCTGCGAACTGCTCCAGCGAAAGCCGGAGATCACGTTCTGACGAAGCCAACAGGACCACATCATCTGCAAAAAGCAGAGACCTGATCCTTAGGCCACCAAAACGGATCCCCTCACCACCTTGGCTGCACCTAGAAATTCTGTCCATAAAAGTTATGAACAGAATCGGTGACAAAGGGCAGCCTTGGCGGAGTCCAACTCTCACCGGAAACGAGCCCGACTTACTGCCGGCAATGCGGACCAAGCTCTGACACTGGTCGTACAAGGACCTAACAGCCCGTATCAAGGGGCCTGGTACCCCATACTCCCAGAGTACCCCCCACAGGGCCCCCCGAGGGACGCGGTCGAACGCCTTCTCCAAATCCACAAAACACATGTAGATTGGTTGGGCGAACTCCCACGCACCCTCCAGGACCCCCCCAAGGGTATAGAGCTGGTCCAGTGTTCCACGGCCAGGACGAAAACCACATTGCTCCTCCTGAATCCGAGGTTCGACTATCCGACGGACCCTCCTCTCCAGAACCCCTGAATAGACCTTACCAGGGAGGCTCAGGAGTGTGATCCCCCTGTAGTTGGAACACACCCTGCGGTCCCCCTTTTTAAATAGGGGGACCACCACCCCGGTCTGCCAATCCAGTGGAACTGCCCCCGATGTCCACGCGATATTGCAGAGCCGCGTCAACCAACACAGCCCCACAGCATCCAGAGCCTTAAGGAAATCCGGGCGGATCTCATCCACCCCCGGAGCCTTGCCACCGAGGAGTTTTTTGACCACCTCAGTGACCTCAGCTCCAGAGATTGGAGAGCCCAACCCAAAATCCCCAGACTCTGCTTCCATCCTGGAAGACGTGCCGGTGGGATTGAGGAGGTCTTCGAAGTACTCGGCCCACCGATTCACAACGTCCCGAGTCGAGGTCAGCAGCACACCCTCCCCACTGTAAACAGTGTTGGTAGTGCACTGCTTTCCCCTCCTGAGACGCCGGATGGTGGACCAGAATCTCCTCGAAGCCGTACGGAAGTCTTGTTCCATGGTCTCACCGAACTCCTCCCACGCCCGGGTTTTTGCCTCTGCGACCACCCGAGCCGCATTCCGCTTGGACTGCCGGTACCTATCAGCTGCCTCCGGAGTCCCACAGGCCAAAAAGACCTGATAGGACTCTTTCTTCAGCTTGACAGCATCCCTAACCGCCGGTGTCCACCAGCGGGTTCGGGGATTGCCGCCACGACAGGCACCGGCCACCCTGCGGCCACAGCTACGGTCAGCCGCCTCGACAATGGAGTCACGGAACATGGTCCATTCGGACTCAATGTCCCCCGCCTCCCCCGGGACGTGTTCGAAGTTCTGTCGGAGGTGGGAATTGAAGCTCCTTCTGACGGGAGACTCTGCCAGACGTTCCCAGCAGACCCTCACAACACGTTTGGGTCTGCCAGGTCTGACCGGCATCCTCCCCCACCATCGAAGCCAACTCACCACCAGGTAGTGGTCAGTTGACAGCTCCGCCCCTCTCTTTACCCGAGTGTCCAAGACATGCGGCCGCAGATCAGATGAAACGACAACAAAATCGATCATCGACCTGCGGCCTAAGGTGTCCTGGTGCCAAGAGCACATATGGACACCTTTATGCTTGAACATGGTGTTTGTTATGGACAATCCATGACGAGCACAGAAGTCCAATAACAGAACACCACTCGGGTTCAGATCAGGGGGGCCGTTCCTCCCAACCACACCTCTCCAGGTCTCACTGTCGTTGCCCACGTGAGCATTGAAGTCCCCCAGCAGAACGAGGGAGTCACCCGAAGAAGCGCTTTCCAGCACCCCCTCCAGGGACTCCAAAAAGGGTGGGTAGTCTGAGCTGCAGTTTGGTGCATAAGCACAAACCACAGTCAGGACCCGTCCCCCCACCCGAAGACGGAGGGAGACTACCCTCTCGCTCACCGGGGTAAACCCCAACGTACAGGCACCAAGATGGGGGGCAAGAAGTATGCCCACCCCTACTCGGCGCCTCTCAGTGGGAGCAACTCCAGAGTGGTAGAGAGTCCAACCCCTCTCGAGGAAACTGGTTCCAGAGCCAGAGCCATGCGTTGAGGTGAGTCCAACTATATCTAGTCGGAACCTCTCAACCTCACACACCAACTCCGGCTCTTTCCCCACCAGAGAGGTGACATTCCACGTACCAAGAGCTAGCTTCTGTAGCCGAGGATCAGACCGCCAAGGTCCCTGCCTTCGGCTACCGCCCTTTGCACATCGCACCCGACCCCTTTGGCCCCTCCCACGGGTGGTGGGCCCATGGGAAGGGGGACCCACGTCTCCTCTTCGGGCTATGCCCGGCCGGGCTCCATGGGTGAAAGCCCGGCCACCAGGCGCTCGCCAGCGTGCCCCAACTCCAGGCCTGGCTCCAGAGGGGGGCCCCGGTGACCCGCGTCCGGGCGAGGGAACACTGGTTCCATTCATTTTATTCATCATAAGGGGTCTTTGGGCTGCACTTTGTCTGATCCCTCACCTAGGACCTGTTTGCCATGGGTGACCCTACCAGAGGCATAAAGCCTCAGACAACTTAGCTCCTAGGATCATTGGGACACTCAAACCCCTCCACCACGATAAGGTGGCAGCCCAGGGAGAGGTTAAAATAAATTGCATTGGAAAAAAAAAAAAATATGTGATTTTTTAATCCTTTATTGTGAAGGGTATATTCTCTCGCGAGATCACACGCAATATTTCGGCTGTTTCAGACGCGCGCGGGACTGAGGAGCGCGTTGATTGGTGGAAGGAAGCGGGACGTAGCTTCAGCGTCTCGCTCCAAAACAACAAAAGTTATAACTGAACCCGACCTGGCAGTGACCTACGGGATCCAAACGTGTATTTATGAGCTACGAGCCTTGCCTTGTGTGTAATGGCGCCCTCGCATGTTGTTGAGTTGGGACAAAGCAAGCTAACAGCCAGGCATCGGCTCTTACGCTGTTGTGAAGATGGAATACACAAACCGATCAGAGTTTTGTTTCCCATAACACGGATTATAACATGAGTCGTCAACGGTAAGACATCATTTATGCGTTTCACATTATGAAATGAGCTTTGTTGTGCTGGTTTGTTCGCTGCTGGTTCATATTTGTTTATATTCGACCTTTGTGTCGGCGTATAGGGCCAGAACTCAAGTTCTCGTTTTGGAGTGCGCATGCTCGTGGGGTGCATGTGAGCTGGTTGAAGAAGGCAAGATTAAACAAACGCGTCAATGTTGAATATCGGCTTCTCAGCCAGTGAAAAATCATTAGGAAGCCATTATAGACAGTTTTTCAAGTGGAAAAGTGAGGAATTCAGGTGATGACTCCTTTAAAAATCACCAGCATCGGCTGATACATATGGTGATTCTGATTTATTATGCAGTTCTAGTTAAAACAGTAACATCCTGCAATGCTGAGTGGAAATGTGTACGACTTACTGCCCCAGACTGGGACGCTCCTGCTCTCCAGTTTGGTGACGATAGAGCACATGGTCATGGTGACTGGGATGGCATCAAAGTAGGAAGAATGTGGCGCCACAGAGAGGATAGGAACTTCAGAAGGTGGCGCTCTCTCCCCTTTCACCTTGATCCAATGGAAACCACCGCAAAACCACATGGCTCGCATTATGACCCGAAGACAAACGTCTGTGAGCCTGAAAAAGCAAATGATTCCAAATGTTTCATCAATCCAGTCAACTTTTTACTTCGTAAACAAAACCTTTCCCTCACAGGTATTCTTCCTGTTGAGACAAGAACTTTTGTGTGTCCAAACACTTTCTATCACATAAAAAACCAACACACCTCCTCCACCACGACTGAGGCTCAACAACAAAATCTGAGCGTCCCAGGGAGGCTGTGAAGGCGAAAGGCCACGCCAGCAACATCAGAAAGGAGACGAGCAGCAGGCGGACCGGGAAAACTGTAACTGACATCAGTCCTATCTGGGGAGAGAAAGACAGAGAGGACACCATGGTCACTAACGCGGTCTGTAGACTGTTCAAACGTGCAGGACATCGCTCTACAGTAAAGACATTTTTGTCCTTGAGGGGGAAATAGGAGGAGACACATTCCATTCGGGCCTTCGTGAAGAAACAACCATTCATCAATGGCGCCATACAAGGACCACATTCCAATCTGGATGTGCATTAGGAATGTAGACGCTTAGGTTCAAAACAAGTTTAGGCTATCAGCACTGGTTAGAGTCAGAGAAAGGAAACCTGGGAGGAAATAAAATCATCATCAAATAAAAATTTGGTCTGACTACGATCACTAATCTAAGCAAAAGGGATTCACAGCAGACCAGGGCATTTCATGTAATCAGGAAAACAACAATTCATGACGACGTTTTTCAGTTAGTTCAAAACGCTGCTGCACATCTGCTTACCAACACCCTTAGGCGACAACACATCACTCCAGTCCTCTCATCGCTTCACTGGTTCCCTGTTAAATACAGGATTGTAATGATTGCATTTAAAGGAATTCATGGTGTCGTCACTTATTACATCTGTCACAGTTGCAAAAACAAGGTCTTCCAGTCAGTTCCATTAACATGTCCCAAGATCTAAATACAGACAGCAGGGTGATCGTTCTCTGAGGCAGCTCTAAAGCCGTGGAACAAACTACCACATGACTGCTGACGTTACTCTGTTTACATCTGGACTAAAGCCCTCTTTCCCAGGGCTTTTGAATACCCTGGAGTGTTGTAATCTGTATAGAATCTTGTGCTTTTAAATTTTAGCATTTTAATTTGATTGTTTTTACAGTGATTCTTAAATGTTTTACTTCCATTTTAAATGTTAAGCACTTTGGTCACCCCCTGGGTATGTAAGGCGCTACATAAATACACACTGATTGATTGAACCAGAGAGACATCTGTTGGTGAAGCAGCCATTAAAAGTATCAGCTGACTACTTCTTGAGAAGGGTTGGACACTACTTTAGGCTCTGGAGGTGTGAGAACACGACTTGTGTGTGTGGAACTGGAAACATCTGCTCTAACCTCTTTAGCGTTGACTTTTATTACAACTAAAACCTGCCCACAGCTCAACCCTTGGTGAGATGAAGTCAGTCTCTATTGTGATCTTGACCTGCAGCTAAATTGTTTGACCTAATACAGTTCCTCCAATTTTTACACGTCATTCAAAAAGGATTTTACTTTTTCCCACAAAGCTGAGTCATTTAAGTCGGCTGGGAAGATCTCAATTGTAAACACATGTCAGGAATTAAATATTGCAGTGTCTGTTTCTTCAATAGTGTGTCCTGAAAGTGGCTTCATATCAGATCTGAGACAGTCCAGGGTTTCTAGAGCTGACTTATCTGTAAGAACGTTTATAGAAGTCAAACAGAGGAGATGAGAAAAGCCCTTCCTGGTCCATCAGGCCTTTTCTCTTTCTGTGTGACATCTTAAGCCTCTCCCTCCTGATAGTCTGTTCAGTCTTTACAACACGCACCATGAACCCCCATCAAACCTACATATTACCATAATCTCCAATTCCAACCCCCCAACCATCAATCCATCCTCCGTCATATAGATTTGCTCTGCTGCACGTTTACATATCTTGCTGCTGATCTTGCAGCCTTGCAGCTCCTCCCACTTTGTAATCATGTGTTTTTTGTCACTACTCTTGGGACTCATATTTAAGCTCCCCTCCCTTCCCCTGTCATCTTTCCATTCTTCCAAATGTATGTCTCTATCTGGAGGACCCAGGTGCACACTTCAGGCCTGTATCATTAAATAAACAGAAATAGGGATGATTGATGATGCTCCACGGCTCTTCCCGACACTCCCCGTGGCCGTGCGTCATCACCCCAGCTTAACAAATCCACCTGGGAGGATCCACTGACATTTTCTCAAGAGGTGGTATAAGAACAAGCCAGGGTGGGGTACAAAAGAGCAATACAGAGTGTTGTTGGAGTAGTTGCAAATCAACAGAATAAGCTTCAGAAATTAGCATTTTTACAAAACATCAGGCAAGCCATCCTATATATGTAAATATATAGTCTGGCCACAACCCACAGACAGATCTCAGTCATGGGGCGGGATCTATGGTTGTCTTTCAAACTGTCTTCGTGTGATATTGGACAACAAGCAACGTGATGTACTCACCACTACGGATGTAAGTCAGTGGGGCAGTCCACCGTACACTATTGAAGAAGACGCAAATACATAATTTTTCTTAAAAAAGGACTGAAATACCTCCATCTTGTCTTGATTTAAAGAAAAGCCCAAGACTCAATAGTCCAAAGTTGATGTCAAAGCCATTTCAAACAAGCCACCACCATCTAAAGCTTGGTTTATGCTTGACGCATCCGCGAGGTCCGCACGGCTCCACGCGGCCAAATTACGTCATTTCAGCAACCACGCCCCTCCGCACGGCCCAAAGTTTCCACACCACTCACCTAGGAAATTTTCTAACTATGCGGACGGTCCCGCGTGGAAAAACATGGCGGACTGGCTGTTGTGTGTTGTATGCTTGCCATAGAGACCTATACTGCCCCCTACAGTCTGGGAAAATATTGGCTCATAGCAGGGACAAGCCGCAGGAAGTATAAACGCTGCAAAAGTCGTCTTGGCCTGATTCTGCGTGTCTCATTTCCGCACGGAATGTACATGTGTCAAGCATAAACCTAGCTTTAGTTGTTCTGCTTCGTCGCATCATCCCGCCCACCAAACCAATCAAGCGCTGTGATTGGCATAACACAAAACTGATCAGGCCAATAGTAGACCTGCTGAGGCTCCTATGGAGTGTGGCTAGACCGACATGCAGAGTAAAATCATTTTGCTTCGGCTACTGTCCGTCTAGATTTCTAGGCTAAGGCATGGCTAAAGGTTATGAGAATGACTAGAGTATTGCTTTTGACAAATTTTCTAATCCTGTGTTTTTAGATGTTTATATAATGAGGTATAGTCAGAAGCATTTCCTAAATTTCAAATACTTGCATTCTCAAAGAAATTTGCAGTGTTGTTCATTTTGCTTCTAGATCTCTACAGTTCACCCTGGCATGCCGGCAATCAACTTCTGGTCCAAATCGTGACGGATGGCAGCCCATTCTTCTGGACCAATGCTTGGTGTAGGGGAAAAAAAATCTGCTGGAACCAAAGACATTTAATAGCACGACCTGCAAGGACAAAAACAAAAGTGCGACTGGAACGGACGCACGTGGATCATGGCAGAAGCAGAGACAACAATTATCCGGACTAATGTTTCCACCTTGGAAGCCATCCTATATATGTAGATATACAGTCCAGCTATGACCAATAGAAAGAACTTGGTCATGGGGCGGAGTTTACGGTTGTCTTTCAAACTGTCTCTGCACGCAGTTGGACACCAATAGGACCAATCAGAGCAACGAACAACGTGACATAAACATAGCTACAGAAATCAGTCAGCAGGGCAGTCCATTAGAAGAATAAGCTCACGCATCCATTTACAAAATAAAGTACTTAAGTAGTACTTCTATCTGCTCATGTTTCAAAGAAAAGCCCAAGTCTTAATAGCAGACACCATCTTTGTAGTTTTTCCCTATTGCAGGTCTGGTGCTAAGCCTGCCCAACAAACAGAGTACTATGGTTGGCTAGCCTTTTAATTTACAAATTCATTTTTCTAAGCAGTATCTCTGAAAATCAGCAATAAATATCTTCTGGACTTGAACACCTTTATAGAATGTTTTGTGTGGTTTATATACGTTAACACAATTATGAAATCAATTCACGTAGATTAACCGTGATAATCGTGAAACCGTGATTGATTCTCAGACCATAATTGTACCACAAAAATTTCTAATCATTGCAACCCTAGATAGCAGTTTGTCAGAATTTATGGGGTTGTGTTTTCCCACTCTCCTTATGAAGACTGGCCACAAGGTTTCAATGGGTTTAGGGTCTGGACCCAAAATGTTGATGTTTTGTTCCCTGAGTCAACATAACTTTAGACTTCTTGCACAGTGCTCCATCATGCAGAAAAGACCATGTGTCTTGGATGAGGGGTTCTTTTTGCAGGATGTTTAGGTATCATTTATTATTCATGGCTTTGGTTTGAGGCTAAATTGTGAGTGAGTCCACTCCCGTAGTACAGGGCTGATGGTGGTGCTCACCTTTCTTGTCTAGACGATTTGTTTCCAGATCCCCAAAACGATCAAAAAAGGGATTCATCACAAAAAATGACTTTCCACACTTTCTAAGTCAAATCCCTTCTATTTTTGAAGAATACCAGTCTGCCCTGAAGAATGAAGTGGTCTCTAAATTTGATTTTGTGCAATCATTTGTTCAACTTTTCATATTCTGTTGCAAATCCAAATAGCAAGCAGCCCTTACATCTTGTCAACTGTTCAAGATTAACAACCACACCCTCCTCAACTATTGGCTGTTCTCAGCAGCTTTTACTGGGTTTTACCCTCCACCATCACCACTACTATTACCAACATGTTACGGTTTGTAAGAAGAAAACAGACGCCGTCCAGTTTGGTTTTAACCAGTGTTAAAACCAAACTGGTAGCCAACTACTGGTATAGTCGACTTTGCTGACTCTGCAAACAGCTGTTGTGTACACCCTACATTTTACTTCACCTACATACGATGGAAGTAAGCAGTTTAGAAATATTTTAAATGCTTAAGACATTAGTATCTGTCAAGGAGTTGTTTTCATTTTCATACTTTTCTTGACTAAAAGGAAACTGAATATTTCAGTCAAGCCAGTTTCTCACCGTGCTGACTAACTGGAGACATTCAACCACCCACGTGGCAATTTATATTCATTTGCACAACAGTTGTGACTGTCATAAACATTTCCTATGGAATTCAGTTATGCATTGTCTTAACTGTGTCTCAGTTTGGTCATCATCTACCAGTAGCCTATTTTATTAAACAATGCCGCTAGTTTGCCACAAAGCTGAGCCAGCATCTGGGAGCCTTAGGTCATTTATAAGTGGTCAGACGGTGGCGCCACCGTGTCCTTTTTACAAAAGAATGAGTGATGGTGGTATAAAGGGGGGATGGGGGCAGTCTCTGCGATGTCACATACTTCCTTTTAGTTTGAACATAACTTGCTTTTTATTGCAATTGAAGCCGTGCTCCTATACGATCTGGTTATCTAGAATCTGATCAGCACCTTCCCCAACAGCTGTGCTTAGTTCCTTCCTGTTTGAACATCTTTAGGAGACAAAAATACAACTTTGAGACAAGCGACTCACACACACGCACCCATGCAACATGCATGCTTGTTTGTCTAGGGCTACATCCCACAATGCATTGCGACATTACATCACAATCTATTTTTAGCTACTGTAATACGCTATTGATGCATGACCCAAAGAATTAGCAACAAATTCAGTGTAAATCTCAACACTAAATAAATACACCCTGCACTCTATTATATAGCTAGTCCTCCGGGGTAATGTGACCTGATAAAGCTTTAACCACTCTAAACACAGCAGTAAAAATAACTGCTCTCAACTTCCTGTTTTATACACCTGAAAGGTAAAAACATTCGAGCCTTCCTGTCAAACTAATGTTTGAAGACAGGGAAGCTAGGTGGTGAGTCAACCAGGTCAAAACAAATGGAAGCAGTACCTGTTAAAGACTTCTAAATGTTCTATTAAAGGGGACATATTATGCAAAATTCATCTTTTTGCATTCTTGTGTGCTGTTACGTGGGTCTCTACTGCCTCTATAAATATTCTAAATGTGAAAAAAAATCAGTACGTCCATTTTCTGTCAGTGTTCAGTTTTAGGAATTATTTGACTAACAAGCCGTTTCAAAAAGCCTCCATTTGTGATGTCACAAACAGAGAAATAAGAATAGCACTACCTCTCACATGCAAGAGAGAGCTGCTGCTGGAGGAGCAGCGGCTCTATTCCGAGCCCCTTCCAGGTATTGGAGCAGGTGATGTGTGGGCGTGGCCAGCTCCAGTTAACTGTATTTAAAGTGACAGATCCCTGAAACGGCTCGTTCTGGATGATACTGAAACTGTCAAGAACAAAACTGCAGAAATTGTTTCATGAGAGATGGATTTTGTGCAAAGAACTTCAAAAACATGTTCTGTATCGGCCACAGAACTAGAATTAGAAAGAATTGTGTGATGCTCACTATCAAAGTGTCACTTTTAATACAGGAAATTATGGATTGAGCCTTCAGGAGCCAAAATAAAAGGGAAAAAAAAGATTCAACTGGTGCAAATTTAAAAGTATTCAGTCAAACAAAATTAGATTATTTGTTTTGTCTTTTCAATATTATTATTATTATTAGTAGTAGTAGTAGTAGTGTCTATATTTTGCTTTAGGTGGAGAATGTGTCCGCTTACGTGATCGAATGTAACCGACTCCACATGTGTGGCAGGTGGAAAAAACACATCCATGAGGCCGGCAGCAGGACGTGTGAACCACACACACACACACACACACACACACACAGACCTGCTGCTGTCATCTGGCACAGACTCACAGGTGTTAACAATCTTCTGCAAACTTCAATGGAAAGAGCTGGCACATTCTCACTAGGGGGAGGAAACGAGTGGATGAAGCATCCTACAAACAAAGTGAAGTGTGAAGTGTGAAGCCTTTGAATTCATTTCAAGGTTGAACTTTGAGGTTGTTTTAAGGAATTGATTGTCCCCTTGAGTTGCTGTAGTTAGACATCGTCTCTGTCTTAAAGATGCATTACTGAATTTGGAAAACAAAATTAGCTTTTAACGTTTTTTTTTTCATGCCTCTTAACAACGTTCTAATCTTGTATAGCTATAAATATATTGTGGAGATTTAAAAAAAAAACGAAAAAAATGAATAAAGTCCTAACCCTAACTCATTCATGGTGCGAGTAAACCTCCTGCCCAGCTGTTTCTGCTACGATTGTGATCGGTAGGTGTAGATTTACTTCTAACATGTGTTGTAGAATATGTATGCTCTTATGTCCACGAGAGTCATAATTTGCATCAAGTTGCTGCATGTGAGAACATAAATGTCTGCAGCTTTCTCCAATTCTCCTGATCAAACTGTAATTTAAGTAAAACAGTGACTGCAAATCTTATTTGTGATAAGAAATAGTAAGTTATTTATTTTGATAATATATTTTTATTTTATACCATTTACTTCATTATTTTTGTAAAACAAGTAGTAACAAAATAAATACAACTTATAAATACCTGAATGAAAAGGAGCAGATTAAAAGAAAATCTTATACATAATCTGCCCCACTCACACCAGTAGTTTAATCTGTAATAAATAAAATGTGTTTAACTAATACATTTAACTGAAAGACAGCTGCGGACCATCACGCTAATGATTTACTAACAGATACTGTATTTACTGTTCTTGTAACATCATCTATTCATGGCAGTTTAAAACAGGAAGAAACAAATGACAAATAAAAAAACCAAACAAGATTAATGCTTATATTTTATCATATTGTTTTAAGTCCTTTTAAACATTGTAATTGATTTCGCTTCTTTCATTTCTGACTCCAGATTGTTCCATAAACCGACTCCACACACAGAAACACATCGCTCCAACACTTTGGTCATGAATCTTGGTTTTATAAATATCTAAATTTGTATTTTTGTAACTCAGCAAATAACGGCCTGGTTGGAGCTCTGTAACTACTTTGACTAATGACTGTCATTGCTCTTTTTTTGTAAAATCAAAACTGGATCAGTGTATGTTTTATATGTACTTCCCCAGATTTCAATGCAATAAGACAGATATGGAACAATCAGAGTATTGTATAATAGACATAATGCATTATTATTCAAATACTACTTTACTCTGTGTAGTACAGCAAATGCCTTTTCTATTTTTATTTTTATACCATTAATATGTGGCTACTAGGAAATATTTTCATCAATAATGAACCCCAAAAACTTCATTTCCCTCACTCTATCAATAGTAATGCCTTCTATAGCCAGTGAAATGTCAGTATTTACTCCTCTCTCTTTTGTACTGATCCAGTCAAGGGCTTCCACACCTCCTGCTCACCGTCTTCATGACCTGTCCTCTGGCCAGTGGGTTGTTTGAGTGGCTGACCCTTCTCCACCTTCTCCTGCTGCTCCAGCACCTCTCCACATCTCCAGCACATCTCTCGCTTAATGATGCTTAGTTTGAGATGATGATGGCAGACGAGAAGCTTCTGTCTGAAGCGAACGAGCTGGAGCTTCTCCCATTGGACATCAGTCATTACAAGGTGAACAGGGTGGTTTGTCTTTATCGTTTTTCTTGCTTTTATTTGAAATTTTGTTTTTTAAATTAAAGATCAGTTATTTTAAGCCTCAGCTTTCATTTCTCTTCAGGTGGTTTCCCAGGTAAGGTACAGCTGTGAAAGCCTCTCAGAAGAAAATTTAGCAAAGCTCGGTGTGGAGTTGTTCAACTGCCAGGCAGAGATCAAGGGGTGCTGGACTTTCATGTGTAAATGGTAAAGTTTTATTCTGTTTAAACAGATGTTTCCTGACACCAAAACAGTGTTTATGAAGTTTTATACCATTTGATTCTCAGAGCACTAAGAGTGCACGTCTGACAGGGATCCAGACACGTGGAACGCCTACCACATCGTAAGTAAACGAGCTCGCTCGCTTTGCTACACGACCCGTCAGCAGCTCTTTCTGAGCCAAGAAGAGCTCACAATTAACATCCTCATCTCCACGGTGACCAGCCAGGTAGAGCTGAGTTCTCCTGAAGGATCTCCTTCGTGCTGTGAGGCTTGTGTTTTGTATTAAACAGGAGGGACAGCTGGAGCTGAAGTACCTGACTGCAGCTTCTCTGGACAAGCTGATGGAGGCCACGGGGCCCTGCAGGCCCAAGAGGGGAAACTGGAGCAGATGGAGACATCACTGAGGAAAATCCTGGAACGACTGGGTCATCGCTTCTGGACAGCAACTGGTGGCTCAACTCACCAACAGAAAACAGAAACTCCTATCACACATGTGGGTCAGTACGGGCTGGTTCGAGAAGCAAATTTGGTTTCACATCTGGGTCGTGTGTGCCTTTTCCTTTCTGAGGTGACTTTTGGCACTTACACACCAGCACCAGATCGGTACGGCCGGGCTGAAAGATTTGGTTTCACATCAGGGGAGCCCGAGAATTTCCAGCGCCAAACCGAACACGTTTTCAGCCCTCTTCCCAAGGCGGTCTGACTCGTGCCGAAACCGGGCCAACACACCCACTGCCGATTCATTGGTTGGCTCAAATTCACGGCTACATTTAGGGGGAACCTCCGATTAGCAGATAGAATCCACCAGCGGGGGTTTCCCGCATGTGCGCTTCATAATCACTCTGAATGCGGAAGAGTTAACAAGCCTCTGACTCAAGCTGTTTTATCTGTTTCCGTCTGCTGTGATGAGCACACTGACTCAGTGCTGCCACACAGCCTTTGTTTAATAAGGAAGAGACCGCAGACTTCTCTGCGCTCTTTTGACCCACCCAGCCATTTCTCTGTTCCTGTCTGCTGTGAGGAGCGCAGCACACACACACACACACAGTGCTGCCACACAGCCTTTGTTTAATAAGGAAGACACCACGCAGACTTCTCCGCACTCCTTTGACCCGCCCACATGCTTGGAGATGCGGTCCGACATCACTGATCTATTCGCGCCAATTTTTTGTGCGCATTTCTGAGACCGCTTATCACGTCCGCATTCCAAAGGGTGTCCTGGACGACGTGTGTAAACAACCTGGCGGGGCCGACTGAGGCCGACTGATTGGAGCCGACCCGGTGCTAGTGTGTAAGCGCCATTTATTTCATCCTCGGCAGTCTGACTGGGATCGAGGTGACACTGAAAAGTCCGCCTGCCGCCTCCGAGAATCAGCCAGCAGGGGCTTCCCGCGAATGCGCGATTTATTTTCATTATGGATGCTGTCAAGTAAACATCTCTTGTCTGTAGAACGGAGCTGTAGCTGAAGCACCATGGCAGACTGCTGCTCAGGGAGAAGAGAGACCATTGTGTGTGAGACCCTCACGTTGTCCTCCGCTGCCGCAGCAGTGAACAACAGGGTGAGGGTCACATCAGTATCAGTGAGAGAACAGGGAGAAAATTATTAAAATAATGTAGATTTCAGCATTCCTGAGAAGTCTGTGGGAACCATACATGAATAAAAACCGCTCGTATGAGCCCAAACCGATGTGACCCAACCCTGAACGTACTGACCCAGATGTGAAAGTGGTTTAATATATCAGTTACAGGTGATTCCTCCTAAATGTTTTCACCATCGTTCTGTTTTGACGACAACATTCTTTACTTTTATATACTGTGAGTAGGGCTGGGCGCTATGGCCTCAAATTAATATTGCGGTTTATTTAGAATTTCGCCTTGATAACATTCGTCTGGCAAGCCGGAGGACCCCCACTGCTGTACGCTTCCATTTGAGGGAGGTTGGAGGATGTTGCTGACAGCATTTCTTTTCAATGTCTGTTGGCATTTCTCTACAGTTTGTGCAAAACACACCATGATGCATCTGATTCCTGAGCCGCCAACGGTGGAGCATGGTGATGTTACATCCATGATGTCAAACAAGAGGCTTGGGTCACGTGTTAAACAACGCTCCAGCAATCTGTGGGATGTTTCCAAGATTAGGGATCTGATTCATGCCTGTTGAAAGATAAAGAACATGAGTTGGTTGGTTAATAATTTTCTACATGCTTATGAAGAGTGGTAAAAACAACTTGAACATAATATTTTACTATCCTAATGTAGAATGTCAAGAAAAATGTTGAACTAGGCAAATAACTTTTAGCAATTTTATCAATTAGCCTAAAATGACTACAAAATGCAAAAAGAGTAATAACATTCCAACCAATTATATTTTGGTAGATGGATGCTCTGAATATTATTGATGTGAGACCACAATCTGTGATGTTGAAGTTTTATCCAACCTAAGAAATACAATAAATTATTTTTCACAAACAGTGAAATGGGTTCTGCACACCTGTACACAGGAAGAAAAAGATCTAAAATTAATATACCTTATATTCAGCAATCCTTTGCTGTAAATCTTCAACTGGATGTGCATCTTGGATTGAAAGACTTGATGTAGTTGCTCCCTCTGGACTGTTTGTGCTGAGATTAGCCATGGTTGTTCCAGTAACAGCAGCTCTAAGCTCCGTCCGGTACATATTCTCTATCGGACCCAGCAAGGCTCTTGTCATGGAAACTATGTGGAAAAATTAAAAAAAGAGAAACCATTTCACTACAAAACAAGAGGCCCCAACAATATTTGAATGACAAATTCAAAGAAGTTGTTTTGTCAGACAGCTATTAGCAGGATTAGCTTATCATTTTTGCTATTACTAGCTGGCTACCATGCTATTTATTAATCTTTGTAATGAAAATAAGCCCTAAATAAAACATTTTAAAACATACTTTGTTACCATATGAATAAGTTAAAATGAAAAAATTATGTTAGGCGTTTATATTGTTTCTTTCACTTACCGGTGATTCCGCCATATTGTTTCACGAAAACTGCGGCTAGTGTTCTGCTCTCTCTTGTTCACTGTGGCAATGCGGGTTCCCATATCCGGAGGGGCGCGGCCTAGGGATTATAACCGACGGGAGGGGTGAGAGTTCTGGGAATGTGCTCGTGTAAGCTAGCTAGCTGGGCCTAACTTGTTTGCGGATTAGTTATAGCACCTTTAAAACAACATATACATTTCCTCTTTCAGAGGCGTTTAAGGCACTGACATGCTGTCAGCGGATGCTGCATCACTGGACAGGTGAACCCATGGGTCTGCTTGAGTGATGAGGAAGTATTTCATCCCCACCAGGATGCTCCTGCAGATTCTCCATCGATTAAATGGCTGATTTAGGAAAGCAGCTGTCTATGAGGAGCAGAACCTCCCATCCTTACACGTTTCACACCTAACTTCTGAATTCGTGTGTGACTCACTGTGTCTCATAGCGTCAGAGTCAGCAAGAATAAACATGTTTTATGAATTTGCCTTTCAAATACCACGGATGCTGATCAGCTTATTATTTGTGCATTTATAGGTTATTTTCATCCAGTTTCACTTTCACTCTGCAATCAGCTAAGGATTGTTTTGTTTTAGGAAAAACAAAAATCTCCAAATCCATGGCTTTGTTCCTGCAGAAGATGCAAGCTCTTCCTGTCTCAGGTGACCGGGCACTGATCCAGAGTAACTAAACCTGGGCGTATTTGCAGAGGTATTAGCACGCATCACAGTTCACCTTTTTTGTTAGCGAGACCATGTTTCACCACGTTTCACTGAAGCACACAAACACATCCACACATGTGAAATGAGGACCTGCACCATAAGCTGATTATTATCAGGGTCATACATTTAACCAATCATCAAACGGCTCTTCGAAATTCAATTTTATAAAATAAAATTCAGTATTTTGTTTTTATATCCAACACGTCAATGAATTTAAGAAACGTCCATAATATGTGTAAACATTTACATCAAAATGTCAGATAAATAGTTTAGATCTCATGATTTCAATGAAGAAAGTGGCAACAGACAGATGTCAGAGGTCACCATCTGCACGTGCATGTCTTTTTCTTCTGTGATTTTCTCAGGAAGTGCTGCTTTTCCACATGTGTGATCTCTAATCACGAATTTAGCTTTCTCTAGAGGAGGTCAGATTTATACGCCGTCATGGTGACACGCAGGGTAACCACTAATATAGATTTACAGTCCAATCATGCATAAACATAAATAAAAAGCTTAAAAGTGCTGTTATGTGGGCATTATTCCCACCAACAGCAGGTGCTCAGTTTAAAACCTAATGCAAATGTATGAAATGCAAATTTAGTCAATTAAAATTCAGCATGGTGGGTGTGTACCTTCAAACAGGAAGAAGGGCAGGAGCTTCCACTACAATCACCCCACAGGTTTCAGATAGAAACCATGATGAAGCACATGGAAAAGGGCCAATAAACGAGATCAGGTTAAATAAAATAAACTGCAATGATTGTAACAGTAAAATCTAACATATTAGACAGATAAACATGAATTAGACTTCTGTCAAATTAAGATATTATATAAAAAATTAAAGAAACTACAGGATTTTTTTGTTTTCTAGTTATTAAAATGCACTAAAACACATTTCCTAGAAAGCCCAAACATCCTCACTCCCCCTGAGGCATAAAGAGCGTGCGTCTGCACATGTAAGTGAAATTACCTTAACTTCTGAGTTTACAAAACAACTAAAACAAACGTAGAAACGTCCCTACATGAAGAAAAAGCGCGTTAAACAAAAGTTACTAAACGTTATTATCACTCTGACCTTTATTTTCTCAGTCATGGTGAGTTTCAGCTCGTGCACGAAAGGGTTTCTGCCCACTCCTGAGGGGAGACTGTTTGATGTCTTCATTCTCGACAGGCTGACTAAGGAATATCTGAAGAAAACTTTTGTCTAAAAAAACTAAAAGTGTCGTTTGAGCTGCCAACTGGCGAAGACCGATGCTGTCTAGAGCGCGCTGCTTTTCTGTCTGCGTCTGTCAATCCAGCCAAATAACATAATAACACTAGGACTTCCGGTTTGGGAGTGCCAAAATAAAATGCAACTTTAACGCAACTCATGATGAACGGGCCACAACTAAAATCCTTCATAAAGTAAACGTAGTGCAGGCTGAAGTCTAAGCTAGTTGTTACTTGTTTTGTAATTTTTGAGATTATTTTCAACAAACAACGTGTCAATGAATTTTATTTTGAAATTAACAAAAGATTGTATGAAACCAAGCATGAAAATAGACAAATTAAATTATCTGTGAAGATAACAGATTTTAATGAAAATAAATTGAGAACGGTATAATTAGAAATGTTCAGATATACTTAAATAATGTACAGTTTCAGAGTCATGTATATTCACATATTAAAAATGGAGAATTATGGATTATGAAAGTTACTTAAAAGACAGACATGATGTTTCTGTCTACATGATGACTGAATAAAAAATAAAAATACAAAAAAAAATGTATGAACAGTTTAGACTATGAAGGATTTGGCCCAAATAAATTTTTACATCCAAGCACAAACTTGAATATATGTTTAGGACCTATTGGTAAGTGTAAAATTGTGTATTAATTCAACAATTATATGAAATTGCATTGTAAGCATTCTATAATTACTAAAGTCAAATTTCTAGCTTTGCACACACTGTGCACTTCCTCCAAGTGCACTTCACAGAAGACCGTAGGGTGTAGTGTGAGTATTGGGATTGGGCCTTCTACTAGGTGCATGAGCTCTTTTTCCCCAGAGAACGACTTACAAGGCGTTCATTCCTACTAGAGACCACTGCAAATGTCTCCTCTTGTGTTTAATTTTCTGTAAATCATTGTCCTGCATTTAGGAAAAGTCAAAAACACTGAAACTCCACCAACAAAGTGGTGTGTTTCACTTCAGTTGCTGCATCATTAATTCCCTGGATAAACACTCATTCAACTTGAAACTTTTCTACAGAATAGACATTTAAGTCCTGCACACAATCATAAACTCAAAGGCTGTGGAATGTGCGTCCTAGATGCTTGGAGTGATTGCTTGGGTCTGCAAGGACAGCAGGTATTTGAAGTCACATTTCCTGCCACGTTTGATCCGTCTTCCATTTCCATTTTTTTTTCCGGATGACAGCAACAGTCCATGTAAACTCAAGCTTCAAAGCCACAGATGGCTGATTGTCTCTGGATATCACACACGACTGGTTCATCAGCTTTAAATGAAAATCTTCTGTTAATATTAAAGTGTGCTAGTGTTTCATTTATTCTTCCTCGTTCCTCCACCTGTCAAAAATTAACCTTTAGAGAATCTATTCATGTAGAGCCAGTCGCACTCTCCATGTCTGTTGGCAAACATTTACGTTTTCTTTGGTTTTGAGTGCGCTTGGGTTTTTGTGCTTTGCAGAAAACACACAGTTGCAGTGAATGTGGCTATCGGTCTTGAGAATGAATAGCTTGTTTATCACATGGTCAACTTATGACAAGAATCTAGTTAGAAAAAGGGATTCTGTTCTGTATGAAACATCAGTCTAATAGACTTTGGCTCTCCCTTGTGGAGGAACAATGGAAGTTAACAGCGGCCTAAACTCTCAAAATAATTATTTTATGCAAAAGATGTTTTGTATTTTTCTGAGAAATTAGTCCCTTTCTCTAATTTATTCCTGCAAGTTTGATGTTTGTTTTATTATTTGCTGTTTTCCAGAAGTTAAAGGTAAAATTTTACAGTGAAATAATGTCAAAACGTCTGTCTCAGTCATGTTGGAAGGAAGGTTACACTGAAGCAGATTTCCTTCTCAAACAGCTGGGGGGGTTGTCAGTTTTCTCCTTTTAAAAAAGCTAAAGAGGGACGAAGTCTTTGTTTACATTTTGCAGCACCAGCATTTGTATATTTCAACACTGGCCAGAAAAACGCAGCAGCATTTTGTAAAGATCCTAAGCTTCTAACAGGAGTGGCCCAGAAGTTATTTCTCGTACCCCTAAGAAGCCACAGCATCGTTTTGTTTTACTTTAATATCAGGTGAAGAAGGCTAGAGGCTAATGCTGAGCTAACAATGCTAATGGTGAATTAGCAAAAAGTGTCGGCTCTAAAAATATCTATTACCAACACAGTGTTTGCGAAAACTTTTGAGCCACGCCTGCCAAACGTGAGAGCGTCTCACGCAGGACATTTTTGAACCACGTAGAACAATGTCCTCGCGGGCTTCAGATTTGTATCTATTTAACAGTGGGTATTGTAGTGACCTCTGACCTTTACATATTATACATATTTTTATTGTGACAATAATCTGTTGACATAATTTGAAAAAAGAACCATCAATGTGATTTTCTGAAAAATTCAGAAAATGAGGATTAGACAGTCCCTCTGTTTAGAAAATAAACCAACAGAGTTTATCAGGAAATGATTAGAGATCATATAATTATTATAAATTATTATGAAACACCAGAAACAACATATTATATATGAAAATATTTCTAAATATTGTAATGATCCATAAGGGCCTTTTGTGACTGATGCTGTAGCCTGATGTAACTGTTCCTTTAAGAGACGCTGTGGCTGGTTGAGGTGAAACTGGAAGTTGGAGATGCGGGTTTATCTCAGCTGTTTGTTAAACTACTCTAATAAACTGCTGTTAAGGACAAAATGTCATTCTGTCTGACGTTTTAGTTCAGCACAAATATCACAATATAAAGAAATTATCTTCTTCTTGGGGGGCACTGTGCCGTGGTCCCCGAAATACCTTGAAACGGCCCTGGGTGTGGGACTGAGTTTTGAAGGTGATCTGAATTGTATCAAATAAATAAATATTACATTACTTATAAATTATTATTATAAATTTACAAACGTGTAGTGGGGTAAATCTGCCTACATTTTCCTCTTCAAACACTTTGTTTTGTTGTTTATGCAACTATTTTCCAGTCCTGTCTGTCTCTTATGCATCTCCTCTCAATCCTCCAGAAAAACTGCTGCCTGGCTTCTTACTTTTCAACTCACAAGTTACTTTTGAAATAAGCAGATCAAAGAGATCTGTCGACCGCAAAAATAGCGGAATGTGCGCTACGCGGCCGAGCCAGTGAGGTGACGTCACCGAAGCACGGGAGCTGAGCTCTGCAGCAGCGGAGTGCGTCACGCACAAATGAAAGAGAAAGTATGAGCAAACATGAATGACGATTTAAAGTTTTTCATCTGACAATATTAAATCACGTCGGTAATGTCCAACTGTCTGACGTGTTTTTCGCAAACACTGCCAACAACTTGATAGTACAGTGAAATGTATTCATCTACTTATCAACTTGCTGTGTATGACTCATCATAGACTCTTCTGGTGCTGAGCCGTAGCAACAGCCATGAAACTCACGAAACATGAGTGAGAAAGTGACTTGTGTGTTTGGAAAATGGGCTGCAGTAACCAAATTTGACCACAGGATGTCACTTTAAATTCTCAGGGTTCACCACTGAAAAAACACATGCATTCTGTTTGAAAAGTAAAAAGAACAGGTGTGAAAGCACAAACTTTTTTGCAGGTAATTTATTATGGTAGCACAGTTTTTGTAGCCATAACGCACATTTCTAAACATCCCAATAGCCTAGCCCTGCCTCTGCTTGTGTCTGGGATGCGTCTTGCAGAAGACAAACAAGCGTCCCCTCCTTCGGACAAAGAAACAGTCTTTGCAGCGCCTCTTCAAGGCTGATTTGGTTTTCATCCCTATAGAAGGCTGGATGCAGGGAAGATTCTGACACTGTCCCAATAGAGATGGTCCACACTGAGCCGAGGGGAGATGGATGGAGCTGATCCTGGCTGTGGACAGTAGCAGTGAGCGAGGGGCAGCAGTGAGTGTGCAGAGACATCTGTAGGCACTTTCTGCTGAGAGGGTCAACCGGCTCATCTGGGCTGCTGGTCGAGTCAGGGACGTAACCAGGTGCTTCAACAAGAGAGAGGCCATGCTGCCTGAGGCTGTAAATAGATTAATAACTTTAATCTGCAGCCATGTTTCAACATCAGAAGCTGAAGTTTATAAAACGTCATCCATTTAAGCATAACCCACCAAAACCTTGCCATTTTTTTCAGTCACTCCTTCTTTTGCATATTAAACACATTTTAAAGCCAACAACAGTGTGTCTGTGGGATGGCTATGCAACAAGCTAATGAGACGAACATGAATTTGACCAGCTAGTGCTAAAGCCAGACGTTTAAAACAGGTGATTTATTTGCCCCACTGCCATTTGATTAAGTAAAAAATGAGAACAAACCTCTCAAACGTTTCTGGAATATCCAAAAACAGGGGTACACCCCTAAATTAAGCGTTTTCTTTACCACGACAGGACCACAATGCTAACAACCATTTGAGGCTAACAGAATAGCTTCCGGTGTGAAAAGCTTCCTTAGGAAAATGTTTCCTAGGTGTTGTCTTTCAGGCACTTCTCTTCATGGTTTAGCCGATTGTTAAACAATTTTATTTCACTAAGCTCTGCTGTAGCATGTTTTAATTTCTTTTCTATGTCATTATGTTTCGTTATATTTTTCAAATAATTTAAAATAAAACAAAAATTATCGGGATTGGCCTGTCATTGCGGCATTGTTTTGTACCTGACAGACACAACTCTGGGCAAATACTTTCTCACAAAATCCTGCAGTCAAGGGTCAGGTTGTTGTCAACATGGCGGCGGCTATCTGCAGAGTTCTGTCCTTCAGTCGGAATTCTAAGGTGCTCGTTTCACCTTTGAGGTTCGCTGCTGCACCTGCCCACCGATACAGTGTAGAGGTTTCAAGTACCGGTGAGCCTATAACCCACACTGGCCAGGTTAGTCACACGTTTGGTACCTAATAGTTAGCCTAGCATTAGCTAACCTTAGCTAAGTGTGAATGTTGTTGATAGCTCATTGGACTAGCCGTAACCGATACGTGTTTTAAGCAGGTTTTTACTTCATTTACGAAACTCGTGGATCAGTGTGAGCCATGTTCTTTAAAACTGTCACGTATTTCATAAATGAACAGGATCATCGCTCTGTGTTTATGTTTTTCTTCTAGGTGTTTGATGTAAACGATCCCAGAAGAGCCAGGTTCGTTGGAAAACACAAAGAGGTAAGCATAATAAAACAGACTGAGCAAAACAGCAGCACCCAAAATTACTGTGATCTAATTATTTAAATCTATATTTGAGCCTCATTATTGCATACTGATGTTTTATAATGCTAAAGACGTGAATTACTTGGCCTTATATGGGAAAGTAAATGGACAGCTGTTCTGTTAGGAAAATAACCCCTCGTGTTAATTTTTGTGCTAAGGTGAATAAGAACTTTGCCATTAAGCTGGTGGCAGAAGAGCCAGTGTCTCATGTTGAGACCAGAGTGGTCTCTTGTGATGGAGGTGGAGGAGCTCTGGGACACCCGAAAGTCTACATAAACTTGGTAAAATCCAGAACACACTAAATATGTTCACATATTCTTATTGTTACGTGTGGAAGGGTGTGTAGAGTAAATGGGAGTAGTATCTTACTCAGGATGGTCCAGCTAACAATACAATATCATTGCTTAAATTGAAAACTAATCACTACCGAAGGCTACAAAAAAATCTACAAAATCTGAAAGAACTGAGGGTAGATGTGAACTTTTACATGTTTACATGCTAACCAATGTTTATTTTGTCTCCATGCAGGACAAAGACACAAAAGTGGGCACATGTGGATACTGTGGACTGCAGTTCAAGCAGAAGCATCATCACTGAAACTTTGTTTTTGCTTCTCTGTATTACATTGCCATATTGGTCAATAAATTATATCTTCCCTGTCTATTTCAGAATGACTTTTGACTTTCTCTTCTAAGAAATGTATGGTGCTACAAACAGCAGGGTCTGTGTGGGGTTCTGTTTTCTGATGTAGTTCCATCATGTGACAGGCAGAGGTCAGTGTTGTCCTGGTGATGTAGTGAAAGACTCTTTATCCTCAGAAATAAAGACAAATCAGAGGTGTTTAGTCTTTTCTGGGTAAATGTTAAGGGAAAGAAAATGTGTGATTGCACTTCATAGATGCTTTGCACCCTTGTCATAGATTTTTGTAAGAAAGCTGAGTTTAATCTCAGCGTTGTGATGCACCCACTCCCCACAACCTCGCTGTAAACTCCTGCCCTGCCAGGCTTGGAGGACTCGAGGAGAAAGCTGGCCTGATGAGGCACAGCAGTGCGGAACAATACACGTTCTGAAGAAGATCATATATATATTTCATCAGGTTTATTCTCCGTAGACCTCTGCATGCCAAATTGGCCCGTGCTCTGGCTCAGGCTCCACCACTACGCTGTTCTGTCCCCGGTGATGCAGCCAGTGGAACTGCATTTTCCACTCCACAGGGCTCAGGTTGGGGAAAGTTGTCAGGCTGATATAATTGGCCCTGGTGACTCCTGGAAGAGCGCTGTAGTTAACCTCCCCTCTCATCAGACCAGAGCGGATGATTGAAGGGGAGAGAGGTGCATTGTTAAAATGAGGCATGTGAGCCGGGTCGGTGTCAGAGAGATGACTGGTTGGGTCTTGCGGTCGGTATGTCTGGTTGGTTCAGAGGTGATGGTTGGTTGAGTTGGAGGCATTGCCACGGGCGAAATTTCCAGATGAAACTGAGCATATGAATTGTGCTGAATTTCATAGCAGAGCACTTTTTAATTATTCACTGCCCTTAAAGCAACACTGAGTTTTTAACACTTTAAGCTATTGCTTTCAAACTGATTTCAGTGGTTCTTGATGCATAAACTTGAGCAACTTCTTATTGGACAGAAATCTGTAGCCCTCTGCTGAGCAGAAACTGCACTTAACAGTTTTATGGTTTGGGTACGAACACTAGTGGGTTAGGGTTAGCTGTTTACTGTGCCGGTAGCTAATTTAAGGGCTAGTGTTTAGCTTTTTCAATTTTCTCACCGTCAATGAAAAGAATAATTTTGCTTTGTTGGCATCCTGGAAGTAAAAGTAAGACAGTAATGTCTTCGGAGTCAAAGTGAAGAGCTAAAACCAAATTGAACATCGGCGCCACAGACATCATATACGTAGATGCCCGGTGCACTGGCGCTAACTATTGAAGCTGCCATAGTGGCCGGCCGCCATCTTGGATGGGTCTCCATTTTCCCCCAGTGCATTTATTTCTACTGAAGGTGCTTACCCAACTAAAAAACACATTTTAGCATGCTTTTTTACAAAATATGATAATTGATATAATTAAAATATAATAAATTAAAATATAAAATCCCATTAGGCTAGAAAAATCCTACATGATCTGTTTTCAATAGTGTGCCAGTTGTTGCAACTGTAGGCTGTACAAAAAACAGGCATAGTTGCTAACTCTGCATTGACTCCAGTTGGGTTTGCAGAGTGAGGAACCCATCCAATATGGCGGCGATGCTGTTACGCTCTCCAGCGCCCAATGGGGCGTCTACATATTCATGTCTATGATCGGCGCGGTCTACACTGGCTTGTGGGAGCTAAAGGAGGCTACGAAATCACGACCTGATAGTGACCTGGCTTTGTTGCTACTGGACTTGTACGGAATAGTACTTTTTGGCCAATAG
Source organism: Aphyosemion australe (assembly GCA_006937985.1). Classification (NCBI taxonomy): domain Eukaryota; kingdom Metazoa; phylum Chordata; class Actinopteri; order Cyprinodontiformes; family Nothobranchiidae; genus Aphyosemion; species Aphyosemion australe. The sequence goes on along the minus strand of SSNS01000083.1, from coordinate 1,007,518 downwards.
TTTGGATTTTTTTACTTTGTGGCTTATTTTAGAACCAGTTGGCTCATGTTAGCACTAGCTACAGCAGGCTGCAGCAGGGTTGTTTACGACAGATCTTTTAACCACGAGGGAGAAGTGGGAAACTTTAGTCTTGCTATAAATGCATCACCCAGAATAATCCATTATTCCTCAGCATTGCACCTTCAGCTTAGAAAGGTACATTTAACCAATTTGCAGTGAGTCTCATTAAAAGGTTCCGATTTGGAGCTTTAAATCTGCCACTACACCCAGTTATCCACTGTCTTTCTGCATATTATTAGAACATAATTGCAAATACAACTCAAAATGTAATATGACCTGCACTTCCAGGTCAGACCATTCAGATAATAATAAGCTCAAATGAGACTAATCACATTAAAAATGTCCCCAACACTGAGCAATAGGTGATTCTGTTAAATGCCAGTGAATCCTCTAATGCTGTGTCTCCACAACAATCACTCACTCTTCATAAAACATCCTCCTCTTCACTGTAATTGCCCTATTAAAATATTCCTACTTGAAGCTGTGTTACGTTACAGACCCTGAGGCTCATTACGGAGCTCTCTGCCACCAATTATCTGAGCTAGCATGTCTGGAAGCCACTCTGACCCAAATGGGGCTCACAGGCAGATCCGGGAGCAGCCAAACCTCTTCAAGTCTGCACTCGGCTTCATGAGAAGCAAATCAGAAAACTGACCTTTGGTCATTGTCTGGAGGCGACTCCTCTCAGCTCTACTTTGGTCAGGTGACAGAGCCTCTGACCTTTACCGTGGAAATAATGACTTGTTCTTGTGCCAGGAGCTCAGAGGGTTACCGCGGGGAGCGAGACACCTCCGGCAACATGTGACAGTATTTGGAGGACAGAGTTTGCACTCAGCACTTTGATAGCCCTGGAAAAACCAAAGTGTGTGTGACAAGACACGAGAGACTTGGAACTGTGAGTAAATGTATGCCAGAGAGTGTGTGTTTGTGTGTATGCAACAGAGACTCAGGCCGTGTTGAAAGGAAATAGTGTCAGGCAGGAGGCGCAGAGAGGACTGATGTGAAGTTGTCGATACTTTCTGTGGAGACGTTCCACCTGAAATCTTAAAATGAGGACTGATTCATAGACGGGGTGTGTGTGTGAAAACATTCCATTAGTGATGTAGTTTGGTAAAAAAGGACATACTTCTCATAGTTTGACAGGAATACATCTATTTACTTGCTGTTTATTTAATTAGACACAAAAATTTGACTAAATCTAAACCACTATGAGTAAGAAAAACTAAACAATCTAACATTTCCCAGCTTGTACATGCAGCTACTCACTAAATCAGGGTTTTATTCCACAGAAGGGCCTTTGAGTGGTTCTGTAGTGTGTCAAGAGACGATGAAGTGCAGAGGGATGTCGATGGAAGAAAAGGAAACAAGGGAGAAGATGCGTACTTCTCTAAACTTGTGTACTCGCATACTTGTGAAACGTCACTGACGTTGGTCCACGTACTGTTCCAATCCTAAGAACGCTCAAAGTTCCAGGATGTGCTCTTGCTCTGACCATTGTATCAAGAACGCATCCTTCTGGGGACCAGAGGCGCCCCCAGATAATTTTGATAAGGGTGGCCATACGGGGTCAGAGAAAATTTTGGGGTGGCACACCAAATTGGTCCTTGTGGTAAACTGGGAGAGTTTAGCCTGTGGCGATGCATTTCAGGCTCCTTTCTTCTTCTTCTTTTTTTTTTTTAATATGCATCCAAAACACTTGACTCGATTTTGAGAAATACAAAAATTTCAGAAAATTACATTTCAGTTATTTTAAATGTGATTTAAAAATTTATTTTAGAATTTAATTTTTTTATATAACTTATTATTATATTATATTATAACTTTTTTAATGGTGAGCAGCAGAAACATTTCTTTTAAATTCTGAATATTTATTTACTCATTAATTTTATACATTTTTTATTGGGTTTTAAATTTATGTCTTGATTAAAAAAATGCATTTATGATTTGTGTGAACATTAAAATGACTTACTAAAGAACACTGGTCTTCCCTGCAGTGACCAGTGGGGTGGCCAGCAATGTTCTAGGGGTGACCATGGCCACCCCTTGGGGGCGCCACTGCTGAATACTTGGGTTTCTCAATTTTGCATTGTTTCACAAACTATTATAGATCAAACAGAAAATGGCAGAGGAGAAAGTTCATAATTGTGTTTTTATATCAAAAATGCAAATAAATAAATTCTGTGTATTTGTTTTTTTCTTCTGGACTCTTCACGATGTCACAAATACTATTTAGCTAACCCAGAATTGTCTTTTACTTTTATTTCTGGTCATTTTTTTAACCATAGCATAAAGCAGCACTTGTTGCTTTGATGTAATGAAGTACGGTTCTGTTCCAAATGCCGTCTTCGAACTCCCGAACTCGAGACAGCCCTACCTTCAAAGATGTCAGACAGGAGGTCTCTTTACCCCACTTTTATTTTATCACAGTAACATGAGCGGTGTTAATTCAACACTACAAGAGTTGATTTCAACACTGAGTCAGTGAGCATATGGTCCTGCCACGTACAATATAAAAGTTACACTGATCTCAGTGTTAAATATTCATTTTTAACACTCAGGTTTAACTTTTTTAGTGTTAAATTAGACCAACACCCCAAAATGAACACTTTTAAGTTTGCTGTGTAGGTTACTTCAGTTTTTATTTAAAATATCTGAATTGAACTTTAAATGTAAATTTGCTTTAATTTTTTTTAGATTTTGTTAAATTTAATTTTACAAATTTAGATTTGATTCTAAATCTTTAAAAAAAAAAGGAGTTTTCTTTATTCAAAGCTGATGTGAACTGTTTGCCTCCTTGTCTCTGCAGTGCTTACTGGAAAATTAGAGAAGCTATATTTAAAATTTCTGACATGTACAGTAAATGTTGCAGATCAGGCTACATGCTGTGATAAGAGGTTGTGTTCATGACTGTTCGAATTAGGGTGGACCATGTCTGAAAGCACATCTATTTATATTCAAACATGGAAGTGACCATACTAGCTAATAAACATGCTAAATGCTAAAGGCATCAGTGTTTTAGTCGTCTGATCTAAAATCTGAGGGAGAAACTTGGCGACGTAAAAGCTAAATAAACTCTTAGCCTCACTGTTGGTCTTTTTCTAAAACAACATCTGATTATATGAGGTACATTTTCCAAATGTTTACATTTTCTTTATTTATTAGTGGTGATGTAAATGCCTTCATGTGCTGAATTAATAACCGTCCTCTCATGCTGTCTGAACTAACGTGCTACAGTTGTGCTACATTTCATCCAAGCCGACTCCTTTCATTCTCACAAAGGTCCCATTTTGAAACAGGAAATTAAAAAGTAAATAAAGCTGCTCTCTGAACTCCATGATTACAGGGGAAAAGGTGAAACCGTGTCTAAGAGTTGGGAGAACCGTGAAAAAAATTCCTTGTGTGGCCTGAAAACACTCAGGCTCATTCTACAGTAATGAATGCTTTATTTTCACACTGATGAAAACATGTTGATGGTGCAAATCTGTTGAAAAGCGCCATAAAAGTTCCATATTTTCATAGGAAAATGATTTAATCAGATTTATACACAATAAAAAGCAAAAATATTTGATAAAATTCTGAGTGCATGTGAATTTTTCTTGCTTCAAATTCAGTTTAGCGTCATGCTAAATCTGAAGTGCTGTACGTGTTTTTGCAATCATCCCCACCCGGCGTTCCCAGGAGAAAAGACATGTCTGAAACAAGCTCCGTAACTCCGTTCACCACCACGCGACCTCTCATCTGCCTTTCCCTCCACATCTTCCACGACATCACCGCCTTTCTTCCCCAAAAGTCACATGTGCCTCAAGTTTTTTCTTATAATAAAAAAATGTAATTCTTAAATTTAGAGCGAATAAGTGAAATAAATTTCAAGCTAAATTATAAAAGATAGATCACAATGAGATCCTGTCAGAGGAAGAAGGAAAACTTTGGAGAAATAAGTCAGATGCCATTATTTATCATCTCAAATCTTACTTATTTATGAGGCAGAAACAGAATGAAATTCTCGGTTGAATTCATCCTGAATTATTTAATCTGAAATGGTTAATTCCATACAAAGCCCAGGCAGTTCCCTCCTCTGTTCTGATAAATACTTTATCACTGTTCCTAAATAAAAAAAAACAAGAAAAGAGAGCGAGAGACGGCTGAAAATATAACTTTTCCTTTTTTAAAAACCAAAAAGTGCGATGAAAATTTAGTGAAATTTCCTCATAAAAGGAGTTTTTTTAATCTATTTTTTCCCTAAAACATTCAGATTAAATGACTTTAACCACTGATTTGTGTGAGTCTCTTCGATTCACCTGGATGTAAACAAAAATAACCTAATGGATAAAGATGTGACACTGACTTGAAACTATCTGAGAGCTTCTACGAGGCGTTTTGCTCATGGGGTGGGGGTGGGATCTTCTTGCTGTCCAAGGTTGACAAAGTCAAAAGCCGCCTAATGAAAAGGGACGCATCGCTGATTGCAGCTATATCTGGAGCCGAGGTGGAAGTGGCATCGATTTAACAATTTAGCAGCACCCTCCTCTGTGTGTTTCCATTAGTCACGGCTGAATACCACCCACTTTCCCCCTTTTCACTCCCTCCAAACACACACAAACAATCTCTCTGTCTCTTCCCCTCACACACACACACACACACACACACACACGCACACGCCTCCTCCAAATCCTGCAGCGGTGTATTTCACCGCTCCAGAAAATATTTCATATAATCTAAAAAGATTCAATTTCTGCTTCCATAAAGCAGAAATGTGATGTAAAGGCACACACAGAGAACTGCTACACAATATGTTTTTTATTTGAGTGACTCGGTGCATGTGCAGACTGTAGTGAAAGTGAACAATAGTGTATATTTATCATATGTGCAAACTGTACAGTTGTCCGCTCCACGACGTCAGATCATGGAAGTTCATTAAAGTCTGATAAACTGCTCCACGGCACTGGCCGACTGTTTGCTAAACGCCAATAACAGGTTTCAGATTATAGCCAAATGCAGAAAACGTGTGAGGGTTTGGATACCTATGCACGTTCACCTTTTTAAGGATGAAATGTTTTACATTAAAGCAACACTAAAGAGTTTTTGCCACTTTAAGCTATTGCTTTCAAACTGGTTTCAGTGGTTGTTGAGCCAGAAACATGAGCAACTTCACATTGGACAGCTCCCTGTCGCCCTCTGCTGACCAGAAACTGTTTTGTGGTTCAGGTAGAAACACTAGTGGGAGGTCTCTACCTGCTTTACAGGAATAGTGGTTTACTCTGTTGGTAGCTAACAATAAAGGCTAGCAGTTAGCTTTTTTGGTTCACCGACCGCCAATTAAAAACACAAGAAGGATAAGAAGTTTGTTTTTTGTTGGCATCGTGGCAGAGCCTGGAAGTAAAAGTAAGAGAACAACATCAGCACGGCCTGCACTCGTTTGATGGAGCTAAAGGAGGCTACGAAATCATGGACTGATGGTGACCTGGCTTTGTTGCTACTGGACTTGTAGGTATTAATTTTTGTTCAACAGCGTGGCTCTTTTTACTTTGTGGCTTATTTAGTATCAGTTGGCCCATGTTAGCGTTAGCTCGTGTTAGCGTTAGCTCGCTGTTAGCACTAGCTAACAGCATGCTATGGCAGGGTTGTTTACAACAGCTGTAGTTCCGCTTTCAACCAGGAGGAGGGAGAAAACGTATTTAGTGTTGCTTTAACTTAGAAGAATAAGGTCCATTTTATGCTAAAAAATCCAAAATACAAGAAACCTAAAAGAGATTCGGGATCTTGTTTTTACTCTGCTGCATGTTGACTCCATGGACTTTAAGGATTGTAATTAAAACCACTTTTTAAAATTCTGGGAACAAATTCTTGCTAAGCTACTTTAGCAGATGACATTTAGCAAACAGTCAGGTTGTCACATCAGTGAAACAAAGGTTTCAATCCAAAAGTCAAACGGTCCCATGATGATGCTGATGTTCCTGTGGACTACAAAGATGGCGCCGATTGGAGGAGTTCAAAGGATTGTGTCCTGCTGTCCATCATGGTTTCATTTAAGCCCTTCCACACTTCTGTTGGTTTGGGCTGATGGAAGGAAGGACCGTGGAAAACTCCGTCCACCCATTCTCTGAGCGTGGCGACGGGTGATTCCTGTTGCCTGTCTCCCTTAGTGAGTGTCATGTTTGTTGGGTACCCGGGAGAGGCGGACCTGGTGGATGACAGCATGCAGGCGGGGTATTCTGGCTGCAAGCTGGCTTCCCGAGGCACAGCAGTGTGAGCAATGGACCAGATTTTGGGTTTCGTGTCTGGGTGACTATAGAAGGAGTTGTTTGGATGCTGAACCGCTGCGAGTTCTGAGCAATCTGGGATGAGTCTCTGTTTTCCATGCAGGGGGTCTGAGTGCTGTGCAGAGTTCGGGTTGGATTCAGTGTCCTCTTGGAGAAACTGTGACTTCGGATCACTGTCAGATGCATCAGACTCCAGCAGGTCGAAGTCCTCCAGATCACTCTGTAGATCTGCACACTGTTGCTCTGTTAAATTAAACAATAATGAGTCTGCATATAATATTCAAATCTACAAAAAACACTAGCTGAATCGAGACTTTCTCACCTGGAAGGTGTGAGTCACTTTTTAGTGGCTTCTCAGATTCACCGCTGTTGTCTTCACAGTCTCGGTCATCAGAGCTTTTACAAGCCCGTGGAGACCACGTCACCTTGTTTTCCTTCTTCAGTCGTCTGCGTGCATTAGCAAACCACGTGGACACCTGAAGGAGGCAAGGAGCTCAGAGTCAAAGAGCCAAAAAAAACCACTAGAATAAACAAAAGTAGGTGTGTTTTGATACAAACTACACCATGATTTTTTTTATTTTTAGATTTTTTTAAACCTACTTGTGTAAGGGTCATCCTGGTGATGATAGCCAGCATGATCTTCTCACCCTTGGTTGGGTAGGGGTTCTTCTGGTGCTCCTGCAGCCAAGCCTTCAGGGTGCTGGTGGTCTCTCGAGTGGCATTCTTCCGACGTGAGGAGCTATCTGAGCAGGAATACCTGAGCCAAATAAGTTAAATCAAAAATATTTAGCAATATTCTAAGAAAAAAATATTAATTAGCTCTAAAAGCCATAAAAAAATACACAACTTAGAGATATGATCAGATTTCTGCACCAAGGACCAGGTCTAAACACGGGATCTTATTGCAAGAAATAAAAACAAAATACTAAAGCCCAAAAAAGTTGTTCTTGTTTTTACCACGTAAATAATGAAAACTTTTTTTCATTTAGATAAACAACAAAATGGACTTACCCATATCTGTCATAGGAATACTGACCAAACGTGTACTCATAAGGATAGTAGGCAGGGGTCTGAGATGTCCCCACACGCACAGAGGCACCTTCTTTGGGATCCAGTGGCCCCTTAATGTTTAAGATTTAATCATATTAACACATTTCCCCCTTTTTCTCTTTCTATTCGTTAAATAAGAAACTTAAAAAGTGAAACCTGCACTCACTCTGGAGTAGAGAGCAGTGGCGTCGCTGGCGCAGGTGTTGTAACAGCTTTGGCTCTTTGGATAAGGGCCGCTGTAGACCCCGATGCTTCCTCCAGGAGTGAACTGGTGGCTCGGAGAGCGCAGCGCAGGGTGTGACGGAGGAGCTCCAGCCAGAGAACCGGAACTCATTAGGAACTATAGAGAAAATACGAAACTTGCATAAGAGGAAACTGCACACCCTTCTAAAAAAATAATGTCTTCCTGCTCTCTAAATTGTGTTAAATTATAATACATAAATGCGCGAAATATACTGTATTTGCACACTTTGCTAAGATAAAACTCTTTTCACTTACATATTTTTAGATAAATAAATGTTTTTGATATATTTTATAAGAAATGAGCAGCTATACTGTACCTGCGGTGTGGTGGAGTAGGAGTATCCTAACTGTGAGTAAGCCATGGCTCAAATCAGGCAAAAGAAGAAAAGTAGGAGCAAAAACCGCACAGAGACATCCAACAGCATCCGTGCAACACGCGGGCTTCCCCGCTCCCACTACTTAATTGGTTGTTGTCCACTTTTCAACATCCCTAAACCGCCTAGCACCCTATCCAAACCGGAGCGCGCAGATTTTTACGCACGGATTTCATGGCAACGAGAAAACAACCCTGGAAAGTAACTTCTGCACATCAGTCGCGGTTCCGCCTCTCTCATCCAGCTGCTGCAGCTTCTGGTGCGTCTCTGCTGTCCAATAGCACATTAGTGTGTGATCTACCCATGCATCTCCCTGTGATGCGCGCTTTGGTTTTAAGGTGCGTCTCCTTGACGTCAGCTCTTGAGTGTAGCCCGATCAAGATGAAGAAACTCCCTCAATTCATTCCCTCCCAGCTTCATTTCAGCTCCTATCCACCAGGACAACTTTTATTCCCCCCCCCCCAACTGTCCCCAGGCGGGAGGACAGTGCGATCAATTCTCCAAATACGCGCGCGCGCAGCTGCATGTATGCGTACGCACACGTTTATGGCCAGAGGGGGGGAGGGATCAGGGACGTGACGCGTTGACACCACATTGACACGACATGATTGATGACTACAACCTGATATTAGCATAATCGTTTTGCCCTGTAGTTTAGATAACTTGTCACCACGGAGAAATCTCGCTGTCACCCACATATTCATGAGTGGGGAAATTTCAGGTCTCCCCCGAGCAAATTAATCAAACAATAACCACTTCATGAATTCCCTTGAGTAAGCACCTTTAGCAGTTGAATGGCTTGTCATGTTTTAATAACAGAGTCTTAAGATGCCCCGGTGAAGTGGAAACACATTTTCTCCTATTTTCATCTGGTTTTTAGTCCGTTTTTTAAATAAAGGAAGACTGAAAATAGTGGAGGAGCATTTAAAATAACAAAAAACTTGAAGAAATGTAATCTTTTAAATACAAACATGCAAAAACAAAGAGAGGAGTGTAATCAGAGATGGAGGTTTCTAGAAATTGTGCATTTTTGCATTCTAAGTCCATTTCCTCCTCGTCCCATTTATAAATATATAGGGATTTTAAGTTTTACAGCTACAATGGCAAATCAGCAAAACATGCTAGCTTAAAAAATTTTCTTGCCTCTTAACAAAGTTGAAATATTTTGTTGAGATAAAAAAAAAATTGGCTCTCTCCAATTTGTCTAACAAACCTCAGCCAATAACACGGCTGGGTCCAAAACCAATGATTGGACAATCCGGTCGTTTTGTCTTACTAAATCACCTCACTTCCACTTTACCTGGGTCCTCCACTCATTACACGCTTGTGCATTTAGCAACAGAACACCACCGGTGTGAGAGGTTCTCCGCTCAGTAATATTAGAGAAGGAGAACCAGTCGGCTGCTACCACTTCAACTTTAGGACAAACTACCAGAGTCCCAAAAAGAAAAACACCATTTGAAGTCACGGACAACAAAAGACATTTGGATCTAGAAAACCTCTGACATTGTGGGTTCCGGTATGAGGCAGACGTGGCCTATAGGGATGATAGCTGACAGAAGGGGTTAGTGTTCCGTGATCATGTTTGTGTTTAAAAGCTAGCTTGTTTTGCAGATTTAATATTTAAAGTATGAAATAAGAAGTAAAATCTAGTTTTTAAAGCGTATGTATTTTTGGCTAATTGAAATTCAACAGAGATCTGTTTTATTTGGTTATATAATTATATAAAGATAACTGCACGACACACGGGAGGCGACAAACGACCACGATCAGCTAAACTCATCGCTATCGCTTTGATAACCTGACACACGGGAGGTGACACGCGGCAGCGGCAAAAGCCAGCGATGCCTCTGTTCCAGGGCAAATAGCGAGTCCTCCGTTGTTTTGATTGGCCGTCAGACTGGAGGGAATTTTGGGTTATTAAAGCAGTTCAGAGTTGAAAAAGCGGAAGATATGAAGTCTCACAAGGTTTTGCTAGAGTTAAGTGAAAACTTGTGCTGGGAAGTTTTCCTCCATGTTTGCCTGGAAATGTACTGAGCAGCTTCCTATCCGCTCATTGGTCAGTCAATGAAACCTCCGCTCATTGGTCAGTCAATGAAACCTCCGCTCATTGGTCAGTCAATGAAACCTCCGCTCATTGGTCAGTCAATGAAACCTCCGCTCATTGGTCAGTCAATGAAACCTCCGCTCATTGGTCAGTCAATGAAACCTCCGCTCATTGGTCCTTGTCCGAGAGACAGCGATGAAAAGTTAAAAAAATTTTTGCGTCACTGGCTCGTGCACGAGACATGCACGAGCGCAAAATTTCACATGCACGTATTTCGTGTCGCTTAGCAGGAGGGAGACCCGCGATTATCACGTTGATGCACATGTCTCATTGAAAATGAATGGAGGAGAGGCGATGTCGCCTCCTGTGTGTTGAGCCCATTATGATGAAGGTACTAATCCTGATACTCCATCTAGGTGTTTTAAGTCCAGAAGGGCTTTAATGTGAATTTGCAAATGTAAACAATTAGTTTATGACAAACAAAAACAATGGTACTAAGCTGCTACAGGTCAAAGGTCAATGATTGATTTTGAAGTCATATTGTTGTTTTTTGACCTTGGGAACAGATGAAATTTTGTTTTGAGAAATTCTGGACACAGAGCAATGATTCACAAGTCAACAGGTAAGATCCAGGTGATTGAGCAAAGGAAATAAAGGAACTTTTAGATTGACTCAGGCAGAATCAGCACCTCTTAGAGTGGACCTACACTCATTATTTCAATAAATCTGCTGTGGTCTCTAGCAGGTAAGTTATTCTCTGTTGTAAAAAAAAAGCTCAGGCGCTCCTGTTTCAGGAAGTAGAAATTAGCTGGAGGAGTGAGGGGAGGAAAACGACTGGATTTGGAGATTTACTTATTAGTATTCATGATATGCAATGGAGTTGCTAATGCTAACGGTTAGCTTCTACTAGCCAAGACGCACTCTGCTCTCTCCTGGACACTAAATCAACAACACCATTCCCTGTCACAAGATGGGTGAGTCCATTAATGCTATTTTCAGCGTGACATAGATCTGACTGGCTTTTCTGACCCGAGCGTTTCCCCGTCTATTTTCTTCCAGAGGCTAATGCAGGAAATAGGGGTAGAAGACCATTTTCACGTTCAGCCTGCATAAGAAACTCAGAGTGACCAATCCTATTTTAAAAATAACAAGTATTATACATTTCTCAGTGAACTTAACCTTTAAATAGATTAAAATTAGCTGAACGCTGAGAATTCTAATCTTTTATACATGATTTCAAACTCAGGTCTGACATCATACTTGAAAGGGGTTTGGGGCGGCCATTGCTGCCTCCCTCAGCAACTTTCTGTGAAATCTATATAACGAAAGACTCATATTCAAAATCTGGAGTGGTCAAAGAAAATTAGAATGAAAAGAAGCCCACAGATGGAGAGTTAGTATGACCCTTGCCGTGACAGACTACGACCAAATGAAGAGGATGGAGAAAAGAGGCAAAGTTGGGGAGCTGAAGAAATCGGTAATAGTCAGGGGAACCGAAATGGAGCGAAGGGATGTGGAGAGGTAAAAGGACAAAATATTCCCAGTGCACCCAGAGTAAGGCTGGAACAACAGAGCTGCATCACCAGAAAGCATCCTGGTCCCCACCGGGGAGACGGCATCTGTGTACCGGCGCTTGATTGACATTCCATTTGTCTGGTGAAAGGTGCTCATATACTGAACATGGACTAACTGTCTCCTCCTCATCTGTGCTCAAAGCTTGGAAATGAAGTTATCTCCTTGCACTGTTGTTGCACAGCTTCACACAAAACGTATGTCACTCAAAGAAAATGGCAATTTGTTTATCGGCTGACAATGAACATGGCTGAGTTTAATCTCGGTTTGCGTCGTTTCTGAGTAAAAGAACTTGTGAGGTATGAGCAGACTGCAGATGTGTAGGCCTTTATCATTCAAAAGAGGACTCAGAGGTGCACAGATAATCTTATTTCCCTCTTTTTGAATATTCAATAGTCTACTTATATATTAAAACCTGGTCTGTTTATATATTTATGGCATTCCTCTAGTATATATTTCTTAAGGCTCTGCGTTCGTTAGACCGTGATTATTTCTTTCTGAACTTGTTCCCCTCACATCAATCATTCATTCAAGATGCTGCATGGGAAAAAGAGAGAAAGGAAACACATCCTTTATTTCCTCCTTCCTGCATCCAGCTCCAGCTATTATGCAGGAGGTGGTGAGTGGGGGTTAATGATAGAAGCGTGTTAATGTGAGGCGAGGAGTGCTGCAGAAAGTGTTGCCAAACAACTCCAATCACAAGTTCCTTCAATCACACGGTGTCTGCATGTGAACATTTTCCACCAGAAGTCTGAAATTTATGCAATTTTAATCTGTTTAACGTGTAGCTGCTTTTTAAAGCCTTTGGCTTGTTTTTTTATTTCACCTTGAAAAAAAAAGGGGGGGGGGGGGGCAGAAGAAATCCTTCCAGCGACCTGATGTAACACCTGATTTGATTGGCTTCTTGTTATTTTTAAAAATCTCTCAAATGACCTGAAAACAAAGCTTGTTCATCGTAGTTTAGGGGAAGGATACAGAAAGCTGTCTCAGAGATTTCAGGAACATATTGAGGAAATGGAAGACCACAGGCACAGTTCAAGAACAATCTTGGATAAACAGAAGCGACGAATGGTGAGAACTGTCAGAGTCGACCCACAGACTTGCACCAAAGACCTACAACATCATCTTGCTGCAGATGGAGTCACCGTGCATCGTTCAACTATTCGGTGCACTTTACACAAGGAGGTGCTGCATGCGAGAGTGATGCCGAGGAAGCTTTTTCTCCACCAGCATAAACAGAGCTGCTTGAGGTGCTAAAGCACATTTGGACAAGCCAGCTTAATAACAAGGGGCGTTATGCATGGAGGAAAAAGAACACAGCATTCTAAGAAAAACACCTGCTACCTACAGTAAAATATGGTGGTGGTTCCATCATGCTGTGGGGCTGTGTGGCCAGTGCAGGGACTGGGAATCTTGTTAAAGTTGAGGGACGCATGGATTCCACTCAATATCAGCAGATTCTGGAGACCAATGTCCAGGAATCCGTAAAGCTGAAGCTGCACCGAGGCTGGATCATTCAACAACGACCCTAAACTCTGTTTAACATCTACTAAGGCATTCATGCAGAGGAACAAGTACAACGTTCTGGAATGGCCATCTCAGTCCTCAGACCTGAATATTATTGAAAATCTGTGGTGTGAGTTAAAGAGAGCTGTCCATGCTCGAAAGCCATCAAACCTGAATGAACTAGAGATGTTTTATGGAGAAGAATGGTCCAAAATACCTTCAGCCAGAATCCAGACTCTCATTGGAAGCTATGGGAAGAGTTTAGAGGCTGTTATTTCTCCAAAAGGAGGATCTACTAAATATTGAGTTCATTTCTTTTCTGTGGTGCCCAAATTCATGCACCTGCCTAATTTTGTTTAAACAATTATTGCACACTTTCTGTAAATCCTATAGAGTCATTGAAGCGTGAAGTCCACACCCTGACTGGAGGGCAAGAAGCCGGCACCTCTCCGTTGACCACCGTTGTGTTTATCTGTTAGTTGTCAATAAACAGAGCTAAATAGAGGCGAAATAAAATCTATCAACACACGTAGAGCTGTAGGCTGCACAAGTAAACAAAAGGAGGACAGTAAACGTAACATTTTACAGGTTTCCAGCTAATAAAATACACCAAAGGCAATGGTTAACGGCCAGTTTTAGTGGATAGACCATCCACCTTGTGGCAGAGAATGTCTTGTGACAGAATAAAAAAGTAAAATATCTGCCCCACATGTCCAGAAACAAGTTATAGCCATCTAATGACTTAAATGCTTTTATTACATAATTATGCGGGACCACAGGGACAAGAACCCAGGGGAGAACCGACCAACCGAGCAAAGGCAGCAGCGGGGAAGAGCTGTGCTGCTGATCAATCCAAAGACGAACGGTGTCACAGCGATCGTTCAGCATTAACCTGCAAAACGTAGAAGAGATCCGGTTACACCTTTGTTGCTTCAGCTGTGTGAAGTCCATTCGGCTGGTTCTGAGGACTGTCGTCCCAACAGCTCATTAGCTATTTCAAACGGATCTGGAAGCTTTGTGCTAAGCATCGTTACCTTTGAGATGTTTCTTTTTTGTTCATCTGCACAAAGATGTATTAGATGATCTACAGTAGTTCTATCTAAATCCCTAGGTTTTATTTTGTTAGCTTAAAGGTATTGCAGACTTTCTTTACTTCCGTGGATCATCTATAACATTGGTCCGCATAACTGTCAATCATTCTGGTCAAGCTAACGCAAGGCCGTCGTACGTGCTCGCTCCTGGGTTAGTTTTCACTTCCTGCGCATGAGCATGATAGCGTGAAAGAGAAGGTTGGGCTCCCCACAGATGCCGCTGTCGCCGGTTTTCTGCTCGACAGGTGAGCTAAAGTTCGGTATGCTATTTGGAGAAATGCATTTCAGATTACTGCTAGAAGAAGTTACCTACGACTATATTGTAACTTTCCAGTGTTGCGCATGCACATTTTTCAAAACGTGAAGAGGGCGGTTCTTTCCTGAAATTCAGAAACATCCTATGCATTACCTTTAAATCGCGGAGATGCAGGTCTGGATAGTGGCTGGAGGCGGGGTTCTTGCCCTCCAGTGTTGCCAGACTGGAAATGTGAAAGTATCGTACCAGGATCTTAAAATTATCGTATTTTCAGAAAAATTATCGTACGCTACTTAGTTGCATCCTGACATGTCTGATGACCCACAGCTTCAATATTATAGTATCAAACACAGTGCAAAACTATAGTCTTTAAAGTAGTTTTAGCTTTAGGAATGTCTGTGGATGCAATCCGCAGCTGCAGATTCCACACAACTAAGGGCTAAAATTATCATACATTATGGGATTTATGATCGTTCAGAGGGCTAAATTATCCTACAAATACGATTATTATCATACGTCGTCGTTGTGTGTGTTACCCGGATGTAAACAATAACTTTCCATGGGTCTATAAACTTTGCTTCACTTCTCAAATATCACTGTGTGCGTCTCCTATATGATGTATTTAACTGAAATTTTTATTGTAACAACCAACGATTTATACAGGAAATCATGAAGATTAACCAACTTTTGCATCCCACTGTATGCTGCTATAGGCTTAGACTGCTATAGGACATATAAATGCCTTTAAACTTTGTATTTTTATTCAGTTATTGCTGCCATAAACATTGTTTTGTCTGTTTATCTTACATAGAAATGAAATGGCCCAAACCCATCTGCGTTTGTCCTCTCTGACCCCCTCTGGTTCTGCTTCTGCTGAAGGTTTTTTCACGATGAACAGAATTTTTTTTCTTATTTTCATTTTAACCTGCGTTTGAGAGTGTATTGTGGTGAAGATTTGATGCAATCAGCTGATTCAGAACAACTTTACACTGCTGCTGTATCTGACTGGACTGAATTGACTGCATATAAAAACTTGAGCCTGTTTTAAATAATCTGGCTGCTTATTTTCTGTTTCTTTCAGATGACTTTTGTTGTGAACCTTTTCTACTCTATGTTTACCTTCATACAAATGAACACAGAGGTAACATTAGGTCACTTCTTTGCTTTCTTTCCAGCCTCTTTAAAGAAAGAGACACTAAAAGAGGACAGCACATAAAAAATGGATCACGAGGAAAGAAAATATTCCTCTTTTCCACCTCCAGACCCAATCTGAGACAGCTGTCTCTTGTTGAGCACGACAGAACCAACTGAGAACAAGTGCAAAGCAGGCTTGATGCGATCCACAAACAAGGCTGCCAACACCAGGTGCCCTGTCTGACCACCAAGCAGTAGCCATGCCGTGTTCTCTGCTCCTGTCTACTGGAAGATCTGGAGCCATTGAACTCAGAGTGGGATACTATAAATGCCCTGGCCTTCCTCATCAATGATGTAAGACACTGGAACAGAGACAAGCTAATCCTCTTAGCCACTGTGCAGCGTGTGTGTGTGTGTGTGTGTGTGTGTGTGTGTGTGTGTGTGTGTGTGAAAGAGAAGCAGATGCAGAAAGACGTTGAAGCAGAAAGAGAGACGGGTTTAGGCTACAGGCAGCTCTTAAGAGTGTGTACAGTTTTGAGTTGAGCCCTGGGAGGCCAGTTGTATTCCTCCCCATCACTTCCACTTCATTACTCCAGGAGCGGGCATACATTATTCAACTCCACCAGCCTCCGTCCGCTGGGACCAATAGAGCCTTTAACAAATACTTTAGCCCACCTTACCTCGCTCATTGATCTTCTCTGTTTATTGCTCCAATATCTCCCTCTGTTTCTGATCATGTACATTTTTAATAAAAGAAAATTTTTCCTGATTGTTTTACTGACCAAAACCTAGTGTGTGTGTGTGTGTGTGTGTGTGTGTGTGTGTGTGTGTGTGTGTGTGTGTGTGTGTGTGTGTGTGTGTGTGTGTGTAAACAATGTCTACATAGTCTTTCTTGATGGTTTATTTGCATATTCACTCTATTCTCTGACACCCACTGGCTATGTATGGAGTGCAGTGGTGTACCTAAGGGGTGCCTGGGGCCACCCCTAGAAAATTCTTGGCCACCCCGCTACCCCCGTGCCCCCATGGGGGAAACCACCCCCTCGCCCACCTTAATAAATTACATTCATGTTCACACAACCATACATTCATCTTCTCTAATCTTGAAATAAATTCATTTTAATAAGATTTTAATAAATAATTTATTGAAATCCCATTAGTTTTTGTGAATAATTTTGTTGAAACACCAACAAGCAAATTAAACAGTTTTAAAATTCTAAAACAATCAAACCAAAATAATGGAAAATGTCATTTTCTGGAAATTTTGTTTGTCAACTTTGTGGTAAATGCATTGGATGCATAAGCTTTTTGTTTTTAAATAAAAAAAGAATAAAGGACCTATGCAATACTGGCCTAGTGAACTAGACCAAATTCTTGCTTTGCAGAGTTTGGTCTAGGCACGCTTCATTGGAACCCTCGCAGCCTGCTCCGCTGCTGTGGCTGTCCAATCACAGCTCGCTATATTTTTGGTTGGGCCAATCACAGTGCTCTATTATGTGGGCCAATCACAGAGTGGGAGTAGCCGATGACGTCAGAGCTGCGGCCGCGAACCCAAGCAATATGGCGGCGGCGCAGGAACCACGTTCATTTGAAATGGCTTTGTCATCAACATTGGATTATTTAGACTCCAACGTGCGTAAGTCTGTCGGATATACTTAGCGGCTTCTTATTTTTATCAAACAAAGTAGTGCAATGTCCCAGTACACCTGATATTCACATGCTTTTCATACAAAAACGACAGAAATCATTGATGTTAGACGCCATTGCTGTCTCCCTCTTTTCCGTCGCTGTGATTACGTCACGTTGTTCGTTACTCTGATTGGTCCTAGCGCTATCCAATTGCGTGCTGACATTTTGAAAGACAACCGTAGATCCCGCCCCACGACTGAGAGCCGTCAATGGTTCGTGGCCAGACTATATATTCACATATATAGGATGGCTTGCCAGGCTATTGCAATACAGCATTACCAAAGGGACCAATTTGGTGTGCTAACCTAAAATGTTCACTGGCCCCCATCTGGTGCCCCCAATGAAAATTTTCTGGGGGCGCCACTGATGGAGTTACAATAATGCACTATAATGATATAACAGTAATAATTATACTGATTTATTCCTGGTTTGTGTATTTGTACCAAACTGTCAGATGTTTAGCACTGGTAACCAGTAAGTTACATCTGATCTGATAGAAGTGGTCACACCTTTTATTTACATGCATTTTGCAAACAGCAAAGACAGAAAAGAACTCTCTATGTTAAAGAGCATGAAGGGCGATCCAAAGTAACACAGAGAAACTTAAACATCTACCTTTTGTGTTTCAAATCAGTGTGTGAGAAGTTTTTTCTGGTCAATCCGCAGCAGAATTTGTTGTATGGCAATCAGTTATGTTCGATAATACACACTCTGAAGATCCTACAGTAGGCCATTTGTGTATTTTATTTTATGTTAATGTTTGCTTTGTTTTGATTTTTGACCTGTTATGACACAGTTTAGAGCTCAGACAGAATAATGGAACTTTTAAGACTTTTTGGTGAATAAATCAGCTGATTCATCTGTATTTTGTGCACATTGCCCTCCCCTCTAGCAAGAGCGATTTGTTTTTCTAACTCTCCTTTTGGAAGAACTGCTGTCTGTTTAAAATATTGGTAACACTTTACAATAAGGGTCCCTTTATTGATGTTATTTAGTGCATTATTAAGCATTTATAAACAAAGGATCACTTTATTAACATTCATAATGGTAACTATTAAGTGTCCTTAAGATTAGGGCCAGGGTGGGGTGGGCTTACTAATGCATTACTTAATATGGTTAATATTTTATTTAATAGTTTATTAATTCTTAATAATGCACTAAGTAACGTTAATAAAGGGACCCTTATTGTAAAGTGTTACCAAAAAATGTTCCACTGTTATAAACTCATGTTTCATTCATGCTTAGGTTTGTACCAATTATTATTATTATTATTTATTATTATTATTATTTATTTATTTATTTGTTTTTATTATTATTAGTATTATTATTATTAGTAGTAGTAGTAGTAGTATTATTATAATAGGGAAACGTTTAACCCCAAGTAATGGCATTTCTGGATTTTCTTTAGATTCACACACTGAGGAATGCCATGAAAAGTGTGAATGTGTAACTGTTGGTACATTGACAATTGTGTAGGCATGCGCGTGCATGCATACTTACACAGATATGGATAATGAGTATACAGTTGTGTATGCATGTGTGTGTATTGATCTTGTATTTTAAGAAATTACTATTTATAGCAGTTAAGAAAGTTTAATGGGCGAAAGGACTGGATAACCCATTTTGTCTTCCTGCTCCCTTTTTGAATGCCTTTTGTTTTGATTCACAGATCATTTTGTTAGGAATTTTGTTTTGTTTTTTATTTGAGTTGTTGTCATTTTAAGTGTTTGAAATTAAATAAATAAATTTAATGAAAATAGGGAATCACTGCTCTGTAGTCCCCAATTCAGCTCCAACGCCACTGCTTAGAGCTCAAGCACCACCCGCTGGTGTTTTAGAGTTACTACAGCAGAATGGTGTGTGTGTGTGTGTGTGTGTGTGTGTGTGTGTGTGTGTGTGTGTGTGTGTGTGTGTGTGTGTGTGTGTGTGTGTGTGTGTGTGTGTGTGTGTGTGTGTGTGTGGTGCTACCCTAAGGGCACAGTGGGCTCATCTTGCACCGGTTATTGACCAGGGTGAAAGGATCACCCACAATGTGGTGACCAAGCAGAGACAACACAGGTCTGCTTGTCTGCATGCACGGCTACACGTAGGTGTGGTTGCACATTTCATGTTCCATCTCTGGCTGGACCCCCCAAGACACAGGGCCACCAACAACGTCTGCATCAGCTGAGTTTAAACTCATTTTGTGTTTTTTTCTTAGGATATATATATATTTTTGCTACTGCTGCATTTAACTGTTCTATTTTGAAGCACCAGATCAAACAGAACAGGGAGTGTGCAAACAACAGATTTTAATTATCTTATTAATTTTGTCATTTTTTCCTGAAAACTGTCTAATCTCATCACTCCACACATAGAAGGCCCGGCAGCTCCGGGGAGCTTCTTCTTCAGAGCAAAATAACTGATGATTACATCATCAAACACCGTTTAGCAAAGTTCTAATCCACATCAACCCACACTGTGCCGCTGACAGAGAAGTTGCACGTGATGGCAGTCAGTAAAGTGCTTCTTTCTGGTGTGCTGACATTCCCCGGAGAGAATCTGGGCAATCATTTCCTCAGATAGCCCCTGTGGGAACAGGGCTTCTGGTTTTCTGTGTCCACTCCAATCACATCCTTAATGGAGAGGCGGGTTAGCATCTGTGACAGTGGGAAACCAGATCTCCCCTCGCCCAAGTGTGTGTGTGTGTCTCTAGCAGATAAACAGTTGGCAGGTTTCCCCTTTCCTCGTGCATGTGCATGGACACACACACACATCTGAGCGGGGGAAACACAAGCTGGACGGGGTTAATACACTCCATTAAGCTCTATTACCCTAAATGACTTGGGCAAATGAATGAGGACTCACATTACTCTGCATCTGTTTGTGTGTGTATTAGAACGATAGGGTGTGCACGCACATGCATGCATTTCATGTGTAATTACACTGTGAAGATATGTGACCCATGAGTCATATCTCATTAGCCACAAAGTAAAAGACAGCAGACGGGGGGTGGACTTTGTCTTACTACCGTATGCTGCCACAATCCTCATATTCTGAGATAAATTTCAACCTTATCTAACAAACTGATACCTGCACATCATTTTCTAATGAAACGTGTCATTATTCATAATGACAGTAATTAGAGTCATTGTAAAAATGATGTACATCACCTACAAGTCAAAGGGTTTTATGTATTGGGACATTTAAAAAATGTTCTCACCAACTTTTAAAATGAGTTAAATGCAACTTTAGATGAGAAGCATAATTGCATTTATTTAGCAAAACGACTAAGACACAATTCAGCAGCGGTGTGTGAAAATCATATCCATCCATCCATCCATCCATTTTCATCTGCTTATCCAGAGTCGGGTCACAGGGTCAGCAGCCTAAGCAGAGAAGCCCAGACTTCCCTCTCTCAAGCCACTTGGGTCAGCTCCTCCGGGGGAATCCCAAGGCATTCCCTGGTCAGCTGAGAAACATCGTCCCTCCAGTGTGTCCTGGGTCTTCCCTTGGGTCTCCTCCCAGTTGGACGTGCCCGGAAATGGCAAAATGTGTCTAGGAGGCATCCTAGCCAGATGCCCAAGCCACCTCAACTGGCTCCTCTGGATGTGGAGGAGCAGCGGATCTACTCCGAGCCACTCCCGGATGACCGAGCTCCATTGGAACCTCAGCAGGTCTACCATTGGCCCAAGCAGTATTATATTTGTTTGTTGGGTGGGACGATGCGATGGAGCGGAACAACTTAGATGGCAATGGCTTGTTTGAAACAGCTTTGGCATCAACTTTGGACTATTTAGACTTGGGCCTTTCTTTGAGTCAAGAGCAGATAGAGGTACTTATTTTAAAAAAAGATGTGTTTGCATCTTCTTCAACAGTGGACTGCTCTGTTGACTGACATTCGTAGTGGTGAGTACGTTCCATTGTTCGTTGTCCAATAGCATGCAGAGAAAGTTTGAAAGACAACTGACAACAACTGAGATCTGTTTATAGGTCATGGCCAGACTATATATTCACTTATATAGGATGGCTTGCCAGGCTATGAAATCTAAGCATATTCTCAGGGTATCACCAGTCATTAGGAGTATAAATGACAGCCAGGTGCAGCTGAACAAAAGTACTGACTAAGTGACCATTAGCAAATGTGGACATCTGTTAAAAATAATGTTTGTGTAGTTGGCTGGTCTGGAGCATACAGGCGTGTGTTAGCACACTGACAAGGAGGAAAGACGTCAGCAATGACCCTGAAGACCTAGTTTGAACAGGATAGTTTAATCCAACTATTTTCTATGCAAAATGTATTTTTTATCCACAAATTCTGTTTTTTTTTTTCTTTGTTGGGCACTTGCATTTTATAGATGGGCAACCTATTTCATTTAAAGCCAAAAGCCACATGTAATGGTATAAAAGGTAGTTCCAAAGATGCTAGAATTGACTCAAGACAGTCGCTAACTGTTGCAACTATATTACACCACGTGGAGACCAGGCAAAACTGAACAAAAATGTTAGATCTACTGTATAATTCAGACTCTACTGACCTCATTTTGCTTGTTAAATGTAGAAGTTTGTTACGGTGCAGTTAGAACAAAGTAGAACAACTTTGGCTTATTAGGAAGGGTTTTTACAGCAAGACTGCAAAGATGCATCAGAAACAGGAGTTGCTAATGCTAATGGTTAGCTTCTACCGAGACGTTCTCTGCTGTTTCCTGGACGCTAAACCAACAACAGCCTTCCCCGTCGTGAGTCAAGATGGGTGAGTCCATGAATGTCCAGTGTGATGTAGATCTACCAGGCTTTTCAAATCCTAGCATTTCACCGT
This sequence comes from Aphyosemion australe, assembly GCA_006937985.1. Lineage (NCBI taxonomy): Eukaryota > Metazoa > Chordata > Actinopteri > Cyprinodontiformes > Nothobranchiidae > Aphyosemion > Aphyosemion australe. The sequence goes on along the minus strand of SSNS01000083.1, from coordinate 985,438 downwards.
CTATTTTCTTTTAGAAGCTAATGCAGGAGATAGGTGTAGGAGACTATTTTCATGTTCAGCCTGCATGAAAAACTCAGTGACCAGCTATAATCAGAAATTATATAACTATAAAGTGATCTAGGCAATGTTCAATCTGCTCATGTGTTTGAATTAGGGGTGGAACTCAATTAAAAAATTAATCTAATTAATTAGAGGCTTTATAATTAATTAATCTTGATTAATCACATTTTAATCATTCAAAAAATCTTGCCCCCAGAGCAGTTTTTTTTAACTAAAAATAATGAGGCAGAGGGTTATGGTTAGGGTCATGAAGAAGGATTTCCGATAACTCATTTAATTGTAGTTTTAGTTTTGTTTGGAGCACATAAAACAGGTTTGCATGGTCTTGTAACCAAGGTTCTGATGTATTTTTAGAGGTGCACCTTGATGATATTCATTGATATTTAGGGCATGTATTTTGCTGCTAAACTTCAACATCCCCCAATTGGGGGACACTCGGGCCCAAAGGGTTAAATGCGATAATTTTTATTAACGCGTTATTTTTTTCTAATTAATTAATCATAATTAACGCGTTAAATTCCCACCCCTAGTTTAAATTAAAGATATATTATATTAATTTAGTAAAGATTATGAAGAGATTATTTGGACTCTGTCTACCTTTGTTACACTGTTTACACTCTAAATGTTGGTTTATGCTTGACGCATGTACATTCTGAGTGGAAATGAGACACGCGGATGGAACGCGCGTCGGAACTTGCAGCATTTATGGTTCCTTCCTATGGAAGCATATGTGTCAAAAAACTAAAATTATTAAGCATTAGCAGAAAGGCATTTTCCATTTCATTATGCAACAGACGGCTCATCAGTCAACATTGAGCGTCATGTCGGCAATAGCTGGGAGGAAGTGACAGGCAGTGTTGTACATGAATGTGTTCATTAAACGATCGTTTGTGAACTGAACGTTAAAGTGAGCGCGCTCATTCTGGCGTGTGTGAACAGGTTTATGAACAGCGTTCCCTCGTAGTTCGTGAGCTCCAAATCTCCACGGAGCTAAAGTAGCTAAAACCCAGTCAAGACCTTCTCGCTAAAACAGCCTGTGAATCATAGACTTTATAAAAAGTAGACCCTGAAACTGTGGCCGCCTTAGGGAATAGTGGTCGGTGTGGCGTCTACGCTTCAATTTCTATGCTGTGGAGGCCGGACCTCTTGGTGCGTTCAATTTACCTCGGAGAACATACAACCGCACATAACATCGATTTTAGATGCACCCTTACAAGTTCATCTTGTAAAATAAACATGTTTCCACCACAGCTGTTATTATAAGAAGCTGCTATGTTGAACCTCAACGTTGGATTCAAAAACATTCTCTGACTTAGGGGGGTGTTCCAGTTCATTATTTCTACTCGGAAGTTAGAATTTCCGAGACTTTTTTGTTACTCTGCCATATCTTTGATACTTACCTGGAATGTATGATAGCTCACCTGTTGAAAAACTATGATGATTTTCTGGGATTTTGTTACACACAACAATTATCTATGCTTTTATTCATTCTTGTCCCTGATATGTAACTAATATTACAAAAAAGACTAAAACTATAACTGAAACTAATAAAAACTAAACTGAAACGACGCGTCTTCAAAAAATAAAAACTAAACTAAAACTAAAAAACAAGTTGTAAAAACGTATTATTACTAAATAGAATTAAAAATTTTACGTAAAAACTAAATAAAAATAAAAACTAATAAAAAATGCAAAACTCTTAAAACCTTGGTCTGAATGGACTCTGAACAAAGATGCAGCAAGTCCTCCGCCCCCTCAGGACCCTCACAGCAGCACACCGAGCTAAGTTGCTACGCTATAACAAACCAGTGGATAAACATTGTTTCAAAATGGCTGAAAGGAGCCAACGATGCGAACACCCAAACACAAACCCTCCGTCCTAATCTGTGTCTTCCCTCAGATTATTGCCATGAATAGGCACACAAAAGAAAAGACTTATCACTCCCCCTTTCTCATAGCATTTGTTGTGTGTACTTCCCCTGTATATTAAATTTGTCTTTAAAAGCCAGTGACTATGTTTGCCGTTTGTCCGTGCGGTGCTCGCAGCTGCAATGCGACAATAAACGCAGGCTAAGCAGCGGCGCTCGGTAAACTCTGTATTGTGGCGCTTGTTGAATTACCCATGAGTTTTGATACTTTGCTTTTGTGCAATCGCTTAATTCCACTAATCCCTATGGAGGAACAGTGAATGGCGTAAATTCCCTATGATATCTCGTCTAGGCTAAACATTTGCTCACTTACGTCTACACTGGGTACAGAAAATTATTCTTTTGACGACATTACAACAGATTTAACCCGATGCCCTTCTTATCCCGGGCTGACATGCATTAGCTTTATTGCGTTGGGAAGTACATTTCCATTTCAAATTACAGCTTTCCTTTTTGCTAAATAGTATTGCACGAAAAAATAAATAAATCACCTAAATTTTGATTTATTTGGCGAAGTCAAGGTCTTTATCGTTAAACCTCCGAAGGTGAGTCGCGCTGATCCTTCTCAACATTTGTTCCACACTTCTTACCTTTCTTGCTCTCTTTCTCTTCCCTTTCCTGAGTCTCATCATCCCCCCATTCATCACCTCTTCACCCATGTCTCTTTCTGTCCGGCTGGCCCACTCAGCGGGGACATAGAGTACTAACTTGTCTACATTTACCCCCTGCATTAGCTAAGCAATAGCGCCGTTGAGGAGAGAGTCCCTCCTTTAGCCGTTCGCCATTCTCCTCGAGTCAGCTCACGCTCTCTGTTTTTACGACCTCTGACCTCAGGGCCATGGCAACATTGGCAGGAATGTCAGGAGTGATTGGCAGGATAAAGAGCGCAGCCCCTCTCTGTAGCACAAGCGGATTTGAGACACTTTGAGGGGTGAACAATGGCAGATTTGGGCTTGATTGGATCACTGATGAGCTGATGACTGACAAAAGAGCACGTCGTCTTTACATAAGCCTGATTATCTCTGCGTGGCGGAGGAGCAGAGAGGAGCAGGAGGGCCCACCGCTGTAGGAGGAGGTGATGGGGGCAACTGGCAGGGAGTTTGCCCCCTTGCAGAGTAGCTCTAAAGGGGAAAAAGACACCCACCAGGGCCAGGCTGCCGGGCTCGGACTTCTCTCATCCACTGGGGGGGCCCTTTAACAAATCTATTCAGTGGGCTCTCATACATGTGGGCCCACATGAGGATGGCTTAAGGGTGGGAATGTGAGGGGGATGGCACATGGAGGCAATCATTGTTCGATTCTCCACTATCCCATCCAGACAACAGAGGAGCGTATATGAGTGAGTGAGACGCTGGCAGAAAAGAGCAGTGGGACGGGCAAATCAAAGCTAAATCCTTTACATAATCTTCCCTCTTTAACAGGGATTAAGGCTCATCAAAGGGTCTATATGTCACAATACCAAAGTAGCACTGAGGACTCTGTTCACACTGAGTTTAAGGGCCGTAGAAACCCCACATAAACAAGATTTCCGACAGATTGGAAGTGCTTCTTTCTAAAGTCGCGTCTTATATTTTCTTTAATTCTCTCTTGAAAAGCGTCGACAACAAAAGGAGTTGGACATCTTCGAGAGCGACAAGAGTCCACCATCGTAACGTTTTGTTTGTTTTTCTGCAGAAAGTCTAAACTTAACACTCCGCAGAAGTTTGCAGTGACGATTGCCAGCCGGGCAGCACTAATCACAGTTTCCCACTTTTTCCCTCTTCCCGTTTTTTTTTTTTCATAACAAAACATATTTTGGAACGACTGTTTAACTGTTTAAACAGCCGTTTGATGTCGTTTTCGGCTCCATCACGCTAAGCTCACTGATTTCCAACTTTCAAAGAATACCATATTGTTTGGTTAGTTGGCCGGGGTGGGATCTGGCTGGGATGGAGCGCGGAAGAAGAGAAATGTGTGCAAACCAAAAAGAGAGACAAAAATACTCCTCAGCGCTGCGGATGGCAGTCTGTCAGCACTGGCAGGGGAAAGAAAAATGGCCTCCAGTGTCTGGCTGTCATCCACGCCGCTCCAACATCAACGACGCTCACTGAATCATCCCTTCCTGCTCCCGTTGGGCTGTTTACCCGTTTTCCGACTGTAAGCAGATCGGGAGGCAGATTGATGGATCATAAAATGGGCTCACTTATTTTTCCCACACCTAAGTCATTATTAACCACAATCATCTGCCTGTTAGTTTACATTAGAGTACAAAAACAACAAAAAGCTGCCAACCAGCGCCTCTGAAGATCACTAATTAACACTTTGTATAAAGTCTCTTTGATCTGGAAACACATTTGGTTTAATGGCACGTTCTGGGAGGGTCTAGAATCCTGCTCTTTCCCTTAAATGTCCTTTTTAAGAGAAAAGAACAAAGATAACGTCGGAATCAACATAAAAGACATTCATGCATTAATATAAAATTGCAATAGTTTGATCATTTTGGAACAACTCGTTACTTCACAATCACTGACAGGTTTGACAACACGGACGAAGCTTATCAATCAAATTTGAAATAATTGTTTTCAATCATTTGTGTAGCAGACAGTAAAGGCTCACTCGTGCTTTCTAGGAACACACACACACACCTCAGATGTGTTTTTAGTCTTTTTGATAGAAACTCTTAATCTAAATAAGATTTTCAAGTACTCACCACGCTGTTTAGGTTTGGCAAACTGGGTCAAATTACAAGCAGAATGCATCGTATCATAAATATTATCAGTATGAGATCAGACTTATTCCTCTGTGGATCAATATTGATGAAAACGTGAGCATTTTAGCTTTTGGTCCTAGTCAGGAGAGCAGCATTGAGTCACATCTAGGTTTATAAACCTGGTGGTCCTGGTCCTTTGTCTCTCTTCGCTGGTACTTTAACTGTTCATGTTAAAAATGTCACAATAGTTCTTTGGTTTAGGGGTTAAGAGAAAAGAAGGATCATATTCAGAGCCTTTACAGATACAACATACTTTTCAAGAGCTAAAATCATTGAGTTAACGGTCTTCACAGGCCACAAAAATGTGCAAAAATTATTTCACGGTCTTTTTTTTAATATCTGTACTCCTTAAAATAGATTTAAAGTCTGGTATACACTGAGCATTTTTCAGCCGTTGCAAAAAACTGCATTCTATCACATGGAGAAGACCCTAGAGCAGTGGTGCAGGCTAACATTAAGGTTGGGCCCAACTGAACGACGTCTCGCTCTAGAAGGACATGCTAATGTAATACTCGCCAAAAATCATACGTCACTAAAAGCCGACACATACCCGAGACAACAACGATGAAAAGTAAAAAAAAGCGCCACCGTTCTTCATAGACTCCGAACCAAACTTCAAAAAGGAGTTGTTCACATGTTCTTGCGTGTAGCTTCCATTGTTGCTAATGCTACTTTCGCATTGTCACTAAGTTTCACTTCCTGTATTTTCATTGGTCGATAGCAGACTGGATTTGTACGTTTTCTGACACTGCTGGAGGACTGTTGGAGGCTGGTCATGACAGTGCTCAATAAGCTGTCGCTGGACCATTCGCAAACCTGCAAATTACCCTCGCGTTTACCGTTATTTGTCAAAGACGGACGAATAACGCAGTGTGGCCCAAACTTTAAATATGAAAATTAGTAAAAATCAGAACATAAAAAATGTTAAAAAGTGTCAATCAACGGTTCACAGGAGAGACAAAATTCAATCATTCTAGAAATACAAGTAGGGGCCGCAAAAAATCACTCCGAGCCCCCGGGCCACACTTTGAACATCCTTACCCTAAGATTTACCCTATTTGTTAGCATTTCTGCAGCCAAGTGGTAAACCACTTTACCGTGAGCACTGAGCTGTCAGAGTTGAGGTTTCTTAACGGTTGATGATGTTTCTAAACCAGGCGCAGGTGGGGGGGCACTAACTATTAGCAGCCCTAAGACCCCCCACCATCCAGCCTCTTTCACTCTGCGCCTTCTGTCTTCAGGCCTTTGACCATCACAAGTGACACACAGCCCACCCCGCCTCCCCTCTAACTCCCCCCTGAGCTGCTGCCCCCATACTGGCTGCTGGCCTTTCCTGGCCGTCTGATCCATATTTCAGAGGCAGCAGTGGTGGCACTGAGGGGGTATAATCCAACATTAAAGCACGGAGGCCTGGGCTGAAAGCACAGGCGCAGGTTCACAAGGTCCTGGAAATCTTCAATTTTGATTTCCGCAGCGTTCGCAGTTGGCCTGAAAGTTTTGGCGAGAGTGCAGATTTCACTACAGGCAAGACTTTTGTTGTGAAAAAGGGCTGACAAGACATTTCAATTGGTCAGCGGTGACTAAAATTGTTCAATTATTAATAGATTAAATATAATCAATAAAAACTTGAGTCATCTCTGCTGACAATAAGCAAATTTCTCTCTAATAATGGAAACAAAAGCAAAAATCAGCCAGGAAAAATACATAAAATGTGCACCTTCTAATGAAACACAAAGGTGAAGGAGTTTTCAATAATAAATGATTATACCGACATTTATTTCGTTCACAAAAATATATTCTTTGAAGACAAATTCATATTCTGTATTTACAATTTTAAAAGTTTCCATTCACAACAGAATATCCGAAGAAAAAAAAAACAGAAAACACTTAAAAGAGAGAGAGATACAAGCAAATCTGTGACAAAAACAACCACCTGTTTGCATGTAGAAGCTAACACTATGACTGGTCGCCCATTCAGAAAAATAACCTTCACTGTTGTATTAAATAAAATGATCCTTTTCTTCATTTTTGTAATAAAAGTTTTTTTTCCTTCATCTTCTCATAATGTTGTTGCGAGAACTCGCTGCGCTGCTGTTCCATGGTGAGGTCTGAGGAAAGAAAAATGAAAAAAACAAGGGTCAAAGGTGAAGTTTGTGTCCAGAACGAGATCTGGGAGAGGAATTAATTTCCTCAAGTTTATTCCTGATGATTTATCTTTCAAAAATAAAACAAAAATATGGATATTTTAATAGTTTTAATGTTGAAATTATTTCAAAATAATAAAAAAATGAAATTATTTCAAGTCTTTTGGCTCCGCTTGCATGTGTGTGTGTGTGTGTGTGTGTGTGTGTGTGTGTGTGTGTGTGTGTGTGTGTGTGTGTGTGTGTGGGGGGAGGATGTGGGTATCTTGGACTGCTGCCTGATGAGGCGTTAAAGTGGGGGAACTAAATCACGTGATTGATGTGCTGAGGTGTCCCTCCTGCCCAGTCACGTGGAACAGTGTTTACCTCTGCTTTGGGCTTCATTTAACAGGAGTGGACACAAATTGAAGCTGAAAGTGTCATAAAGTCACACTGATCCGGAGGTTACCTTTCAGTTATCAGCTGGAAAGGAGACTTGATGGAATCAGGCCTGCGGTCCCGTTCCTCATCTGCAAAGAGAAAAAATCAGTGCAGGTGAATTCCAAGATGCATTTAAGGATTTTGTTTCCCAGCTAATTGTTTTTGCATAAAAAACGTTTTGCATTCAATTAAAATGCATAAAAGTGGGTTCAAACCTTCTCTTTTTGGACTCAAGCTTCCTGTGGACTCTACGTCACTGTCGTCCTCTGTCCCCGACATTCCTGCGCCGGCGGCTGCAGCCGGCCGTGCGTCCTGACGCGCGGACGGCACCGCGCCTTGGAGAGGCAGGTGTCCTGCCGGCGCTCCTCCGAAGAGAGATCTCATGTTCAGAATGGAGTTGGCGTTCAGCAGAGCCGCGTTGGCCCAGTTGTGCAGTTTGCCGATCTGACACGTGTATATTCCGTGACCCGGGAGTAAGGCCGGGTGGCTGGCGGAGGCCAAAGCCGCGTGTTGCGCGTAGGCCGCGTGGGGAGATTTGTGCGAGCTGTCGGGGGCCGTGGCGGTCTCAGCCAGAGACCAGATTTTCGGTTTGCTTTGCGGTGCTCTCTGACATTCCTGTACGCCCGGAGAACGCTCCACCGCCAGCTTGACTCCCCCCGCCTCCACAGAAAGCGTCCGACTGCTCTCCGAGCTCCGGGACTCCGAGGCCTGCACCAGGACGGACAGGCCCGTCTCCCCCTCCCCTTTCCCGGAGTCCTGCTCTGTTGCTCGCTGCTCCTCGGGCCTGTCGATGTCGACAGTTTCCAAATCGATCTCCTCCTCTTCGTCCTCGTCGTCGCTCCCGTTCTTGCCGTGATCGTCCTCGTTGTCGCTGCTGAAGATGCGCCCGTCCCGGTCCTCTGCGCTGCGGCCCCACGTCACCTTGTTCTCCTTTTTTAAGCGTCTGCGCGCGTTTGCAAACCAGGTCGACACCTAGAAATGAAAATCACACATTTTACCCATAATGAATAAATTATGACAGTCCCACATTATTCTTCTAAATGTGCAGAATAATTATTATATTCGATAAGGAAGCGCCTTCATATGGTGTTGATGCTAATTATTAATTTTATTAGAATTAAATCAATTAAAACAAATATTTTCACCCTTAAAAAATATAAATTCCTCCAAATAAACGCAGCTTTACACACATCAGTTTCTACCTGTGTGAGGGTCATCCTCGTGATGATGGCGAGCATGATCTTCTCGCCTTTGGTGGGGTACGGGTTCTTCTGGTGCTCCTGCAGCCAGGCCTTCAGGGTGCTGGTGGTCTCCCTGGTGGCCGTCTTGGCTCTGGACGGGTCTCCGTAGGGGTACTGGCCGTACGGGTAGAAACTCTGAGCAGCATGCACAGGCAGCGAGGCTGGGTGGGAGCCCGGACTCTCCTTCAGCTCGTACTGGGGGCCCTGGAAGGTCATCAGAGGTGGCAACTTGTTGAGCGACTGCTCTTGCAACTTTTCTCCACTTCAAGTTCAAATCATGCTTCAATACCAACATTTAAATTAATATTTAGCTGTTTCAGAAATTAATTTGTCACAAAAGAGGGATACTCTTAATTAAAACAAATCTTTTTTTAAGGTGTTTCTTAATTTCAACATTTTTTTTGTTTTAAAGACAAAAAAGTACAATTTCTTAATTATTTTTCTCACTCTTCTATTTTTAGTTAAAAATACATTTATTATATTATATTTTAATATTTTTCATTAGTTTTTTATTTTAAACACGCTTTGTCAAATCTATTATTATTAAAACACATTTTGTCAATTATGTACCATTTTATTTATTTAAGTAATGAAAGAAAATCTTAAATCTGAACCTAAAACACAGAAAGTTCCCTTATTTCCCTTTTAAATTTTCATAACAGGTTTAAAAAATCCAATAAAACTTCATAAAATCAGCAAATTCATCTAAAATAAGCTTTGTTATGACAAAAAGGTCACACTAAATATAAATCAGATTTTAAAGAGTTTTAACAAAAATCATCACTTCCGGTGAGTCTGTGAAACAAGTGTCACTTCTTACCATCTGGGATATGAGCGCGAGGTCTGCGGCTCCGCTGTACGGCAGGAAGGCACTGTAGTTCTGAGCCCACGGGCTTCCGTACATCCCCAACATAGATCCGACAGCCGCGGCTGCTGAAGCGGAGCTCACGCCGCCCTCGGTGCCTCCCTCCCGGGCAGAGGCCGGCCGCTCGCTCCCGTAAACCTCATGGGAGGCACCGAGGAACTGGGGGAACCCCAGCTGAGGGAAAGACATGTCCGGAAAACGCGTGCGGCAAAATCTCCCCTAAAGTCAAACTAACAGCATAAAAAATACAGTGAAGGAAAAAAAAAGTAGGAATCCACAGAAAAAAGATGATCGAAGGAAGGGGGGAGCTGTCTAAAGTACAAGGTTACCCCCCTTTTTGTTGGAAAGCTGGTCCGCTTCACGGAGTTGTGTCAGAGCCGCAGTTTGGCACCTGAGTGCGGAGTGATGCGCGCGTCTGGCCGCGGGAGCTCCTGGATGTGGAGCTGAGTGACTGATTGGCAGCCTACTTAAGCAGCAAGCTCCTCCTATGCCCGGGGCAGGCGATTAGTGCATTGGTTAGCTTAGGTCGTGTGTGTGTTGGCGAGTGTGTGTCGAAGTGTGTGATTTAATTTCTACAGTGTGTGTGCGCGCATGGGTGCGTGCGTGTAAGGTGACGTTATTTAACAAACGCATCCCCTCCATTATAATAATAATAATAATAATAATTATTATTATTATTATTATTATTATTATTATTATTATTATTATTATTATTATTATTATTATCAATTTTCTCTCAGAATTCCCCTCACCCGCAGTGTTTGCGGGGACATTGCTGCCCTGTGTGGGCCCGCAGGCATCGACATGCTCGGCCAGGTCCCGCGGGATGTCCGTGATTATCGACGGAAGTCACAGCAGCGTATTTTTTCAGCGCTTAGATAAAGGAGACTGAAGTCAGAGATGGCAGCGATATGGAGGAGCTGTGGGGTGGAAAATGACAGATGTCTGGCTGAAGTGGCCTGCTATAGGCCTGGGATAGGTTAATAATGCTGAAGAGAGGGGTCAAAGTTCACATTCTAACAATATATATATATATATATATATATATATATATATATATATATATATATATATATATATATATATATATATATATATATATATATATCTGTATGTTTTTTAAAAAAAAACAAGAAACAGGTTCATTGTTTTGTCAACGACAGTCACTCTGTTTCAGTTTGATTCCTTAAATCCACACACACACCTGGTGCCACACACTCCGTCACACTTGCAGTGCTAATGAGGTTGAGCACCCTGCACCCTGCTCAGAGGCCCCGTGGCCCCTCCTGGGCTCCCTCTGAGGTTAGCTGTGTAATTACTCCATCCCCATAAATACAGATTCATCATTTCACACTCTCAGCCCCTGATGAGCTTGGCTGAGCCGAGAGTGAGTGAGAAGAAAGGGAGGGAAGAGGGTTGGTGTGTGTGTGTGTGTGTGTGGGAGGAGGAGGAGGATGTGGGGGTGTCTAATGATTTAATTACAGTGCTTAAAGCCCACTCTGACTAAGTAATGGTCCTCTCTCCGTTCCCTTCCCTCCTCAGAGCTGGCACAGAGGGCTTTACTCATGAATCTCAAAGCTGTTTTCCTAAACACATATTATGACGAGCGCTGCTGCTGCTGCACATGTGTGTGTTTCAGCGTGTGTGTGTGTGTGTGTGTGTGTGTGTGTGTGTGAGAAACAGAGAGATGCAGAGAGGATGCTTAATCTCCATGGCATTTTAAATGGCATTCATGGAGGGCGGCTCGATCCTCATTGCCAAGGTAAATGGAGCCAGGGGACTCTCCATTTCAGCTGGATAAAAGAGCAATGTTAAAGAGCCTCACCGTGCACCCCCCCCCCACCCACCCACACACACACACACACCTTCGTCCTCCCTCTCCTTTCTCACTTAAAATTAATGTTTTTCTCATGACAGGGGAGGGAAACGAGACATATCCAGCATCTAATAGGATAATATAGCCCCCATTCACCACCGTCACCACCACCGGCCCTCCCTCCTCCCTCCCTCCCTGCCTTTGTAGCTGCCTGATTTCCATAGTGTCTCTGTGGAGAGGCAGTTAATGAATTCCTCTGAGCTGGAGAAAGGGGGAGAACGGTTTGGCGGTTTAGAGAGAGAAAGAGGCAGGGATAGGGGGAGGAAGGCTTTGAGCTATGCCATTCAACTTCACAGCCTCGGCCTGTTTGTGCATTCACTGCGTGTGTATGTGTGTATGAGTGTGTGTGTGTGTGTGTGTGTGTGTGTCTTTTAACGTGAACCTGCTAAGACTACCAAATATTTAGACTGGCCTCAAACCTTTTTTTTCCAAATGGTGATGGTGGATTGAGGGATCTCAGGAGGCAGCGTGACTCTATTTGAATCCCATTCCCTGCTATTAGCTCTGCCCAGACAAAGGAATAACTTACTGCAGGAAACCTTCAAACAAAGTCCCTCAATCCACGAACACTGGCCATTTCCTCCTGGGTCATTTGCAGTGGTGTAAATAAAGACCCCCCCCCCCCCCATCTGGAAATAAATAAACACAAATGACAGTTTTCCTTTGCAAATGTGGCAACAATGATGCAATGATCATTTCGATGGTAGCTCAAGTTGTGCCAGGTCTGGTGGAGCCGCATTAAGTCAACTTGCTTGCAGATCTTCTACATTTTACTGTACACCGTGTTCTCGTGAGAAACAACACTAATCATATTATGCCATGAAACTGCAGACACAATGCTTAAATGAAAAGCTGTGATGTGTCAATAATTGCATGAAAACACCCCCCCCCACCCACCCATCATTAAATAATGACAATAAACCACATCAAACAGGTAAATTATTCAAAGTAAGTTTGTTGGATATTCTTTTGCTAAAACCCAAATGAATTGCATTGTTGGTGTAATTATATTTCAGTTGCCATGGGAACAGTTTGCTGAGATTTTATAAAAGGTTGATGAGATACAGGTTCTTTAAATTGATGATAAATAATGCATATTGATGAGGTTCTAGATATGTTCAACCAAAACTGGAGAACTATGGTAGAAATGTGTTTTTCAGGTGTGCTTGAACCCGTGTTTAAAATTAAGCTGCAGCTAAACGTGCCGTTGCAGTCTGACATTAACTTATAATACAATAAAATTATAAATACAATAAAAGCAAAAAAAAAAGGTAAAAACAACTCTTGTCTCTGTTAAAGAAAGAACCAAGTGATGCAGTTGTAAAATAATCAAAACATCTGGAGTATGGTGTGTAGCATCAGAGCTTAAGTTCCCATAAATGACCAGGAAACTATTTAAAAGCCTGATTTTAAAGCAATATAGTATTCATGCACAATAAAATCAGTGATTAAACATCTAAATTCATCGTTCAGTTGTTTATGATCATATATGTAAATCTAATGGTGTTAGTGCATAGAGGAAGCTGGGTGTCAAACATACGGTATGTTTTATTTAATGCTGCAACTTTAATTCAACTTTAATAATAAAAAAAACAATTACAAATCATGCAATGATACAATTTGTAGAAGTTATTTAGTAAATTGAACTCCTTATTTTTACAAGTAGTTTCATTTCGTTAAATTGTTTATGATAAAAATAGATCCATCAGATAATCAAATGTAGCTCTCCAGTTCAAATGTGAGCACATTTGTTCAAATTTAATTAAAAATTATTTTATACAAGTTGATGAAAATCAAAATCTGTACATAATAAAACAAATAAATAAAACCCAAATACAAAACCATGAGACCTTCTTTAAAAAAACCTAACCCATAACAAAAATTCTCTGTTTTTGTATTTAGTGCCAATTCACAACAAAAGTCGTCTCCAGGCACGTTACAACATAAACATTCCAACTTAACCTACTTATGAGTGCATTGAGTTCATTATTTCAAGTTTCCTATGTAAGTCAGTGACTTTACAGCAATCCTCATACTAACTAAGCAAGAATGTAGCGACAGTGGAGAGGAAAACCCCCCTTTAACAGGAAGAAACCTCCAACAGAACCTGACTCAGAATGAGCAGCCATCTGCTACGACTCACTGGATGTTTGAGAAGTCAGAACACACACACACACACACACACACACACACACACACACACACACACACACACACACACACACACAAAGTATTAAGTACGGTCTATGTTAAAGAAACTAAAAAGAGGGAGAACGTTCAGAGGCTGGCAGTAGTATGCCAGCTGATGGTCTCCTCCAGGAGGCTATCAAGGCTCAGCAGAACACCAGACCTGGTGTAGCATCTCTGGAGAGAAAACATAACGTTAACAGTTGAAAAAACAGGAAAAAATGCAAATCCTTGTGTTAATGACAACAGTTCTAAGATATTGTTTCTCGTGTGACCAAATGGAAAAAAAATGAACAAAACGTCGTCATCAGACCGAACAGAACCAATTAGAATTTGCAAACTCACATCATGTGACCACACAAAACCAGATTTAAAGTTGCTGACCTTTGTGACCAATGGGACCCATGTTTACAACACTGAACCTAATCTGGTCATTTTGAAGAAAAAAATAAAAATAATCATGTGACCAAGTAGAACCAATTGTAAAATTGCAACCCCCCATCTGACAAAGAAACAAATGGAACTAAAGTGTATAAAACACACTCACTCCATATTATCTGAGCCGAGTTTAAACAAACGCTCCTCATCATGTTAGCAGGTGAAGCAAAGTTTAAGAAAACAACAATAGTCATGTGACCTATAAGAACCTTGTTTGAATAAACAACCCTTATCATGTGACCAACGGGAACTAGGTTAGACATCTACACTCATTAAGTTGCAAAATGGAACTAATGCTGTGTCAAAAGTCCAGGGGCAGCATCCTTTGAAGGCTGCATTTGAAGGTCTGAATTTGAAGGCTTTGAAAAGAAAAGTTGAAGTATAATAGGAGATGTGATGTTAGTTACCTAAATGGATTTTCTTTTTATTAGGAGACGAGGGACCCTGCATATATTGGTTTTCATTTATATTTGTATTGGAAATAAAGATGGTCTTGAGTCGGAAAAGGGTAGAATGCCTTCTCCAGGTCAGGGACGAGGTCCTGCCCCAAGTGGAGGAGTTTAAGTATCTCGGGGTCTTGTTCACGAGTGAGGGAAGGGTGGAGCGTGAGATCGACAGGCGGATTGGTGCTGCATCTGCAGTGATGGGGGCGTTGTACCGGTCTGTCGTGGTGAAGAGAGAGCTGAGTCGAAAGGCGAAGCTCTCAATTTACCGGTCGATCTACGTTCCTACCCTCACCTATGGTCACGAGCTTTGGGTAGTGACCGAAAGAACGAGATCGCGGATACAAGCGGCCGAAATGAGTTTTCTTCGCAGGGTGGCTGGGCTCTCCCTTAGAGATAGGGTGAGAAGCTCGGCCATCCGGGAGGGGCTCGGAGTAGACCCGCTGCTCCTCCACATCGAGAGGAGCCAGTTGAGGTGGCTCGGGCATCTGATTAGGATGCCTCCTGGACGCCTCCCTGGTGAGGTTTTCCGGGCACGTCCAACCGGGAGGAGACCCAAAGGAAGACCCAGGACACGCTGGAGAGATTATGTCTCTCGGCTGGCCTGGGAACGCCTTGGGATTCCCCCGGAGGAGCTGGCCCAAGTGGCTGGGGAGAGGGAGGTCTGGGCTTCCCTCCTTAAGCTGCTGCCCCCGCGACCCGACTCCGGATAAGCGGGAGAAAATGGATGGATGGATGGATGGAAATAAAGAGTTTGACCATATCGGTATGTTGGACATCGATTAAAAAGCAGATATCGAACATTCTACTATAAACGACCAATCGGATTCTTGTTTAAACTAGTAACCTTCTAGCCTAGAATCTAGACCGTCATTTTACCGATGCAAAATGATTGGTCTAGCCATGCTCCGTTGGAACCAAAGAAGCCCCAGACCTCCAGTGCCAGTCCAATGACAGCACTCTATCTGTTTGGTGGGCGGGATGTTACATCTTCTTAGACAGTGTATGGATGACTGCCCAGTGACTGACATCTTTAGTGGTCCAATCACAGCTCTCTATCAGCCAGGTGGGCGGGATGTTACTGCAACTGAACAAAACTAATGCTGCGTTCAAGTTACCTCGGAAGTCGGAACTAGGAATGATGTCACACCCGAGTTAACAGGTTACCGAAGTCGGAATTTCAATATGGCGCCCTCGAAAACTGCTGTTTTGGTAACTCTCAACGAATGCAGACGACTAATAAACAACACTTTTAGTTTGTTCAGCTTAGAGATGCAAGCGCTACATGTATCATTGATTTTAAACGCACTCTTATATGTGTGTCTTGTAAAATAAACTCATTTCAACCAAAACTTACTGTTGTCGATACTGTACAACTGGGAGGTCCGACTTTGCGGGGCGTTTTATTTGATTTTTCCTACTCGGAAGTCGGGATTTCCGAGTTCCGAGGACAAATTACACGCACCATAAAATGGCCACGGCTTCGTAGCGGTCCAACCACAGCACTCTGTTGGTGGGCGGGATGTTACTGGAAAAAAATTTTTGAAACGGCTTTGGTTTCAACTTTGGACCATTTAGACTTGGGCTTTTCTTTGAGTCAAGAGCAGATAGAGGCACTTAAGTTTATTTAGAAAAAGGATGTATTTGCATCTTCTCTGATGAAGTATGGCGGACCGCCTCATTGACTGACATCCGTAGAGGTGAATACGTCACGTTGTTTGTTATCCAATATTATGCAGAGACAGTTTGAAAGACAACCATAGATCCTGCCCCATGACTGAGTGCCGTCAATGCACCGTGGCCAGACTATATATTATCATATATAGGATGACCTGCCAGGCTAGTAACCTTCATCTTGTCACTAAAAAACATGTATAGGTTTATTTAGCACACATTGCACATTTGTCTTCAATACTTGTAAATAATTTTGTTGATTGTTTACTCGTTTTTTACATTTTTAAGGCTCAAAAAGGGGTGTGGAAAGCAAAAACCAAGCAGCAAAGTCATTAAAAACACCTGTTATCACCTTCCTGACAGCAGAGATAAGCAGTGATAGATCCAGCTCAGACCTGATGTTAAAGCTGCCGGATCGCTCTGATGCATACCAGATAAGTCTTCCAGCCTGAGGTGATGCATCCAGTCAAATTAACCCTCCAACTGAAATCCAACTTTTAAATGAATTCTTTCAACTTAGTGACATCTGACACTTCTTAATGACTTCTATCACCTGTCGTATCAGTGGCAGCGTGACCTGAAAAGCTGCTTGCTGTGAGATGGATCCTGCCGGTTTCAACATTTCGACCCAGAGGGGGAAACTCCACAAAG
This sequence comes from Aphyosemion australe, assembly GCA_006937985.1. NCBI lineage: Eukaryota > Metazoa > Chordata > Actinopteri > Cyprinodontiformes > Nothobranchiidae > Aphyosemion > Aphyosemion australe. The sequence goes on along the minus strand of SSNS01000083.1, from coordinate 968,765 downwards.
AGCCCGTCATTAGCAATTAATAGGCGAGCCAGCATTTGTTTGTTAACAGCCCCTTTAGAAGTCCAATGGGGCTCCTTTACAGTGGATGGGGCTGATGGCGAACCCTGACCTCTGGCCAGCTGGGTCACATTTTTGAACACCCTGCCCCCACCCCCAAAATCTGCGGCTTCCCCGCTTGTCAAACTGGACTACGTTTCTTTATCTGCCGACTTCGGCTGAGAGCTGTCGTTAAAAACTGTTCTGTCATTCCCTGTTGAGAGAGAGCGATAAAAACAAGCAATGTTCAACAAGACTGCTGACTGGAGGAAAAAAAAAGGTGAATTCACTCCTCCTGTTCTCTACAGAAGGACTTGGTGGGGGGGGGGCTTTTCTCATGGCCAGGAATCTGATTGTTTTCTAAACGGATTATTAACTCCTTTGTTACAGTAGGGGTCACTTTAATGCTTCTTAGGCGCCATTAGCATTGCTTTAGAACGCGCACACACACACGCACAAAGATTGCTGTGTTCTAGGATTTGGCGTTTCTTGTCTTTGTTGTGCACGGTGGGAGCGGAATGATACCGTTATAATGCTGTTAAAGACAATACTTTCAGCTTAAAAGGGGGAGAGTGAAGAGAAGGGGCGTGTCTGCGTGGTGGTGCATGTGTGTGGCTTGTGATGAAAAGGTGCCCTTAGGAAGACCAGTCAGCTTAATGCAATAGTGCTGACTTCAATAGGCACCTCAAAGAGAGTGGCATCACACGGCCCTCTCCACTGAAAATCCCCTACAAGTCCTTGAATGAGAGAAGGATCAGCGCCGTCTCATATGAGAACTGACAGGATCATTGAGTTGGAGGAGCTAGCATGGAGGCAGAACGTCACCACAGATGGTGCTTAACCCTGTTTTTTATGGAAAATAATTGAGAAATTGCAAAAAAAAAAAAAAAAAAAATAGGTACCTTTGGGAAACGTTTAGGGTTAGGCACGGCGGGACCACAGGAGCATTTGCTCCTTGGCTCCTATTGACCAGATGAATGTGATGCTTGTGGCGCCGGACCCCAGAGATCATTGGATCCTGGCCGGCTGCTTCCTCCCGCTTTGAGCTGTTGCTCTTGGGAATGGATAAGGAGGGTATCCCTTACAGGCCTGACCTCCAGCCACCCTTTCCATCAGAGTGAGGGGTCAAAGGTCAGATCAATTGGCTCCCCATGTCCCAAAGTCTGCAACCAGACATAATCACCTTTTAGCTGCTAGCACAGGAGCTGACAGTGAGGCTCTGGGAGGGCCTCTGATTCTGCTGAAAAGATATCTGCTTCCTCATACATTGATTCCATATCAGACATTATCTGATTCCTGCATCTTCTGTGTTACTCGATGGGGGGGTAGTAGCTGTATTTAACATATGTCCAAAACTACTTATGAAAGAGTAACATAACTGACTTGGTGCAAAAAGGGATGCAATTCTCCACACACGTGCTACAAGATTAATTCCTTTACTATATGCTCATACACAGTAAGTTGATAAGTAGATAACTACATTTTTGTTACGTTCGTTCTGTGTTTTCTATCCGATTTCATTTTTTGTGATTCTTCGTTCGACACAGAGCAAATAGAACTTGTTTTTAACTTTGCTGACATGTTTCGACGTCCACTGCCACCTTCGTCAAAGCAACTGCCGGATGTTGGTGGCGTCACTTCCATTTATCTGCGGGCAATATCGTCCTCTGCCCGCAGATAAAACCCGACGAACAACAGGTCGAAAATTCCAGAACCCAACCCAAACTTCCTCAGAATCGGCTCTCCTCTCTCTCATCTCTGCTGGAGGGCAACGCATAAACGCACACATGGGCTTTAGACACAGCTCTGCCATCCGAAAGGGAACCGGCTGCGTTCACAGACAACAGGTCCGTCACCTGAACGTTTACCAACAAGAACAGAATCAGACTAAAAACAGAACATGAAAAATAACTCCTTAAATGAAATATGCAAACAACAAACAGAACAAAACATTCCTTACATTACACAAGGCAGCCCGGCTCTGGCTTCACTTCCTGTTCAGCTGCTCCAAGCCGAGAACGTGTGATTCGTGCACATAGAGGGGAATGTGCAGAGAGGGGGGAGAGGGGGGTCAGAGGGCAGTAGCAATTAAAGTTATTCATTATTTTTACAAAACATTTCATTTATTGGTTTGCATTGGGATGTGAAGAGCATTTTGAGCAACATGCCAAAAATGCTCCAGAAAAACATCATCCACCCCACCTTCAATAGCTGCCCAGTTAAACTAACCTACAATATTATTACTTTAATGTTAATTTTCTTATTTTCCTCAACAAAAAGTTTTAAAATGAAGTTGAACAAAATCTAAAAAGACAATAGGCTTCTAAAGTGAGGTCTTTACAATGAATGGTTATGATTTCAGAAGGCTTTTAGCATTGTTAACGTCTGCAGGCAGTTTCTAAATCATCAATTTCCTCATCACACACATCCGCACACTCCCAGAGTTAACCGAGTACAGTAAAGAAAACAGATACATGAACTTGAAATAACTGCACGGATCTGCTGCTGGGTGTGCATCCTGCTCTTAAGCTTTATCAACTTCCTCCTAAACCCGAACGCTCGCTGAGGTACCGCCACCGTGCCAGGAGGTCGGTCTGACCCAGAACAGAAAACTAACACCTGAAATAAAATAAAGGGAAAACAACTTTCAGCACAAGAGATCGTTGTTCCTTTCAGATAATATTTTCTCATAAATTGAAGCTACATCTGCCTCAAGTTAATCTATAATTCATGCATCTGCAAATGTTGATATAAATGTTCATTTTGATGTAAATTAAATAATCTTTCATATATAAAACAAATGCATATTTTTTATTTCTTCTCACAGATTTTCTTTAAGATCACAGACAGGAAATAATATAAACAATATAAATTGTTTTAAAAAACTGGCTGCAGAATTTTTATACAGATGCATATGACAAATCATGAAAAAAAAATCAAAAAGAACCAAAATTGCTGCATTCTTTTTGATTGACATGAGCACTTTGAGGGTTTTAGTAAAATTCCAACTCTAAATCAATCAATGACAATAAAATAAACATTGCACCAAACCTAGAGTGGCTGTGAGGACGTACACAGCAAAGCCCAACACAAGGCCAGACTGTCACATATCTGTGCAAAGACTCAATAACAGAGAGTCTGCCTTGCTGCTGTCTGTCAAGCCTTTGAGAAGCAACAGTGGAGGTGGGGAGCATACATTCCTCACAACGGCACCATGCAGCTCGGCCAATTAGCAGCTGAGTGGTTTGTTTAAATCCAAGTGATGATGAGATGTTGTTCTGGGAGGCAGCCGAGTTCATTAAGCACAGCGTTGTCTCTGGTTTACTCAGCTTGCCGGCTTTAACAGCCTCTCACTGCTTGTTTACCAGCTGCAAATATGACAGACTGTGTGTCTGTTTGACCGTCTGTTTGTGCGAGTGTGAATGTGAGGAGGTGCTGCTGGAGGTGGGGAGTTTTTATTTATTTATTTTTGCACGTGGGGGTTCATCTGCAATTTTAGGAGCTGCATGTGCATACAAGTGCACACAATAACACCTGCATGTACATCTGTGGGTATTCCAAATAGGAAAATTCAATAAATGAGTCAAAATTAAAGTCACATCTCTCTGACAGTTTACACAGAGATGAACACTTCTTTTTTCTCAAGTCGTCAGCGAGTATTCGCTGAGGTGTTAAGTGCAGCACTTGGTTAAAATTAGGAAAAGTTCAGAAAGAGGACAAAGAGCAATCGTCTCTTATATTTGGGTCTGTTACATCTTTTTCTAATAATCAATAGGGAAATTGCAAAAAGTCACATTCATCATGCATTGGTTTTTGTGTACGAACTTCAACTCATAGGTTTAATTTACACCCTGATTTATGTTAACGTACCACAATAATCTTTTGATGCTTATTTCTATGAACGAGAAGTAGCAATGGGCAAAAGCTGGCATTTTTAATGCCTATAGAGCATTAGCTGTGCAAAATGCTGCCATTGTAATGCTTCATTTCTAGAAACATTAAAATTTTCTGTAGCCTCTTTTATAAAACAATGCCGCCAATTTGCCACAACGTCGATGCGGCATCTGGGGTGCAATCGTGTCCTATTTATAAAAGATTACACGATGAAGGGGGTATGAGGGCGGTCTCTGCGCTGTCACGGACTTCCGTTTATCTTGAACATAACTTGGTTTTTATTGCGATCGAAGCCACGCTCGTTAAGTTTTTTTGACAATCTGCTCCTAAAGGTGTCTGTCCTCCACCGTCCCTGTGCAGCCTATGGTGGTCTGAGCTCCAGCTCTAACTGAGCTCCGTCACATTTGCGGTAATATTACGCTGATTTGATGGTATGAGGTGTCTTATAAAACGGGCTTATGATTGAAATATAAAGCTAAACAAAATAAAGACCCAGTCATGTATACATGTAGCCGGGGTTTTGTAAAGCGAATATCTTCCCTTGTAACCTGGTAAGCCATCTTTTATGTGTATATAATCTGGCCACGAGCTAGTCATGGGCGAAATCTGTGGTTGTCTTTTAAACTGTCTCGCAATTGGACAGCGCTAGGACCAATCAGTGCAACGAACAACTTGATGTATTCATCGCGACTGAAATCAGTAAATAGGGCCGTCCGCCATACACCATCGAAGACGAAGAAAGAGCAAATACATTATATTTTGAAATAATTGACTTACCTCTATCTGTTCATGTCTCAAAGAAGTCTAAATCGTCCAAATTTGATGCCAAAGTCGTCAAATGAGCGCAATTCCAGAGCTGACACCCTCTTTGTAGTTTTTCCCATCGCAGCTCCACCATTAAGCCTGCTTAACAAACGTAGAGCGCTGTGAATGGCAAGACGCAAAACTGCTCAGGCCAATGGTAGACCTGCTGAGGCTACAACCTAGCATGGCTAGACTGACCTGCAGAGCAAACTGTTATTACTGCTATGGGTTGTCTAGACTTCTAGGCTAGCTCCCTCGCCCATCTAGGAAAAAAACTTTGGTCCACACCACCTTTTTTTTAGTAAAAATAAATCCAGTTTCATTGTGAAGCACACTCATAAGCAAGCCAAGCCTGTAGGGGGCAGTAGTTCCCCAAATTGTTGGCGTATTTGATGAAAAACATTCCTTGGATGTGTTATAACTAGATTGTGGACAAAAACCGTTCTTAACGTCATCCTTCACCTGTGGTCTACATAGAGCAGTAATTAAGTTTGCAACAACAAGATCCTGCAGTGTGAGTTCTGAACTATTGGCTTTCATCCGGTTTATTCTACTGTTCATCAACGACCAATCTGTCAGTTCAACCCAACAGCAGACAGAACGATAACGACTCCTAATCAATGTGACTTTTCACCACTTGGGCAAATATTAGTCCAGAGGCAGCAGTTATAAAGCAATTATTCTTCCCCTTGCCCCTCTTGTTTTCTCACTCAACACACTATCAGCTGAGTCAAGTGAGCGGCAGAACGACTAGAGGTTGTTGATCTAATGAGACCCGAGCTCAATCTTCTCTTACTGACCAAACAAACCCAGAAACACCCACCTTATTTTATGCCGCAACTCTATAAATATTTATATATATATATTTTAGCACAAAGACTGATTATGAATCACAGGAAGGGGAAATAAAAGAGAGTTGTATCGTCCTCAGTGTTTTCCCTTTATATGAAGGGCAGCTTATTCAAGATGTCACAGCTGCCTGCATCTTTGTTGGAGCGTTAAGGAGGGTCAATGCTTCCTGACGTGTGTGTGTGCGTGTGTGTGTGTGTGTGTGTGTGTGTGTGTGTGTGTGTGTGTGTGTGTGTAACTCTTAAGGCAGTAATGCAACGGACGCTGACAGATCTCTTCATACACACTAGACGAGGGCAATTACTTCAACTATGACAGATTGCCTCAGCAGAACTGAGTTTAGGATAAAACCTCTCTCTCTCTCTCTCTCTCTCTCTCTCTCTCTCGCTCTCTCTCTCTCCCCTCTTCCTTGCCTCGTTCAATAAGGAATCTTGTGGCTTTTTCCAGTTAATGACTTCCTCCTCACCGTTACACCATTTTGTGTGTGTTCGTTGGTGTGTGTGTGTGTGATAGAGAGCAGGGGGTGACAGTACCATCTGTCTGGCTGCTGTAGCCCTTGCCCCTGCCCAGCTGGTGGGCACTGAGTAATGGGAGAGGACTTCCTCATCTCTCCCCCCTGAGACACCCTCTACATTAGTATGCAACACCTACTGTCAGAGTGAGCCAGAGAAGAAGAGAGAAGAGACACAGAGACCTTTTTTTTTTATTTTATGCAGTTTGAGCCTTGAAACCTGAACAACTCGAAGTGTCAAGCGAGGAGAACTGAATGCTCCGAGTCTTGGAAAATTGGCACATACAGCACAAATGAGTCTGTGTGCATCTGGTTGTGACTGGCAGTCTGAGGGATGTAAATGAGCACATACTAAACAAACCCATTTCCTAGGAGGTGAAGATGAAATAAGGGAGGAGAAAGAGGCAATATAAGTAACCCTAAACTCAAATATTACCCCTCAGAAACCTAAAAAATATTCTTTATTTAGTTTGCAAAGATAGATATGTGAGTTTCTCATAAATGAAAGGTAAAGATGCCTCAGACAGAGCCCTCGTTCATACTCCTGTATTTATTTAGGGTTACGGTAAAGATCACGCAGGTATCGTTTCAGTCTTGTGCTAAAAGTAATAATTTTTGACCTTTTTAATAAAATCGCACAATTTAGCTTTGATTTTAACAACATCTATCACAAGCTAATTTACTTTTTGCATTTAATAATCACTTTAATGCAGTCATGAAGCTACAGAACAGAGACAATTCTGCACTTTCTCTGAAAATTTCAAGTCAGGCTTTGATGAATTTTGCAGCTAAAACATTAATTGTGGGTCATTTTTTGCAAAACATAGCAGTGATTAGGTACGTTTTGCAAGTTTTTTGCAGTTCCTGCACTCAATGAACGAGTCTCGCTGTGCAAAGACCCAACTGCAAAAAAGAGTTTTTAACAAAACTCTGAGAAAATCATCAGGATGAACATCGATATGGTAACAACAATGACTTCAACTCGGTTTTACAGACATGAATATGTGTCTTTAGGACTGGATGTGGTTGCAGCTGAGACTCTAAATGCACACGTGTTCAGAGACATCATGTGAGGCTCACACATGAACTCCGTTAGATGATTTTAGTTTTTTTTTTTCTTTTCCAACTTTATTTCATTCAAAAAATATACAAAAAAGAAAAAAGAAAAACTCAGACATGAAAGGCGTTTTTATGATGGCCTTCATTTGTCTGTGTGCTTTGTTGACTCTAAACATAATTTCACAAAGAGGACAATAAAGGTAAGAACAGTTGAGCCTGAATTAAAGCCGGGGCGTTGACAGGAACCACCCAGTCGGCACTCTTCCAGTGTCGCTGATTAACGATGCGTCTTTATCTCTGGCCTGGCTTTGGGCTGTGTGTGTGTGTGTGTGTGCGTGCGTGCGTGCGTGCGTGCGTGCGTGCGTGTGTGATAGTATCCTACTCTGTGGCTGAACCTCTCTCTGAATCAGTGTGTCTTTCACTTGCACACACTCTCCTGCTCCTCCATGCTTTCCTGCCCCACCGTCTCTCTCTCTCTCTCTCTCTCTCTCTCTCTCTCTCTCTGTTTCTTTCAAGCGTGGAATCATTTAATTATCGCCTATAGCTCTTTTGGCAGGCTGTTGAATGCCCACCTCTCAAAGCCTAGAGGAAACAATTTACCCTGGGATTTCACACACACACACACACACACACACACACACACACACACACACACACACACACACACACACACACACACACACACATAAAGAGAGGATGTATTACATTAGGTCCGTCACCAACTCCAGCCTGAGAAAATATTATAACAAAGATAGAAGCTTTAAAGAAAAAAACAACACTTTGGTACATTTTTGAAAATATATCTCATATGTATAATTTTTGTAAGTTGATAACTAAATGTGCCACATTTAGAGGTTTTAACTGCCCATCATCACAGCAGCAGCAGGTGATTCGTTTAAGACGCTTGACTTGTTGAGCGTTTGTGTCGGCTCTCCTTTTGTGTGCCATCAGGACCCCTGAGGAGCAAAGAAAGCAGCAGCAGCCACACAGAAGGTGAACAAAACTTCGACGAAACAAGGGAGGGAAGATGGAAAAAGAGGGGTAAACAACGGTGGAAATGAATGGTCCATCTCATCCCGTCAGCTTTCCTTTTGTCTGAGTGGCTGTGGAGGGAGGAGAACGCTTTAAAATGATGCCTGCTGAAGAAAGAAGAAGCACTAAAAATGAAGACAAGGCTGAGAGAGGGATGAAAGAGAGAAAAGAGGGGAAAGGCTGTAAATTTTCGATGGAGCTCTCAGTTCATTACAGGGTGATCAGAGACGAGGCAGGGCCAGACAAAGGGCCTCAGTGTTGTTAGCCAGCTCCGTCAGTGTTACACCGGGGTCAGCTCTTTAACTCGCTAGCAATGAATAACCGGGCTTTCAGCTGGGACAATGGCGGGCCAGCTTTACCCAGCTCCGGGTAGGACCTGCCTATTGTTGGGAAGTTGAACTGGGGAAGTCACCAATCTGTAGGAACGCCGAGGAGCTCAACGACACGCTGGATGAGTGGAGGAAAGGAGCTGATTGGAGGTGTGTGTCGGAGCGCAGCAGGGAGGTCAAGAGTACTCCATCATCACCGTGTCATTAAAGATTAAAGCGTGCAGTGCTTGAGGGGGCCCACACAGATTCCACGGCCTTTATGTGTGTTGGTGTGTCAGCTTTGGTTTCATTACAGGTACCTGCTCAAAGTTTGGGCTGAAACTAAAACAACATTTAGGGAATCGGCTTCTATTTGGGTCAATCAGTGACCTTATTGATGCTGTTAGTTTCATCCATCTGAGAAACGCAGCGCTGCATCAAAACAACCAAATAATGTTGACTTGGCTAGAATGTTAGATTTGGTCTGGTCCTTATTAAAGCTTTTCTTTTTCATTGGTTTCTAATATCAGTGTTACACAGAAAGGCACTTGTGTAAACGGAGAAGTGCAGGAGATCTCTGCTAAACTTTCATTTTCAAGTCAAAGTTGTTGTTTTTATATTGAATTTGATAAACTATGTTTTTCTTTCAGTTTAGAAACAACGTTCGCCAAACGTGAGCTTTGCCATAACCGCCACCCAGAAGCCATATTCGTCTCAAACGGCCTGTTTGGTAATTCCGTTTGTGATGTTCACTATTTAAAGGAGCAATATGTAAGAATTCTAGAGTGAAATAATCACAACATTTTAATGTCTCAATCATGTTAGAAGGAAGGTTACATTGAAGCAGATTTCATTCTCAGTCGGCCAGTGGCGCCCCCAAAGGGTGGCCAGGGGTGGCCATGGCCACCTCTAGAAATTGCTGGCCACTCTAGGGAAGAGCAGAGTTCTTTAATAAGTCTTTTTAATGTTAACCCAAACCATAAACTTATCTTATTTAATCAAGACATAAATTTAAAACCCAATAAAAATATATATCTGCTGCCCACCACTTGCAAAAAAGGAAAGTTTATATCTCCATAGATTTTTGTGAAGACAGTAACAGGTGAATTATAAAAAAATATTCTAAAATAACATTTAAAATAAGTGAAATATTATTTTCGGAAATTTTTGTATTTCTCAAATTTTAGTGTTTTGGATGCATAATGTTTTATAATAAAAAAAGAAGAAGAAAGGAGCATGAAATGCATCGCCACAGGCTAAAACCTCCCAGAGTTACCACAAGGACCAATTTGGTGTGCCACCCCAAATTTTTCTCTGACCCCATATGACCACCCCTATCAAAATTTTCTGGGGGCGCCCCTGCCGCCGGCTGGCAGGTTGTGAGTTTTTGTCCTCTCAAAAAACTAAAGTGAGACGTAGTTATTTTTTACACTCTGTGGGCCTGTGAGGTTGCCAAGTCTGCGCCAAGCTAACGCCAGCATTTGTAATTCAACACCAGCAGGCATAAAGCTCCAGAGTTGTTTAAAGGGGACCTAGAATGTAAACCAACATTTTCCTTGTTGTTGTTGAATAAGACAGCTTGGGTGGTCAACAATAGCATGCCAAAAAGTCAAAGCCGTGTTTGACCTACTTTTTATGTAAATTAGAAAGTTGAAAAAGGCGAGAGAGAACCTCCTGTTCTGAGAAAGCCTTCCTTAACACGTCATAAGGGGGAGCCACGCCTCCTTAAACCTGCATGTGTCTGAGGCCTTCTGGGGAAACCAACCAATCAGCATGTCCTGGCCGAGTGGGAGGGGTCAACAGCTCTTTTCACTGAAGGCCTGAGTAAGGGGGTTTAGAATGGCCTGTATCAGGGCTCCTGGGACAGATGAAAGCCAAAAACAATTTTCTTGTGCTTTTTGGAGGCTCAAAGCTCTGTTTTAGATTGTTGATTAATTACATTCTAGGACACCTTTAAAAAACAAAAGCCAGTAAACAGGAGCGACCCAGAAGTTATTTCTTGTACACCTAAGAAGCCACGGCATCTTTTTGTTTTACTCTAATATCGGGTGAAGCAGGCTAGAGGCTAACATTGAGCTAACAATGCTAACAGTGAATTAAAAGCAAATAATCGTCTCTAAAAATATCTCAAGCTACTTTTTCTATTGGCGTTTTACTTCCTTTAATGAGTCGTTCAGAACTATGACAGCAAGACGGCAAACAACCACACTTCCTCCAATTACCGTAATAACTGTAGTAAGTGCTCCCCACTGTAAAACACCACCCCCGCTGGTCAAAGGAGTGACATCAAAAGCCCAGCGTGTTATGGCCGTATACAAAATTAGCCTCAAAAGTGTCAAACATACCAAATCAGTACAATCCAGAAATCCTCTAGTCTCCAATTACTCAACAACTACTACAGCCCAGCCAGGCCAGCTACTCGATAATAAAGTTTTTTGCATCAATTAAAATTTCCCTTTTCACAGACCGAGGTAAATAAATCTATAAATTAAAAATGTTTCATATTACATTTGCCAAACCTGCATTCTTTGAATCATTAAAACTAAATAGAGGGCATGCAGACAGTTTCTGGATGTCCCCAAAGACTCGGTGACTATTTCAGAGAAAAATTTGACTGGAAAATGTTCTGACCATGTTCAAAATTCAAGTGATGCAACAACAAGGCCCTGCAACTAATGCACGGGAGCTGAAAACCTCTGTGAGCCTTTCAGTACATTTTTGCAAATGTCCTTGAGTGAGATACCGGCTGTAGTGAAAAACACTGAAGAACTGAAGCGGGTCCAGATGATACATAACTCCCAAATGACCGTATTTTAAATAACAGCTTACCTACAACAAAACCAAAACAAACAAACAAAAAACTATTTTGATTTTTTTTGGGCCACCCCAAGATTGTCAGCAACCCCACCTTGGAAACATTTCTGGAGTTTTAGAGTTACTGGACACCTATTTAACTGTTAATTAACCATTTACAGCTAAACAGCATCCAGGTAGCTGCATCTAACGGGATCACATCTAAATAATAAAACCTTAAAATCTGTTGTTTTTTTGTTTTGCAAACAGCTGCCAGATAATTTAACATGCTTATGCAAATGAAGTGGTGTGTGGGATAACAACTGAAACGGGACGCCTGAATCATTTGACGGACAGGTGAATGCACAATTACCTCACCCTGGCTGGCAGAGGAATAAGAAACGGCTTCTTAAGCTCACGGTTATCACACACACACACACACACACGCACGCACGCACACACACACACACACACACACACACACACACACACACAGCAGCTGTCTGAGTCAGGCAGGGTCAAACGGTGGTTAATTAGTCCCGTCACCTGCTCAGGTCATCACACCTTCAGCTCGGCTCGACTGAATAATAATCCTGCAGTATTAACACCGGCTCGTTGGCTGGGTGCTGGAGTGAACCTGTTGTTAGTATAATACATTACATCCTGCTGTCTCGCCTCCGTGACACACACACACACACACATGCACACACACATGCACACACACATGCACACACACACACACACACTCTGGCTGACTGAAGGGCCACCAGAAACTGTCACTTAGCACTAATGACGGCGACAGCAGTTTGGGTGACAGCCTTACTCGCTGTCTCTATCCTCACTGCAGCATCACACATGATTCCACAGCGTCTCGCCTTCTGTGTGTTGCTGCTCTCTGTAAAATATATCAAATCAGTACCAATGAAGTGGACTGTCAAACTGAACCGGGTTTTTTGATATGCATTCTCTGAAAAGTGTCTCATTAGCTGGATTTGTCTGCAAATTCCAAGCAATGTGAGTTAATGAGGCATTGAGAATGTGCTCATAGTGGAAAGCAGTAGATTTTAGCATCAAAGCGTGCGTCAGGAGGCTGGTTGGTGTTTGTTCTCCGAAAGGGTCTTTCAGCGTGGAAACCAGGCAGGTGCATCACGGACACGAGGGAAGCAGGAATGATTTCCCATCTGTTTGTTCTGCAGGGAGAAAAAAGGGGGCTGTTTTATTCGAGGTGGAGCGCATCTCCCTGCACTGGAAACCTTTTAATGGGGCGGAAAACCTGCCTTCTGCCCCTTAAAATCCGACTTGGAATTCCCATTTCCAAGAGCCTTTCACCGCCTGCACTTCCAGATCAACGTCCTCACTGACTTCTGCTACTTTTAGGCATCTGAAATCTGGGTTTTTTTTAAACAAAGATGCCAAAAGTGTTAATGTTTGTTTTAAAAAAAGGATTAATAAAACAAATTTAGCCTGGAGATCCTTAGAGCTGCCTTTCACAAGCAAGTAAAAACACACACACAAGACATCACACACAGGGGGATAGACGGCTGGATAAACGCCAGCCAAGCCTCATTAGCTTCGAGATGCCTCTGTGGAAAGAGAGGCAGAGTGAGACAGGAGCAGGGAGGCAGAGAGGGGGGAGGTTAGATAAGCAGAGTGGGGTTCAAAGAGAGCAAAAGGAGGCAGAAAGAGGGGAAAAAAGGGGGAGCGACAGAATAACAGCCCGGCACATTGACCTGTTGGATTAGGACTATTAGAAACCCATCTGAGGCTGGTTGACCACTGCACCGGCTGATCCTCCCCCAGCAGCCGTTCTGCTGACCTGCACTGACTCTGAACACCCCTGGGACACACACACACACACACACACACACACACACACACACACACACACACACACACACACATACACATTCTCTGATGGAACAGATGAAATGATTCGCATCCTTCCTGAAATACCACGTTACTATTTCTGACAGATGGAGATCTGACCCGTCAGCCAAATACTGCTCACTTCCATACTTTAGACAGGTGCTGCAACAACACCAAACAAAGCTCCAGGTAATAATTTTGCTACATGAGACAGCGTTTGATACTTAGTATCTGAGGAGAGAACTTGATTAGTCAGTATCTTACCTGCAGTAGACAGCAGTCAAAGGGACGTTTTCTTTTTGTTTGTTTTTTTGCTGCATTTTGAATTTTGTAGATGATCACAGTGTAGGGAGACAGTTTATCTACCTCCTACAGATATGCCCGTTGTATAAACTCTGTTCTAAACAACAGCTTATGTTTGCTAAGTGTTAAACCCCACTGTGATCAGGTTTTACACACAATGTTTCAAGCAGGATTTATAAATTACTACCTGCTGAAATACAGGGAGGTATTAAACCATTACATCTAATTGGTTTAATCACACCCTTACCACGCTGCGTTCTGCAGAAGCCTGTTAGTTACTCATTCGTTTAAATCAGGTGTGCTGCAGCAAGGAAACAGCTAAGATTTGCACGATGGCTGACCTTGAGGACTGGAGATGGTGACCCGTGTTAGAGCCATTTACCACTCTGCCTAATTCATTAATTGCTCATTTATTAGTAAATTGAGCTGAAATTCCCACACGAATTTTGCCATACGTGTCAATGCTAATAATTATAGCTGTCATGGGATTGATTGTGCAGATTTTCCCTGGCCTAACTTGATTTATTAGCTATTTTCCAACCCGTTTTGCTCAATTGTCAGAACAGATGCGTGACAAAAAGTAAATTGAAATTAAACAAACGTATATCGGACATTGAAAGTTCTGTCTATGTTTGAAAACAAAACAAAAATCCGACTTGTTTAGAGGAACTGGAAATGTAATTTTGAGCAGTAATGTAGGAGTTCAACAGCTGTGCAGATAGTTGAGGATGAGAATGGTTTTCTGTCACAATTTTAAAAAGTTAATTTTGTCCTAAAAATAAAACCTTTTTAATTTTAATCTTAGGGCATGCTCTCTTAACTCTTCTGACCTCAATGGAAATGCAAACCTTGATGTCTCAAAACAAAATATGTCATCATCGTTTATTCCTCGACCTCCACGTGGAATTAGCACTATCAAGAAAAGTGTTTGTAGACAGAATTTGTGCAACAATTAATGAGAGAATCAAATGATTTGTGCATGTTAGCAGCTAAGCTAACTGTTGACACACAGAAAGAGAGCGAGCGAGAGGTAAGTAAAAGAACTAGTCTTTCAGAGTCTAAAGCGCTCATTCACTTGTTTGTTGAATACATTTGTTGTGGTCTCTCATAAATGAATGTCTTGTAAACAGCCATTTGGAGTCTTTAGAGTAGTTTATACTTCTCCGTCTGCGGAGGTGTGAAGACCTGCAGCGTCATTATCCGTTGACACAAGGGTTCTCCAACAAGCACGCAACAGAGCCGACATCTGAATGCAACAGAGAGGACACGCCTGTGATTGGTCAACTGGGTTCTGTGGTTCTTTAGTCAGAACCATATGGGACAGCACTCTGCAGACAATGGCCAGAAACTTCACTAAACAACTTTGGGGGGTTGGGTCTCTACCTGCTGTATGGCAATAGCTGTTTACTGTGCTGGTAGCTAATAAAAAGGCTAGCTTTTAGCTTTTCAGTTCGCCAACCGTCAATAAAAAGCGCAAAAAGAAGAAGTTTGCTTTTATGTTGTCATCATGGCCTGGAAGTAAAGTAAGAGTTATGTATTTGGAGGTGAAGCAAAGAAAGAGTGAACTAGACAAAGAGCTAAAACGGCCTACAATCATTGGTTTCAGTTTCAAAAAAAAAAAACATAGCAAAGTCCTGTTTTTAGTCTTTGTTTTGGAACTGCCCATAATCATGCATTCATGAAAATGTACAACACCTTGTCTGATGACATCATTATCTGCAAAACCTGCAGCAGGGTTGTTTATGATAGTTGTAATTCCACTTTCAACATGTAGGGGGAGAAGCAAGAGACTTACTTACTCTCTTCTTACTCACTCACTTACTTACTCACTTCTTAACCACTTACTTACTTAGTTACTCACTTCTTACTCACATCTTACTCACTCACTTACTCTCTTCTTACTTCTTACTCACTTACTTGCTCACTTTTTACTCACTTACTTACTTACTCACTTCTGACTCACTTACTTAGTCACTTTTTACTCACTTCTGACTCACTTAAGCCCCCTTCAGACAGGCCATGAAAAACGGGAATGTTCGGGACTCTGTCCATAAGACGTTTGTGTCTGAATGCAAATATCCGGTAAACCTTTTCCTGAATTAGACCGGACGAAGCCCCTAGTAACAGGACCGGACTCGTCACGGAGAGGGTGGCTGCTTCAGACTGGTGAGGTCGAGTTCCGGACAGGGAGGAGGAGGAGGAGGGGGGGACGCTGGTGCGCACCTAGATTACATATATCACGTGACCGGGAAGGCAAAGTTTTTCAACACGTCTGACCAGAAAACTTCGCCACTTGGTCATGAATGTTTCCATATATGCTGGGTAGCTCGCTCCTGTAGCATGCGGCGAACCATGGTAGCTCGCCTCCTACGGTACCGTCTCCTGGAAGCGCGACGGCGCGCATCACAGCGCTTCCGTGATTCCTTTATTAACCATTAAGCTTCATCAACCAGGTCTCTTATGCGTCTTTGTGTGCACAGAATTGTGCTTAACGTAAGTCCGATCAGTGAAAGGAATTCTATCACATACTAGCTTTGTTTGGGGAAATAAAGCATGTACGCCCGCTGCATTATGCAATATCTGGGTACCCCCCACCCCCTCCCCCACAGACATCTGGAACTTTTCCCTGCTGTGTGAAGGCAGCCGAAAGGACAAGTTCCGGTGCAAAAGTGGTGTGTCTGAAAACACAGTTCTGGTTAAAGACCGGACTGAATTGTCCACACATATTCCAGAATGTCAATCTGAAAAGGGCTTTATTCACTTACTTACTTACTTCTGACTCACTTACTTAGTCACTCATTCTCTTCTTACTCACTCACTTACTCACTTTTTACTCACTTCTGACTCACTTAGTCACTTCTTACTTACTCACGTCTGATTCACTTACTTACTCACTTATGTACTCTCTTCTTACTCACTCACTTACTTATTTACGTACTTACCTACTTACTTAATCACTCACTCACTCATTTGCTTACGTACTCACATACTTAATTACTTACTCACTTACTAACTCACTCACTTACTTACTTAAGCTGGGCGTACACTGTGCGACTTTTTCACTCGTAGCGTTCAGCTTCAGCTCAAACTGTACGACTTCCTCACAGAGCAAATCTCACGAGTCATGTGCTCACACTGTACGACCCAGTTCTCGGATGCGACCTGACTGCTCACACTGTACGTCTGGCATGAACTCGTCGCAGCTAAAAAAAAGTATATATGACGCAACACGTTGGTCTGAGTACGGGAGGACAAGGACGGAATTTGGAATAGAAGCGTACTCTGTTGCTTCATGGCAAAAGCTGCTTGTTGTTACGGTTAAAAAATCAATCTGACATAAAAATAAAAGTCTGGTTTGTTCCTTAAACAACAAAATAACAACGAAAACATATTATTTGTATTATATTTGATCCACTTTTGATCAAAATCGATAAATTACCAGCATTTCCCGCTGTTAACTGAAGAAAAAAAGTTTATTTTTCATCAAAACAAAGCAACGCTGCTTTTATTTTGAAAGTGGGTTAGCTATTTGGTTTGTTTTCGCTTCCACTTCCTTCATTTACACTACTGCTTCTGTGTTTGCGCATGCGCCGTGTGCGGTTCTGATACTTTTTGGGTCACAGACGCTCGCAGCGCCGCTTCAACAGTGCGATACCCTCACGAGGGACGAGCAAAATATCAAGCACGCCAAAAATCCGTCGGAGCTTACGATTGCTGATCGGCAGATAGTCATGTGGTGTTAATCGCCTCTCGTAACCCCCTGTATACTACACGACGCTCAGCGCAAAACTCGCCCCGAGCTCGTAGATTCTCGCACGAGGAGAAAATCGGCTCAAAAAAGTGAAAAAGTCGCACAGTGTACGCCCGCCTTTACTTACTTACTTTCTCACTTACTTACTTTAACAGACACCTGTACGCTCCAGACCAGCAAACAATTCCGACCTCTGCTTTTATGGAGGTGGTAAAACCTGCTGGTTGTTCTTTGACTGCAGCAGGATCTGCCGCTAGAAGCAAACGAAAGATTTTAGTATTGCCCACGGATTCTGTATGTCAGCTTAAATTAACAATGATAGTGTAGTGTGATGTAATTGCTCATTACTCAGTAGGGTCGTAAGGAGCAATGGCGTCTATATCCAGCAGGCGAGAGGCGGGGGACAGTTCTCCGTCCATCACAGGGACACACAGAATGGGGCATACAAACATTCACACTCTCAATCAAACGTAGGGACAGATCAGTCACCAATGTGAATTCCACGCAGCTGGGAATCTAACCTGCAACCCTCTTGCTGTGACTCAACAGCGTTATTAATTGTGCCACCATGAAGTCCTGCACAGTAGGCCATTTTACAGAATATGTGTTTCTTCTTGAAATCAAAGTTTCCCTCTTGAACACACAATAAACTCTTGAAGCATTATTCTAAGTGCGGGTGTATTTTAAAAGGTTTTTTTAGGATGTACTTTTGGTGAATTGTGACACATTTTCTGTAATTCATTAAAAATCTTTATGATTTCTTAAACATTCCAGTTTTCAGTGCAGTCTTTGTTTCTAACAGCTGAGTTTTCAACACGCACCCACACTTTTTCTCCCATCTCTTTTGTCTGATCGTGTCTTCGTTTTTTCTCATCTCATTAGCCCATTTTGTGTCGCTGAAGGACACCATTTCTTTAGGGATATCTGTTGTGGGTGGTTTCTTTGGTACAAGTTCATCTTTAGCGGCGGAAAACACAACTCTGCTGGCTTTAGTTTTGGAGGGAAGAGCCTCACTGCGTGATGTAGGGGCTCAGCGCAGACAGCCCAGCTCCCAGCTGAATCGCTCCACATCAAACCCTTCAATCACTCACCATTTACTGGGCTAAGCACAGATGAGAGGGCTCCCTATTGTTGCAAACACACACACACACGAGTATTCACAAACCAGCTGTGCAAATCTCACAAGTAAATGTGAATTACACAAATGCATTTATAAACACAAACATGCTTTCTCTTTCTGTCTCTCTCACACACACAGTCAATTAGGTCACATGCTTACACACATCCATTTAATACTAATGAGCAGCTGTTAAAATATGCATCATGTCTTTGAAAAATTAAATGCAAAAGAGAAATATTTATTAGGTTGATATCTCCGTTTCAGTGTGCTGGTGAAAGTGCACGTGTGAGCGTTTGTCCCAGTGGTGTCACCATGGGGACAAAGTGATTAGTAGGTATCTATCTGGTGAATCATGCACATCATTACCATAGCTCCGTCTCCCCCCCTGCCTCCCCCTCTGCTCTCATCTCTGTGCCTCTCTGGGGTGCACTCGCTCCCACTGCTCCTTAAGTGTTTTAACGTGTTAATAATCATTAGGCACTCTTTAGTGGAGTGGCAGCGGCGGAGGTGCTGATGGTGCTAGTTGGGATTGGCTGGGAGTAATGATTGACTGACCTCTGACCTGCAACCCTCCACCTCCCCAGCGCTTCCCACCTCCTCCGCTCGGTGTTGTGTGTCTGGCCTCTCATCTTGGGGGTCCATCAGGGACCTATTAAGAGCTGTCTCACAGTCAGTCACCTCACTTAACTCTGCTGTGTCAATATGCTGCAGCATGTGTGTGTGTGTGAGTGTGTGTGAGAGCCACAGAGAAACAGTTTGTGTTTAAATTCACCTCCCCTGTCTGGGAAGTTAGTCCCACTGTCTTTTCCCACCTTTTTCTTTCAATTACACTTTTTTTTGGCCATTTTTTGTTCCATCGTTCCAATTTTTCCACGACTTTCCCTCTGTCTTTCTCCCGCTCTCCTCCCTCCCTCTGTCCATTCTCGCTGCGTCTGTCTTTGGAGATGCTAATTCCTGGTCCGGGGAGACTAGATGAAACAGAGCTGAGTTTCTCTCATTAGCTGACACAGATGCCGAGGCGTGTGGACCTGAATAACAACACTCTGGCAGGCTGCTGCCTCCTCTTCCCTTCCACATGCTCCGTCGACGCTCCCGCATTCCAACCATATTCCCTACAAAGCTCAGTGCGTGCATGTGTGTGTGTGTGTGTCACTCTCGCTTTTCTGTATTGCAAGTTTTCTTGAAAAGTTGCGTGAGCTCTTACCATGCCATTTTTTTAAAGATCTGTGGGATTTCTTTGGGGAGTCTGGCAAATTTTGAAGCCAACCTGTGCTGTGATGTAACCTCAACATTAATCTTTATAAAAAATAAATAAAAATGAGACAGAAAGCATAACAATAAACAATCAAGTCCACTACCACAGGGAAAGAAGAGTTGGCAACACTTTACAACTGTTGCATCTGCGAGCATCTTTTGATAAAGGTCAGCGTTAGAACAGAGTAGAGTCTTTTCTATTTTTGCCTTAAATGTCTTTAAAAATAGGTTGAATTCAACAATCGTCACTCATCAGATGATGCTTAAATCCTTTAAAATCACCATAAACCAATAGATTCATACTCATTCACATTCTCCTTAAATAAACCTTACAGATTATGTTACATCAAAATATGACCAGAATCACCATAAACAACCCAGCATTTGAAGAATCTAGTTTCTCAGATATATGAATCAATCCACCCGTTCTTTAGCTGAATGATTAAGCAGTTAAAGCAGACCTGATCTGGATTTTGCTGTTTATATAGGATTAACTATTAGCAGCATGCTGATTCAGCCCTGTAATGAGCTGCACTTTTGCTGTACAGTAGCAACGTTTCCAGCTTAAATCTCATCAGCGATGCTTTTCTGCGTGGAGTTTGCATCCTCTCAGTGTTTCTGCTCACACCACACAAACAGGATTTATTCATCATGTTTAAAACATCGTTTTATTTTATTTTTTCAATCTGCATGACTTATATTCGTGAAAGCACAATTTCACCTTCTCTCATAGCTGTGGTGACATAGAGCTGAAGTACCGTGCACCTGTTGCCCTCAGTGAGGCTACACTGCAAGAGGAGGTTGTGGAAGGAGAACTTAAAGGTACAATTTGTAAGAATTCTACTGTGAAATCATATCACAGTAATCATAAAACAGTCTAAAGTCTCAGTCATGCTGGAAGGAAGGTTACACTAAAACAGATTTCATGAAACGAAAGCAGGACGTAGTTACTGTTTACATTCTATGAGTTTGTGAGGTTGCGCCAATCGCTTTACTTCCTTTAATGCAGTGGTTCTCAATTAGTGGGGCACGGGAGACCGCACTCGAACACCCCCCACCCCTGCTCTGGGATAGCCTGGCGGATAATCTGTCGTTTAGATTCTTCTGGTGCTGATCCATAATTGGCAACAGCCATGAAACTCAGAACGGGAGTGAGAAAGTAATTTTTTTGCTTAAAAAATGGACTGCAGTGACCACATTTGACCACATGGTGTCATTTTTACAAATTGCACCTTTAAGATTACAAATGAAATGAAATCAAGAAATTTGATTTGGGGGAAAAATGTAGCATTAAAGCTGGGGTCTGTAGCATGACATCATCCAGGAGAGGAGGAGGAGATTTGTAATTTGAATGGCTATAGCTCCACCCCCTGCTCCCCCTTCCCTTATTGAAGGAGTTAAAAGCCCCGCCTCCTACCAGGGAAAAACGGGTTTTGCAGACGGGTTTTTAAACTGTTCTGATTTCCTTTGAGACGCAGAACACAGTCGAGGAAACTTTGATTCTTGTTGTGGTTGCGCCTCAAACCTCCATCTTTTTCTTCTTCTTCGTTGGTGTGCTAAGCTGACTGGGGCGTCTGCGTCACCCCGTAACATGCTTCGGATCGGGACGCGTTCTTGTTGACTGACAGCTCTCAGATTTAACCATTTTTTACGTTTCTTTAGAATTCTTAAACAATGTTTAGATTAGCTATTGTGGCTAATATCTTAAATTTGTTTGACTCCAAAGGTGAATTAGTAGTAGATGTACATTCAGAAAATGTTATTAAAATGTTCTTAATACTTTTATTTTCTTGTAGAATCCTAATAAATAATAAAATAACATTTAGGACAAGTGACGTATAATTAATGTTTCTGTAATTGCTTGATGACATTAAAAAGCAGAAAAGCTGAATTAGTCCACTGAGAGCATAAAAGAAAAAAGAAAAGGAGGCGGTGTGACGAAGTTCTCTGACAGGCACTAAATCCTGTATTAAACCAGATCCACATGTTTGCCAGATGATACTTTCTGGCGTTTCTCTGAGAACCAGACATGACCTCAGCAGTCGGCGTATGTCATCATCACCATCAAGTCCTACCTGATCGCTACCTCTGATAGGCTCCTCCTCCCTCTCACGCTAACACAGCTTTACATAATTTAACTCGTTAATGGAGGAGCAGCTTCTACCTTCCTGCATAATGAATCAAAGAATAATCTGTGACTCTTCCTCTTTTTGTGTGCGCACACTTCCACACATGGTGCTCTTTAACTGAGGGATTGGTCTGAAGTGACAGTAATGTAATATTAATAGCCACAGGGGATGACAGTCTGTCCCTGTTGCGCTGATACCCACAGGCTTGACAGAGCTTTGGTCACACGTCCCACCGCTGCACATCTGCTAACACTCGTACAATAAATCCTCTCTGTCTCTTTCCATCTCGCCTTCTCCCGCTTTCTGTTGCACAATAATCTCATTGCAGTGCTTCAGGTCCAGATTTGTTTGAAGATAAATCAACAAAAATGAAAATCTTTATTAATGTTATGCAGAGATTTGAATTCTTTATCAACTGGTTTTTGACTCTTATTGTGCTTAATTAAACCTTTTCATCATAAAAGCTCTGAAATAGATAAAAAAAATCACTTTTACATTTTCATTGAATATAATATTCATTAATAATAATAAAAATAATATATACTGAACTTGATTGCAAGTTTTCTCTTATTTCAGAAACACCTGTAAAAAGTGCATCTACCCTCTTTTAAATGCTACATATTTAATTTGATCTTACGTCACTGTTTCATTGTTCTTTTCATTCTTTTGTCTTTATTTCACACATAGGGGACATATTATGTAAAACACACCTTTTGCATCATTCTATGCTGACACGCATCTGTCTACTTCTTTCCACCGCGGCAATCTGCCGAGCTGGTCAGTGTTTGACCCACTTTGTCGGACTTAGCAACAGTAACTAAGGGGGGCGGGACTCGGCGAAAGGTCAATTATGCGCCTAAAACAACCCAGAATAAAAAGTCCCCGTTTGTGATGTCACAAATAGAGACTTTTCATAAGCAACTCTTTGCTTAAAGCTACAATGACAAATCTGCAAAACAAGCTAGCTTAAAACATTATTTTCATGCCTCTTAACAACGTTCCACAATAGTATAGCTATAGATATTTTGTGGAGATAAAAAATAATAATAATAATAATAATTAAAGTGGTTCTGTCAAGGCAAAATCAACGTTTGGACCAACGGGTTGTCTCACTGAAACACCACACTTCTGCATTCACCCAGAACCTCCACTCATTATACGCTCACATATTTAGCAACATTAGATGTTTTTTGTCTTCGGCATCAAAAATATTGATGCATTTTCACACCTGCATTATTTCCTTTAAGTCTGGTTTTAGCTTAATCTTTAACAGAGAATTTAAAACATAGAAGCATTTTCATGTGCCAAAGGAGTGGCTGAAACATCCTTATTAAGAGATCTGGATATTTTTTGGGCCTTCTGGCATTAAAACGGTTGCATGCTGGTGGTGTTAAACTCTCAGGTCAGCAGCAGCACAGGGTAAATAATGTAAAGTATTGAAGCGACAGCAGAATTCTGACGTGCTTAAATTGTATTAATGCTGTTTGCTTACAAGCATTCAGGGTGGAATTTGATGTTAAGTTATCATGGCTCAGTCCTGATGCGTGCAGCTGCGCCATCCTGGCCGGAGGGATAAAGAGCCTTCTCCTTCAGAGCGACGATACGGAGCAGCAGTTCTGTGACTTTAGCAGTTTTGTGCCCGCGACCAAAGAGACACCGAAGAGCGAGGTAGAAAGATGGAGTCCATCCGGCTTCAATCAAGTCAAGTAAGAGTCAAAATCCCCATCTGAGACGCGGGTGCAGACGAGTGGAGATGGAGGCGGGGGGACGAGAGGACGTGGAGAAGAGAAGGAGAGCAGCAGGGGAAGTCATTATCACGTTCTAACCTCACTCACAGTCTAATGCAGTCAAGGGGAAACAGTTAGACTTGGTCCCTTTGGCAGCCGAGCGTAAACAAATCGATTTGAATGGGAGAGAATAAAGAGCTGTTTATAGTGCCCTGCATCTCTGGGCGTGTGTGTGTGTGTGTGTGTGTGTGTGTTTGTGCATTGTCAATGTACATTTGTGTGGCACGGTATGGAAATATCATCACTGCTCAGCTCCAGCCTCTGCTGCAACTTTCAGCCGTATGTTTTAAGAATGACTGCATTCTCTCTCCAGTGTGTGTGTGTGTGTGTGTGTGTGTGTGTGTGTGTGTGTGTGTGTGTGTGTGTGTGTGTGTGTGTGCAACCATGTTTTTCTTTAACACCACCGGCGGTGGTCTGCCGTCTGCTGTGGCCTCTTGTCTGAGCTGCGGAGAGCCAGCGAGCGTCTGGTTCAATAGAGAGTTCGAAGAGTCCGTGCACTGCTCCAGGGTCTGAACTGAGGGGGATTATTGTAATGACTTATGGGTGAGGGTGTTGTCCCTTGTTGAGAGAGGGCTTCAACAGCCTCACGCCCGCTCAGGTAGAAGGGGCTTCGCCAGGCAAACATCCGCACAGGGCGCCGCTTGTCCCGATTTGATTTTGGACATATTTGGGGATCCATCGGAAAACTGATGAAAGGAAAATATAGAGCTAATCCTTGTTAAAATTGAGTAACCAGCAGTACACACACACCCACAGGCATGCAGGAGTACACACACACACACACACACTCGTACATTTACAGATACACACAGTGTACGACATGTGTAACCCAAGTCTGTTGTGATTCCTTTCCTGGCGAGGCCCGGAGAAGTCCAAGAGAGGTTAAAGAAACACCAAACAGTGTGAAAACACACTCGTGAGGTGTGCTGCCTGAAATCTGAAACGCACACACACACACATACACACACACACATACACACACACACACACACGCACAGGGCTTGTATTAATTGGGTCAGCCTGTGAAACAGTATTTATTCAGGTTAGGGACCTTTTTTTAATAAAAGGTCGCTGGATAAACAGCTCAGCGCGGCGGCCATTTTGAGGATTATTCCTCGAGTCGGCCTCAGTTACCTCAGAGACGCTGAAGTTCAAAGGTCAGGGTTATGAACTGTTACAAGAGAAATGAAAGTAGAGGACCACACTCAAAGACTAATGAACAGAAAGTCCTCGGATTTGAAGAATACATTTTCCAAATTAGGATTCAGGAAAAAAAAATGACTGGAGGCATCAATGAGATTCTGAACAGAAGCAGACGGAATATTTTGTACAACTGACCCAAGATCTGCACAAAGTTCATTAAAGGATTTTCTGTAAAACATAAGCATTGATTTGTTAAAGCTAAAATTAAAGCTGCAATGGCAAATTAGGAAAACAAATTAGCTTCAGAAATTTTTTTCATGCCTCCTAACATCGTTCTAACATCGTAGGGCAATAAATGTAGTAGATATACATTCAGTGTGAGAGGTTCTCGCTCAATAATATCAGAGAAGGAAGCAAAATTATGAATTTAAATAAAAAATATTCTAGCTATCATTATTTTTAGTGAATTAAAATGATGTGCTGGCTGTTGAGCCTGTTTAGGTTTGGGGCTAAGCCCCCGGTGTTTTTCAATATTCATCATTCAACATTCATCTATTTCGTATTTTGCGCTCCTTTACGGAGGAAATTCTAATAAAACTTTTTATCAAGCCTCCCACGGGCCAAACGATCAACCACACAGCAAGAATGATCCATCCTCCTCCAAGCATGCAAAACAATTGAATTATAGGCAAAATACGCTGTTTGTTGCCACCCAGGTCCCATGATGCAATGCGAAAAACATAAACATTGACGTCACAAACGATCCTCCTATAGTAGCGGCCGTAGTGGCCAGCCGCCATCTTAGTTGGGTCTCCATTCCAGTGCACTCAGTTCTACCGAGAAAGGTGTTTACCCAGCTAAAAAACACATTTTATCAAACTTTTTCACAAAATCACACACATGGTATGGCATGATAATTAAAATATAAACACAATTAAACAAAATAAATGAAAATTTAAAATCTTATCAGGTAGGCTAGAAAAGTCAATATTAATCCCACGTGATCTGTTTTCAATAGTACACCGGTTGTTGCAACTGTAGGCTGCACAAAAACAGGCATAGTTGCCCACTCTGCATTGATTTTGGAGAATAAGGAGACCCATCCAAGATGGCGGCGACGCTGTTACGCTCTCCAGCGCCCAATGGGGCGTCTACGTATTCATGTCTATGCGTACGACGACCTTGCGTTAGCTTCACCAGAATGATTGACAGTTATGCGAACCAATAGTTTAAATGATCCACCCGGAAGTAAAGAACATCTGCTATACCTTTAATACCAAACCAAATATACAGAATATAACTTAGCTGTTTTAGTTTGTCGACCGTCAATAAAAAGCTCAAGAAGAAGAAGAATTTTGCATTTTGTTGGCATCATGGCGGATCCTGGACGTAAAAGTTACAGAGTGACGTCATTGGAGGTGAAGCAAAGAGCTAAAAACGAGCTAATCTCATTTGTTGCTTTAATAATTGATAATGAACCAATGAAATATTTGTGCTGAATCAACTGTTTATTCAAAGGTGCTAATTCTCTTCTAGGCTAAATGCTAATGATTTAGCTAATAACAGCTCCTCAGCTGGAGCCACTTCAGCAGGTGAGTGTGACCTGCTTCAAAGAAGTCTCTCTCTCTCTAACACACACACACACACACACACACACACACACACACAAACTCGCTCTGCAGGATGGCTGACGCAAATGTTACTTCTCAATTATTCAACCACTTTAAATGGCAATCTGCACAGGCGGAGCTGTGGGAGGAAAGAGCAAGTTAACTAAATTCAAATGCTGCATAGTCAACCTGAAAACATACATTTACCATAAGAAAAGGAACTTTTGTGTTTTAGAGGCTGACTTCCACTAAAAAAAACACAAAACAAGCAACTGTAAACAACAGCTGCATGACGCTAACCTCTGGTGTCACGGCACGGTCAGAGTGGGATTAAAAGGAGACACATTGAACAGATTTAGGAAGACATTAACATCAGCAGATTCCCCGTGTGGCTAGCCCAAACTCTCACATGTTCCTGATTCAAAAAGCAACACCAGAGCATTTTTTCATATTCCTACCGTATGCGTTCTTCTGTTCTACAGCACGTGTTTGTTTAGGATGATAAACGGTGGATCCCAGCGCCGCCGAGGCATCACAGGACAAATAGTGATGAAGTCAGGGTGAGTGTCAGCCACACGCTGATGGCTGGGATGATAAATGTGCAGAAAACAGACAGACACTATTTAACTTTTGCCGCTCTGTCGCTGGGATCATTTAGAGGCTGTGCTGCAGGCCAGCGCAACTTGGAGGCTTCAGCAACAGCGTCAGCAATGTCTTCACAGCTCTGTGTGTTCAGCAAAACGCATTTTCTTCTGAGTTATTCCAAGATTTTCACATTAATTAATTCTTTTTTCTCTGTGTGTTGCTCTAATCTAAAGGACAGAGGGTTTGTTTGGTGGATTATAAGAGAAATACACATTAAAGCTGCTGATTTATTAACACTGATCTTAGATCATGTTCACCCAACAGTTATGATATTTAAAAAATCAACAGCTTTAATGAATATTTCTTTTATAAACCACTAAATAAAACCTTAAGCTTTTAATTTATTATTGTTTTTTCATTGGTTTTGTTTAAATGCTTTTTTTTTGGTTACTGTATTAATTCAATTCAGTTCAATTCAGTTTATTTATATAGCGCCAAATCACGACGAGAGTCGTCTCAAGGCTCTTCACAAAGTAAATATTCCAATACAGTTCAGTTCATTAAGCCAATCAGTAAAATAGTTTCCTATATAAGGAACCCAGCAGATTAGACAATCCTCATACTAAGCAAGCATGTAGTGACAGTGGGAAGGAAAACTCCCTTTTAACAAGAAGAAATAAATGCAATTAAAGAGTGGTGGTAGATGAAAGTAGCAGAGTGTGGAAAGTGGTCAGTATGTCCTCCAGCAGTCTAAGCCTATAGCAGCATAACTACAGAGATAACTCAGCATAACCTAGACTTTTAGATGGAGGCATGTGGGAGGCAGGGCCAGGGAGAAAAGTCTTTAACGACTGTAGTCCCCGCTGTACACTCCACCTCTCTCTGCTCCCTACTCGTCTAAACCTGGGCTAACATCAGAATTTAACCATAAGCCCTATCAAATAGAAAGGTTTTGAGCCTAGTCTTAAAAGTAGACAAGGTGTCTGCCTCACGGACTAAAGCTGGGAGCTGGTTCCACAGGAGAGGAGCCTGATAGCTAAAAGATCTGCCTCCCATCCTACTTTTAGATATTCTAGGAACCACCAGTAAACCTGCAGTCTGAGAGCGAAGTGCTCTGTTAGGAACATATGGAACAATCAGATCACTGATGTATGATGGAGCTTGATTATTAAGAGCTTTATATGTGAGAAGGAGGATCTTAAAATCTATTCTGAATTTAACAGGCAGCCAATGTAGGGAAGCTAAAACAGGAGAGATGTGGTCTCTCTTTTTAATTCTCATCAGAACTCTAGCTGCAGCATTTTGGACCAGCTGAAGACTTTTGACTACATTCTGTGGACCTCCTGATAGTAATGAATTGCAGTAATCCAACCTTGAGGTAATGAATGCATGAACCAGTTTTTCAGCATCACTCCTGGAAAGGATGCTTCTAATCTTAGCAATATTCCGAAGGTGGAAAAAGGAAATCCTACAAACCTGTTTAACGTGGGATTTGAATGACATGTCCTGGTCAAAGATTACACCGAGGTTCTTTACTTTGTTCTCGGAGGCTAATTTAATACCGTTTAGATTAGGTGATTGACTAAGCAGTTTCCTTTTCTGAGGTTCTGGTCCAAAGATGATAACTTCAGTCTTGTCTGGATTTAACAGCAGAAAGTTTAGAGTCATCCAGATTTTTATGTCTTCAAGACAAGCCTGTAATCTACCTAACTGATTAGGTTCATCAGGGTTTATGGATAAATATAACTGAGTATCATCAGCATAACAGTGGAAGTTTATCCCATGTTGTCTAATGATTTTACCAATTGGAAGCATATATATAGTGAAAAGAATTGGTCCAAGTACTGAACCCTGTGGTACTCCACAAGTAACTCTAGAGTATGAAGAAGATTTCTCATGTACATGAACAAACTGAAATCTGTCAGATAAATAAGATTTAAACCAGCCTAGCGCTGTTCCTTTGATCCCTACAACATGTTCAAGCCTTTCTAAGAGAATATTGTGATCGACTGTGTCAAAAGCAGCACTGAGGTCCAACAAGACCAGAACAGACACAAGATTCTTATCTGAGGCCGTGAGAATATCATTTGTAACTTTCACTAATGCGGTTTCAGTGCTGTGATACTCTCTAAAACCTGACTGAAATTCCTCAAACAGATCATTAGTGTTTAGATGCTCACATACTCGATTGGCCACAATTTTCTCAAGGACTTTAGATAAAAATGGGAGATTAGATATTGGTCTATAATTCATTAGGTCATCTGGATCCAGAGAGGGTTTCTTAAGTAGAGGTTTAATTACAGCAACCTTAAACTCCTGCGGTACGTATCCATTTACTAAGGATAGGTTAATTATATCTAAAATGGGGGCAGTAACCAAAGGAAATGTTTCTTTAAATAATTTGGTTGGGATTGGGTCTAAAATACAAGTTGAAGGTTTAGATGAAGCTAATATTTTTGATAACTCTGAAAGCTCAACTGCATCAAAACAGTTCAAACACAGATGAGGTTCTACAGTTACCTCTGATGCTGCCTCACTTACTGAGGAAGAAGAAGTCGTGTTGGGGAGGATGCTGATGATTTTGTTTCTAATAGAAACTTTTTTATTAGTGAAGAATCCCATAAAGTCGTTGCTGCTGAAGGCTAAGGGAATAGCTGGCTCAGAGCTATGATTCTGTGTAAGTTTAGCAACTGTACTGAAAAGAAATTTAGGATTATTCTTATTCTCCTCAATTAGTGACGAATAATATGCAGTTCTAGCTTGTCGAAGCTTATTTTTATAAAGCACTAGACTATTTTTCCAGGATAAGTAGAACTCTTCCCGGTGTGTAGAGCGCCATGTTCTCTCCAATTTTCTAGAGGTTTGTTTTAAAGTTCAGAATTAAACCAGGGAGCCAACTTCCTGTGCTTAATGACCTTCTTTTTTAAAGGGGCAACATTGTCTAATGCCACACGTAAAGAGGAAGTAACACTATGAACTAGACCATCAATTAGTGAAGGGCTAGAAATGAAATAGTTGCCCTCTGCTAAGTTACACTGAGATTCTGAAGACAGTAAAGATGGAACAGTAGCTTTAAAGTTTGCTACAGCGTTATCCTAAAATGAGCAATCAGCAGTTAGTGTGAAAACCAGCGGGTGTGTATTATATTTTATTATTATGGTGCAGCGGTGGAAGGATCTTACAGGCAGGGAGGATCCATAAAGGTCAAAGGGTAAAGTCAGGGTGGGCGCTGCAGCACCTGCTGAACTGGCCTCCCATCCCCATCTTTGTATTTAATACAGCAGTGAAGGGATAATCCGTCCACTCCTTCACCATGAAGATGTCTCAATCCTCTGGCCCTTATCACACACACACACACACAGGAGAGAGAGAGCGAGAGCGAGAGCGAGAGAGAGAGAGAGAGAGAGAGAGAGAGAGAGAGAGAGAGAGAGAGAGAGAGAGAGGGAGACATCTAAGGCACAGCCTGTGTGTTTGAGGTACCAATCTCACAGGAGCAGCTGTAGCCTACAGCCTATATGGAGATGGAGGGGACCCGGTCACCCTGACCCCGTCACCCCGGCACTCACTGCACAGCTCCCGTGGAACAAGAGGAGGTGGCTGGGGGAGGGCTCCGGCTCATTTGAGCTGCTTCAAACGGAGACTTGAAGAGCATTATCTGATCTAGGTGTCAGCACACAGAAATGAGGGGAGCAGCTCAACCCACCCCCGAGTAGCTCCAGGAGGTGCTGAGGAGGTGTCATGGGAGGCATTTAAAAATGTTACCCCTAAACCTGACTCACGTTTATCATATGTTAGATGATTACAGGAACGTCTGCAGACTCTAACAGTCGGTTTAGAAAATTTATAAAGTACTTTAAAAATAAATTCTAGTTTTTATTTTGCTCCATTGATTTTCCAGGGGCATCCCCAAAACATTTTGATAAGGGTGGCCAGATGGGGCACCAAATTGGTCCTTGAGGTAATTCTGGGAGAGTTTAGCCTGTGGCGATGCATTGCATGCTCCTTTATTCTTTATGAAAAAAACAATATGCATCCAAAACACTTAACTCAGATTTGAGAAACACAAAAATTTTAGAACAATACATTTAAGTTATTTGAATTTTTTTTTTTTTTAGAATTAAATTTTTTTGTTTAATTCACCTGTTGCTGTCTTCACAAAAAACTATGGAGATATAAACTTTTTTTAATGGTGAGCAGCAGAAACATATATACATTTTTTTAAAATTCTGATTATTTATTTACTCATTAATTGTGTTTTTTTATTGGGTTTTACATTTATGTCTTGATTAAATAAGATGCATTTATGGTTTGAGTGAACATTAATATGATTTATTAACACTGGCCTTCCCTGAGGGGGGGGGGCAGAAATTTTCTAGGGGTGGCCAGGGCCACCCCTGGCCACCCCTTGGGGGCGCCACTGTTTCCAGGGAATTTAATTTAATGTCACTGCTGCTGCTGGATCAGCGTGAGTTTAGGATAGAAGCAGTCAAAAGTTTCAGAACTGATGGAGGGCAGCACAGAAAAAACACTTCACAACCAGCCAGCACAAAGTCACAGCACCGCGTTTACGGCAGGCTGTCAGCAGCTTTAACCGGAGAAAGACACGAATAAAAAAGCTTAACTGGCTGCTTTTTTATATAAAATCTATTTTACAAAATATTCATTCTCAGTAATAAATTGCATTAAGTCTGACTAGTATTACGTAGTTACAGTATTTTTGAGTATTTTTAGGCTATTACCCAGTAACACTGCTCTAATTAAGATTTGATATTCAAGTTTTTTCTTGATTCAATAAACTGTTAAATGTTTAATACAATCATGATCCATGTCTAATGGAGAAATGTTCTTAACGCTGCCTTTATTTTTAAAGATCATCAATAACGCAGTTTTTATTTAAAGGTGCTATGTGGGATATTCATAGAAATCATGGTAAAAATTGCGACTCTTTAGCGCCATGCAGTTTCGAGTAAGTATTGCAGCTACGGTGGCCCACTCAAAAAGGCAACAACTCCAGCGTTCACTCCAGCCGTCTGGTTCGTTTTCTTATAAAAAGCATGAGATTATTTATTTCCAACCCACACAAAGCATCTAACTATTCCACCAGTTAAAAAACATTTTTAATGACTGTTCCGTCTTAATGCATAATGCCACACGCACCCCCCTCCCCCCGACGAGAGCACTGAATGCACAGAATTTGGTAGTAAACAGGTAAAAATATTACATACTGGGGCTTTAAACAGACTTCACTGGTTTGGTTGTTATCCAGTTAAAGTTAATTCTGAGATCTAAGTTTAAAGTTTTCAGTGATCACCTTTATTATCCAATCCCAGGACTGCATAGATCAGCCATAAATAAACGCCAAACATGTAAATGTAGAGGTTTAGAGTTATTAGGAGAGAAAACCGCGTGATTTAATTTGTTGTTTTTTCTTTACAGATGTGAGCTGATTTATTTAGATCCACACTTGCAAAACCAAGAGGATTTATATATAATCGTTCTTAGAAATGCACCCAGAGAGATTTATTCATTAGTTTTAGCACAACTTTTTTTTCCCCAAACTTTGTTTCATTAATGCACATCAAAATCAATATACAAAACTAAATGGCTAAAACCAAAATGAAAACACAACTTGGAACGATGCACCGTACTGTGGAAGCTAGTCGGTGGTCTGCTGAAGAATTCATGCAACGGCGTTGCGTGTTGAGCTCAAACTTAAATGCAAACAGAGAAATAGTTAGATGGAAGTGCTGATGTTCCTAAAAATGAATAAAACCATTCTTTTTATTAATTTTAGAGTATTTTTACTTTGTAAAAAAAAGAAACAAGCAGCTTCTTAATTAGCAAAAATGTCATAAATTCTGCCTGGACTGATTATAGCACTAATGCATGAAAATGAACACTGTAAATAATAACGGTCTAATAAATTAAAAACCTTGATAAATGTGCTGTTACACACGTTTATATAAACCCTGTAAAATTACAAGCCTTTATTTCTGATTGTTAAAAAAACAATGAAACAAATGTTTTCTTCATTGGTAAATATTGCAGCTAAAGTCTTTTCACACCTCCGATCGTGCACCAGGTGGATGTAGAGAGCTGAAGCCGATGGTGGCGGCAGATACCTGAGCACAGCTCCAGTCTGTGTGCATCACAGCAGAGAGGTGACTGATGACTATGAGGCTCTGCGGTGGAGGCGCTCGTTAATCACCTGTCCACCGATAATCTGCTGCTTGTGTACACATCTGATACGTGTACGAGTCTGTCAACATCTCACCCTAATTATGGCCCATTACTGGCAGTCA
The DNA here is from genome assembly GCA_006937985.1 of Aphyosemion australe. Lineage (NCBI taxonomy): Eukaryota > Metazoa > Chordata > Actinopteri > Cyprinodontiformes > Nothobranchiidae > Aphyosemion > Aphyosemion australe. The sequence goes on along the minus strand of SSNS01000083.1, from coordinate 935,629 downwards.
ACCTCCAGCTCTGCATCACACACACACACACACACACACACACACACACACACACACACACACACACACACACACACACAGAGTTATTGACCTGCAGATAATATTCAGCCTGGACGGCTGAGGAGGACACTTGAGTTTAATGACTTTGTAATTATCAACACAAACTGGAGTGGAAATGAGTCCTGGTGAGACTCTGGGATCGTTAGGTGTTAGTATCTGCTTCCACCTGCTGTTCTGAGTGAGAAGGCACTGGTTTAAGATGGAACTGCTGGTGTGTGGGGTTGTCTACTCTGGTTTGGTCTCACAGACCAAAAGCATGCATGTTAGGTTAATTGGAGACTCTAAAATGTCCCTAGGTGTGAGTGAGTGTGCCTCTCGCCGTGACCCTACTGAGAAAAGGTGGTTCAGAGAGTGAGAATTACTTACTGATCTAAATTTGTCCTAATCTAGTGTGGGGAGTTTGTTGAGACCAGTACTGCCTTGCAGGATCAGAGGACCACCAAATCCAGAAGAGACGGAGAATATGGCCGACTTCTTCAAAATCCACTTGTGAGCAGCGTCCTGAACTTCATTTTACCCATGTGCAAAATTATCGTAAGGCAGGTAGTGTTTGTTTGAGATGTCAGCAAAGTATCTCATAAACCACCTGGTGAATTTACTCAGGGATTCTTCATTTATATTTTTATAAACTTATTTTATAAGAGGATTAAACCACTTGAGATGAACAATCTCGTTTTCGAGCGGGTCCTCTTACCGTACAACAAATAGAAAGCAAGATAACAGAGTTAATAAGAAAAGACAGTTCTAAAACATTAATCACAAACTGGAAAAAAAAATCCTGCCATGGCACATCCTAAATATATATATAGGCAAAAAATTGAAAGCATTCCTGAAAATCAATAAAGCACAGAAGAATATATAGAGCAAGATCAAGTGGGGGTTAAAAACAATTGCAAATGGGCATAACATGTCCTTTTTAAAACGGGGTACCACAAATGAAACTGGATCAGCTCTGCGAATATTGTAACGAGAGTGGAACGGTATTAGCAAAGTGGTTAAACTACCAGCACAGTAAACAGCTTTTGCCGTAACGCAAGTAGAGACCCAGCACTAGTGTACCTACACGACCCACAAAAGTGTTCGTTTCTGGTCAGCAAAGGGCTACAGAGTGCTGTCCAGTATGAATATGAAGTTTTTCTCAAGTTTAGGGCTCAAGAACCACTGAAACCAGTTTGGTTTTAAGTGTTCAAAACGCTTTAGTGATGCTTTAAAGGTGCAAAATGTAAGAATTCTACTGTGAAATAATCACCAAACAGTCTAATGTCTCAGTCACGTTGGGAGAAAGGTTATACTACAAGATTTCATTCTCACCTGGCTGGGGGGAATGTCCGTTTTTATCCTTTCAAAAAAAAAAAAACAACCAAAAAGTAGTTACTGTTTACACTGTGAGTTTGCCGAATCTGCAGCGAGCTAACGTTTCAGCGCCAGTATTTGTAATTCGACACCAGCAGGCAAAGAGCTCCAGAGTTGTTTAAAGAACTGAAGCCAGTAAACAGGAGCGACCCAGAAGTTATTTCTCGCACCCCTAAGAAGCCACGGCATCTTTTTGTTTTACTCTAATATCGACTGAAGCAGGCTAGAGAATAAATTAGTAGCCAATAGTCGGCTCTAAAAATATCTCAAGCTACTTTTTTAATTACCAACAACTCAATATTACATTGAAATGTGTGTGTGAATTGAATAATGAGTCAATCGTGACATTTTACGTCCTTTAATGAGTCGTTCAGAACTATAACAGCAAGACAGCAAACAACACTTTTTCTAATGCCAGACATATTACCGTAATAAGTGTAGTAATACGTGCTCTCTACTGTAAAACACCTGAGAATGCTAAAACCAGATATGACAATATTTTTATCTATTTATCAACTTACTATGTATGATTCTTCTTTGCCTGTCATCTAGAATCTTCTGGTGCTGATCCGTAACTGGCAACAGTCATGAAACTCAGAACGGGAGTGAGAAAGTAATATTTTTGCTTAATAAGTTGACTGCAGTAACCAGATTTGACCACAGGGTGTCATTCTTACAAATTGCACCTTTAAGCTTCAATTTGAGATGGTTTAGTATCTCACATCACATGCATACAAATTAAGATTTTCTTACATAAGAGTCAAATTATTCTGTTCAAAGAGCTTTTTTCCATTCTGTTTTTGCACAATAAAGTCTACAAATGCATCTTAGTGGTATTTCTACTGCTTTCCAGAGGATTTGTAGTATCTAGGTGTTTGCACCTGTGATCTAGTGATGCTACACACTTTGGAAATGATCTGAATCACAGCCTTTTTTAATGATCTTTCTCTCAATCCCCAAAGCAATCTCAAATCTCACCTTCATTATAATTCCTGTTCAGTTCTGTCCAGGATGACTGAATATGATTACAAACTTCAAAGCAGCAGAGAGAGGAGACTTTAATCAGAGGGCTCCAGCGAGAGAATGACTCCGTCACCTCGGGGCCGTCTGCTGCGGCTCGTTCCAGTCAAATGAATATGGAGATGAAGTCCGGCTCAAGTGGGAGGACGTGTGATAAGAGGAGTTTGTGCTTTGAAAAGGGGGCTACAAGTTAAGGCTCACACAGATAATATCACCTGGAATGTAGGCAGATACGTTCATATTTTAAAAAAAGAGGAAGAATTTGGAGTAAAGGCCTGGAACGGGTCACTAGAGGGCGATCATGTTCCACTAAAGCATCTTTTGCTATTATATGTTCAAGGCCATAGAAGGACTCAGAATAAACAAATATACAAGGCTTCAATAAAAAGACTTTATTATTTAGAAAGACAATAAAACTTTAATGTTCTTCGAGCTTTTAAAAAAAAAGTTCCATCAAATAAAAATGTTTAGTCTGGATCTGAAAGATCAAACCTATAAGGGATGATTTCTGCAGTGGCTGCAGGAGCAGTGGACAAAGGAGAGATAATTAAAGGGAGGGTGACGATGGGGGGGTGATAGGGTGACGTGTTGTCCTTGTATGGTGAACTCTGTCTACATTCCCACAGCGACTCAAACCCAGACCTGATTAAAATGCAACAGGGCATCGTCCCGTCTCCCCCTCCTCCTCCTCCTCCTCCCTCGGCTCCTCTTACACGCCACGTGCCTCCCCTCGCCTCGCCTTACCTATTATCATGTTTTACTCTCTGAACACGCACCCTCTTCCTCCCTCATCATCCGGATATTGTAGAAAATGTCTAAATATCTTGAATCCTGCAAACCCCCATCATCGAGTTTTCCTTTCACTCTTCTCTCTGGAGGAAACTTGACCTCAGGGGCTTTATGAATGATGTAATTTCTGCCATGCAAACACACACACACACACACACACACACACACACACACACATGCAGCTTTGTAAGAAGCTACCTTTGTGCCTGGGAGCACACCAGTGTGCGTCTGCATAATGGAGGGACAAATTGGCTATTTTGTTCTAATAATAACACATCCTAATGATTTTCCACAGCTGTCTGATTGATTACCATGGCAACATCATCCTGGCGTTCCCACTAACCCTTTAGCTGGTTGAAAACCACATGAGTCATGGCTATTATTTACATATTTAACCAATCAGCAGCTACTAACCCAACAAGGATGGACTCAAATATAGATGTCAACTTTAATCCTGAAGGTGTCAGACGCTGGCGGTTGCTGTGATGACTCCTGGCCAAGGAGAAAAGTCTGCGGTGCTCTTGCTGAGTCGAGACTTTGAAACGTGCAGCACTTTTCGCCACATGCCAATCAGGGAGGGATGCGGGAGCTTTCCGTCAGCTGTCAAAGGCAACGCACCTGCTGTGACTGCTCTGATTGAAGTGAGGAAAGAAGCAAAAACACTTTTAAAAGTGTCAGTCTGCAAAAATTAAAACAGTAGAATTATTTCACTGGAGGTGATTCAACTTTAAAACATATTTTCTATTATTAAACAATTACACATGCATACATTTACATATTTAAGGCAAAATTAAAGTATTCTGGTTCTCTTGTATCAGGTGGATCAGTTTAGATGTAAAAAGGCTTCATGTGCACATCTGAACCAGATAAAATCCAGCTGATTCAGGGTCAGATCAGCTAATCTGATCAACTTTGTTTTCCACTAATCTGATCGTTGCCATCGGCTCAGGCCTGAAGCATGTGAGGTTAAACTGATGGTCCAGATATTTGTGTAAAAGTGATACAGAGCTGTAGTTAGCTCTTTGAACGGCCTCAGTTTGGAGAACCAGAGAGTAGCTGTGACCAGATGAATGAGGTGGCGACTAATGTCCAACAGCACAGGTTCCAAAGCAAAACAGTCATCTCAAAAACATCAATATTTCACACAAACCCTATCATAAAGCTTTAAATCACCACCAGGATTATCTTAGCTTGAGCTGCTAGCTGTAGCACGTCCGGTGCAGCTGGGAGAACTTCCTGCAGGTATATCATGTGTCTGCCTAAATTACATTGATTGCATTTAGTCGTGCAAATTTATAAACAGATTTTTTTTTATTTCCAGATGCAAAACTAAAACTAGTCTGAAGTTTTACGAAAAATCCCAAACTAAGTGTCACACATTGAAATTTTTCAGATTCAAGTGGTTTAAAGACAGGAACGATATTTCTGGGAACTGCCGTAGCTCGTAAATCGGATCAGAGCTCGACATTTAAAAGGTCTATCGACCAAAGCTTTCATGATATCGTTCATAAACTTTTAACAGAACTGGCCCTTTAAGATGTGATGAGTTTCCTGAGGCAAACTGTTGTCCTTGAAACCGTTTGAGAGTTGACACAGAAGACATTTGTTGGACGAGTGCTCAGTAAATTCAACAAAGGCAGCTCCCACCAGTTCTTGTTCTGTTTTTTGCCCAGAAAGTTTTGTTCTGCTCTTGGAAAAAGGACAGAACGAACTGAAATGTAAAGGTTCACTGCTCGCTTCTTGACAGGAGGAGAGAAAGGCCCAAGTGCTGCTTGAGAGCAGGAGAAACTCATATCTGCAGGAAGATGCGTGTCCATGAGACTCGCTCTTTACAGCATGAAAAAAATCATGTCTGGGACTTTTCTTTCTTGATATTTCCTTATAGATATAAAGATGTTTTCTTGATATTTTATGCTGCTTAATGGAAAAAAATCAAAGGATTAAAAGATCTGATCCACGAAAAGACAACATGTCTGATTATTAGGGCAAAGTTACCACTTTCATTTAAATATTGACTGAAAAAACGTAACTTCTGAGCAGTTTATCTCGCTATTATGATGTGAAATGGGAGAGAATCTATTGAAGAGAAACAAAATGAAAGAGCACAAAATGTATTGATTTACATCGAATCAATTTGGAACATTTCTGTTGTCGATGAGAGACAAATGAACCAATCATAGTGCAGTGATAAGGGTAATATTGGACAGCTGGAGCCTCCATGAAACTCCAGATGAGATTAATAAGGCACCGTGAAGATGTGGGAGATTTCTGGTGCAGCTTTTGTTCAACATTCATCACAAAAATAAAATCCCAGTTAATCCTACTAAACGTTTGTACCTACTAAGAGTAGCTGTGAAAGATGATTACCTATCAAATCTGCAGCTGGGTAATTCATAATTTGGTGACGGATAATCCTGCATCTTAATATTTCAGTCATGGTTAAAGAAAGGCCACACATTGTTATACTGTACACTGCTACGTTAAAGACCCAGTCCAATGAAAATCATGTTTCTTTCTGTTTTTAACATGTTCTTGAGGCATTTTTCTTATGCTACAGGACATATCTAAAGAAATTTAAGCTCAAAATTGCATTTCTGAGTATTTCTGTATTTAAATCACTGCATCAGTAGCAGATGAAAAAATGCAGCCTAAAACTGACTGGGTTTGTGACATCACAAACCCACTGGGCGGAGCACAACCTCCTAATTCAACCATTTTGAATTAAGAGAAGCACCAATTCTGATGAAGACACACACCATATGTGTCTTCATCAGATCTGATATAAAGACACATATGGTGTTGAAACGTTAGTTTCTTGTTTTTGCATCAAATAAAACGCTCCGGCCCCCCTGCTTCTTATTTTGGCTGTAGAGCACCAACGTGCAGAGTGCTTTACTCTACTCTGACTATGGAGTGTTTGCATTATTTTGTGTTTTTATTGCATATTTACATGCATTCACCTTTCTCTGCCTTTTAGCAAAACAAAATCCTCTTTCCAATCAGCTCAGATGGCTCCAACTGGTCGGCTGATAGATTCAACAAAAGGGCAAATAAATAAATAGTGCTGCTGCTCATTATTTGTTTGAAGTGTTCCAAATTAGCCCACGAGGGAGGCATTATACTAACATGCCTCATGGTGGTGTCAGTAACAAAAGTGTGTTTTTGTTTATTTGTATTTAAATCACCACGCCCGTGTAAAGCCTCTTATTGATGAAGACGGATAAACCCGTGACCCGGACTTTAAGTTCTCATGAGGCTAAAGGAAATCAGCAAAGTGAGGTGGAAGAAACACAGATGAAGACCACGCTGCGCCGGATTGACTGTATTTAATTGATGCCATTGATTGGGTATTTTTACCCAGCTTGCCTGCTTTAAAGCATTACATGAATATAAAATGTTCTCGCTCTAATTATCTCCCCAGACATCGTTTCTAGCTGTGAAAATCGCCATTGATTCCTCTCATGGAGCTGCTGTTAAGAGGTTTCTGAATAATGTGAAAAATAAAAGAATTAGGCCAATCCACGGTGGGTTTAGGCTCATTTCCTCCAGCTGCGGTTTCTGGTGGATGAGGGTACGCGAGGCGTGTGTTCGTCTAATTGGACGGTTGGACCCTGACTCTGTTTTGCCGGAGTCTGAAGCCTTTAACTGGGAGGAAATGGCCCTGCACAGTACTGTGGTCCAGAGAGGGCAGGGTGACCTTTCATTTGAGTTTGCCACTGGGTATGTCATTGTGGTGTTGGACAGAAGACTGGGGCTACAGCTTCAAAAAAGATGATCATATTAAATATATTCTTGGGAAGTGCCTCATCTCTATCCTGCATTAAAAGCTCCATCACTTCTCCTCAAGCCTGGTGTTTATGCTCACTTTTCCACCAGCCCTTTTCATCTTCTCTTTTATGCCATCTCTACACTTCCTCTGTTACCCCTCCCTTCGCCGTTCTCCGCCTTCGGTTTCTCTACCCCAGACAGACTCGAGACTGAGTGAGCGAGATCCCCCAGACACACTAGATCAATGGTGGCGATAGGGAGAGCCTCTGGGAGCCAGGAGGGGAAATTACACGGCTGCACTCGCTGCCAACAGATTTCTTATTTCCAGAAGTCTCTCATCTTGATTTTCAGAGCTCTCATAAGTTCCACTGATGCAGACTTAAAAGGAGAGGCTGGTTGGAAACATGATGGCATCTTTCTATCTCATTTGCTCCTCTGCTGTGTCCTTCTAATAAAGCTTTACACAATGGAGGCTGAATAAAAGTCACTGTGTTAAGGAGCAGCCATGATAATGTGTAGAGTGAATGGGAAAGGATTTGTTTTTGTAAAGAAGCAGTCACACCGTGACAGCCCGCCCTGTGTAACCTCAGGACAGGAAGTGTGCGTCTGTGTTGGAAAGAGGTGAGCGATGGGGGCGGGGAGAGCTGGATGAGTGACAGAGAAGAGCATCTGTCAAAGGCAAAGATGAGTCGGCAAGCTCATACATTATTCACAAAATGGAGGCAGGGGGCGTGCACGGACGTATGTGGATGGGTGCAGACCTGTGTGTGCTCACTGGCTTATCACACATGCTTTCAGTGAAAAGTGATCTAAAAATCTGTGACAGAGGGGATTGAGAAAACAAGAACCAGCCCTGGCAGATACACGACACATGAAAATGTTATTCTTAGTGAAAACAAAACATTTTATCTGTAGGAGTTTCTAAAATGAATTCAAGAATTAAAGGTGTACAGAATTTATAATATGTTCCAGTACGGAACACATTGACAACTGAAAACAAACAGGGTTTAAATACACAAGGACACAGGTGACCAGGGTAACAAGGGACAGGTGTGACTAATTAAATGCTAATGAGGGGAGCAGCATCTGACAGTACCCCCAACAAGAAACAAAAAACAACCAATCCACGGGTGGCACAAAAACACCTGAAACACAAGAAAAAACAGAGCTCAAAGAGTCACTGAGGCACAAGGAAGGGGCCGGCACCCAGGAGGTAGGAACAAAGGAACAGGAACTCAGAAGGTGGGAACACTGAAAGCCAGAACTCAGTAGGTGGGATTATAGGATCTCAGGAGGCGGGAACACTGGAACAGGAACTCAGGAGGTGGGAACACTGGAACAGGAACCCAGGAGGAAGGAACACAGTAAGCAGAACTTTAGGAGGCGGGAACACAAGAAACGGAACATGGGAAACTGGAACACAGGAGGCGGGACCACAGTAAACTGGAACACAGGAGTCAGGACCACAGGAGGTGGGACCACAGGAAACCGGAACACAGGAGGTGGGACCACAGGAAACTGGAACACAGGAGGTGGGACCACAGGAGGTGGGACCACAGTAGGTGGGACCACAGGAAACCGGAACACAGGAGGTGGGACCACAGGAAACCGGAACACAGGAGGTGGGACCACAGGAAACTTGAACACAGGAGGCAGGACTACAGGAAACTGAACCACAGGTGGTGGGACCACAGGAAACTTGAACACAGGAGGCAGGACTACAGAATACTGGAACACAGTAGGTGGGACCACAGGAAACTGGAACACAGAAGGCAGGACCACAGGAAACCGGAACACAGGAGGCGGGACCACAGGAAACTGGAACACAGGAGGCAGGACCACAGGAAACCGGAACACAGGAGGTGGGACCACAGGAAACTTGAACACAGGAGGCAGGACTACAGAATACTGGAACACAGGAGGTGGGACCACAGGAAACTGGAACACAGGAGGCAAGACCACAGGAAACTGGAACACAGGAGGCGGGACCACAGGAAACTTGAACACAGGAGGCAGGACTACAGAATACTGGAACACAGGAGGTGGGACCACAGGAAACTGGAACACAGGAGGCAGGACCACAGAAAACTGGAACACAGGAGGTGGGACCACAGGAAACTGGAACACAGGAGGCAGGACCACAGGAAACTGGAACACAGGAGACAGGACCACTGGAAACTGGAACACAGGAGGAAGGACCACAGGAAACTGGAACACAGGAGGCAGGACCACTGGAAACTAGAACACAGGAGGTAGGACCACAGGAAACTGGAACACAGGAGGCGGGACCACAGGAAATTGGAACACAGGACGTGTGGTCGAAGCTGGGACCTCCACTGACTGGCTGCAGACCCGGGAGGGACAGGGAAGCTGGGACCCTTCAATTAGCTGGCACAGCAGGGGCCTCTAAGTAGGCGGCACAACTAGGGCCTCTGTCAAAAGTGGCTGAAATTTGGCATCCAGTGGGAGCAGCGAATGGTCGACCACTGGGCGCTTTGCAGCCAAACCCCTGACCCAACCCATCAGAAGAGAGGAGGTGGCGTCAGGAGGGGCTGCTCCACGGTGACGGTGCTGACCTGGCGGTGGAGGTGGAGTGAGGAACCCTGGAAGCTGTGGCATGGACCCCTTCAGACCCACCAGAGAAGAGGAGGCGTCAGGAGGGGCGAAACCACTTTACTAGAATCCATTAACTCTCGCCACTAATTTGTGTTTAAGGAAGGTAAGCAAAGGCGTCATTAAACAAGAAGATTTTTATTGAGCAATTTAACCATTCACGTTCCCCTTAATAAGTTTCACCCCACAGCGTGGAAATTAATTCTTTTTAACCCACTCCATATCCTGTTTCAGTCATGGCGTCTATTGTTTACTGTTAACTTAAAACTACATTCAACTTGTTTTTTTATATATTTCATTTAATAATAATTTCACTTTGAATAAAAATTGATTTCATGATTTCTCTTTTCATGTGGAAGCAAAATGTTTGTAAGTCCATTATCCACTTCATTGCACTTCCCTGCTAACAGGTACGAGCAGCTGATGCATCCTCACCATCTTTACCCGTCTGTTCTTTCGCTTCTCCTTTTCCCTCGAGACAGACACACAGCCCCTTCCTCAGTACTCCTACATCAGGTGGGGGGTTGTGGTCATATTGTCACACTGACCCCTAGCCCTGTCCTGTCACTGAACCTGTCTCTCCTCCTTTAGTCTGCTGTTCTGCTCCATTTCCATCCCCCCACTTTCTTTCTCTTTTTCAATCCTTCACCGAGCTCCACAATCAGCAGTTTCTTGCTTCTCTCACTTGAAATTGTTATATTTTTTTCTTAAATAATGAATTTTTGGTTTAAAAATACGACAACTTGATTAAAACCTGTCAACATAAACATAAGCATTTTTACAATACGTTCACTGTGTGTTGACATCATTTTGTTTTGATCTAGGTACACGATGCTATTTTTATGAATATAAATTCAAGAGAGGAAAATACAAGCGGATTGCAACATTCATTTGTTTTTGTGCTTTTGTAATTTTATTGTCCTTCACAACGTGCAAAACATCTGCCAAACATCAGACGATTCTCTGACTCCCATTTTGCATTACTGCATATGAGACCAGCATAATAAAACCTAAGAAATTATGTCATGGCATCTAGTTGACGATTATTGGTGGCCCCCATCTGCACCCCCTTTGAAAGGAGTGCCCCTGAATGCATCCCCACTCAAGTGTGTGCAATGGGTGGAGGTCTTAAAAAGCAGAAAGTATCTCCCCATGGAGAGTTCCCATTGATCTCTGTTTGGCTGATGGGATGAATATTAGATCTGACCACTTACGTACAATTTCTAAGCTTCTAATTATTAACTTATTAACTTTCATTAGGTTAGCAGGTCCGTGGGGTGCCTCTTACGTGTTAGAAGTAATTGGGTTTTCCAGGGGCGGTGCCACTAGAAATTGAATGATCTGTTGCTATTGGGTTTCGTAATCAATTCTTACCAGTCCATTACAGCAGTAATCTGTAGGATGCAGAAGCCTGTGTGTGTTTGGGGTGAGTAAAAACATTACATGGATTTGTATGAAAAAAAAAAAGCTTGTCTTGGTCTGACTAAGTCAGCCTCATTCAGACGGAGCTAAGCCACGAAGGAATTTGAAGACGCATCAGTTGCCTTTCCAAATGATAATAGAAGCCTGAGTATTTATTTTTTAAGTGTTGATGCTCTGTAATGCCCTTTTCCACTATCGGAACTTCCGGGTTATTTTACTGGACCTTCCCGGTGCGCGTGTCTCCATTTCACCAGGCCGACTTGAAAAGACCATTTCCTGGACCATTTCAGGGACCAACCAAGTACCTGAACTGGGGTATGTACTTGGAAACGTCCCGGTAGAGTTCCTGGGCTGGACTTGTGGTTAACTCATGCTGATTGGTTGAAACTCAATGGGAAATGACCGGCGTTTGTAAAACTGGAAGAGCTGTTGGTGAAGTGGAATGTAGCATTGATGCTGCTTTATAATCCCAACGTCAAAAAATGTAGTAGAAATCCCCTCAAAACGTTGTAATTTCGGCCACTTTGAGGTCTTCTACAGAGCAATATGCTGACAATTTAGCAGCGTCCTGAAAGAGCCGATTATGTAGAGATAACAGCTGAAAGGACAAAGCCAGAGTGTTTTCCCTGTCACCTTCCACCCTCCCAGGAATGTTTTAAAACGTTTATAGTGGAAACATGGTTATTGGTTCCCTTTGTGTTCCTCTGTAAATCTATTATTATTCTGGAAACCAGTGCCATGATGGATTCCCAAGCTGGTAGCTATGCACACATCAGTTTGACCCATGAAGGCATTTGGCAGTTTGCATGTAATTTTAGAACAAAATCTCTCCAGACAAGCATACTGGGGGTCCTCGGGTCATGGTGAACAGTGACAGTAAACATCTGGCTCCATTTCCATGATTTATAAAGATCTGCAAGAGGTCAATACCCTCACACTGCATCACAATTTCCTAGAGATTCATGTAGAGGGCATGCATGGGTGTCAAATACCTGAGATTATTCATCTCTACTCAATAACTTTTATATTCTGTTCACATATATTATGGTGATAGATTAGCACTGACTCCAATATTGTCAGACTTCCATTTATCCACATTAGCCTGCCCGCTCAAAGGCAATGCAGCTATATATATATATATATATATATATATATATATATATATATATATATATATATATATATATATGCACATCTGATTAGCACCAGTGCTGCAACTGAGCGAAACAACAAAGATGGTGGCGCCACCCCACATTAGCTAAGCCCATACCCCTACCCACCTATAGTAAATTCCATTTGAATCCATAATTTTTATTTATAATGACACCTTCTGATGAGGATAGTTCTCTTCTGTGCAGGCTTTTGTGTGTGGAGCATGCATGTCTTTCCAATAAAAGTGCATGTTTCCTCTGAGTATACCAGTGTCCTCCCACATCCTATTAACATGAATTGTGTTAGGCCAAGTGGTTATTTGAAAATGACCATATGTTGGCATTTAGGCATGCTGTGTTGTTTTTCTTTTTTGGCAATCTGTCCAGGGTTCCTCTTGTGCTACAGAAAATAGGATCGGCTCCAGGTCCTTTTCAGCGTTGGAGTAAAGGTGATTTGAAAAATTAATGAAGGGCTGAATGAAAACTAGCACCTGGTGCATGAAAAAGTAAAATGAACTACAGGCAACATTTTCAACTGGAGCTTCAGTGACATATTGAACTTTGGTATAGGCTTCAAAAGGCTATGTAAAATGAGAAATAGTACTCTTTATATGGGAGTAAGGATTTTAAATGAGGTCAAAGACAATAAGGATTGAGGAAGGCGAGATTATGATAGAACGCACAGAATAAGCAGAGAAATTTAGAGAGATGTGGGCTCTGTGGCCTTGTTCACTGAGTATTGATCCAACGTCAGGTCCCAGAAGATGGATCATGAACCATACCCTTGTCTTCTTCTCCTCCATCTTCCCCCATGTCTAGTCCAACCAACCCACCCCCATTATTCCTTCTTCACTCACTCAGATACTACAAAGCTCTTTATCCCAGTCCTGGAAGACAGTTTTTCATTCTCTGGTATTCTTTGTTGCTTTTAATCATTTTAAACTGCCATCTCTAAAGTTCTGATCACATTTTAATATTTTTTGTGGTTATTTTTTTAGACATGTGATTTTTATTTGGGGGGGGGGGGGGGTGAAACAGGCTGTCACATCCCTTAAAGTAAACACAAAGACTTGTGTGTACCAATGAGAGAAAAAATAAAAACTATAGTGATGAAAACAAAAACAGTCGGGAAGCATCGGGCCTTTCATGTGTGGGTGTATTTGGCTGAAAAAGCAGACAGAGCCTCACCATAATAAAAGGTTGGGTTGTTATGGTTACCATAAGCATCAGTTTTATCATTTACATGAAGCCCATTCTCCCATGTTTATCATACACCAGCAGTTGAATGGGCACAGATGGAAAAAGATAATTTACTGTAGAGTCTATTTTATGGGTCTGCTGAGTTTCCAGGACATTTACCCAGAAACGTTCATATTTTTTCCCCAAACTACTTAGTTTTTACTGTAGAAGTGATAAAACTAGGTTTTCTTGAATTTTCCCTATTATCAATGTGTGCACCCTTAAATGGCTCTCTGGTAGGATGGGTGCCACAAATTATAAAAGACAACTAAACTCACCTGTTCATTTAATTGGCTTGAGGAACATGGGGTGGGGTTAACCCGATTCTATATTTCTTATTTAGCATCAATAGTAGTGGCTATCTCCTTTGTGTTTTACTTTAAAATCGAGCAGCTATATTGACTTGGAAAGTGGCATTAAATGGTTAATAAACAGACAACGAGACAAAGGATGAACACCTGTGTTTAGCCCACAGCAATGGCCAAACAATATTTAAATGTTGGTTATTTGGCCGCATAACACTTTGTGCTTCATCGTGCTGGAAAAAATAAACATTCTCCCTCACCAAACTGATCTTGTATGGTTAAGAGGAGTCCCTCTGGGATGATGTTTAGGGCCCATTATTTATTTGTCTGTGTTATGTTACTAAGATGTGAATGAGTTCATTCTCTTGGCTAAAAAACAGCCCAACTATCAAACAATGAGGATAGATAATAAAAGACTTTCCCTCAGTCCTCCTATTGCTCTTCTTCCTCCATTGAGCTAAAAGCACAGAGGAGACCAGCTCAGCTGGTGACATAACATGATAGATAGACTGAACTATTAAAAGAAAAGCAAGATGGGAGACTTTGCTAGCCTAGTGAACTAGACCAAATTCTTGCTTTGCAAAGCCATCCTATATATTCACATATATAGGATGGCTTGCCAGGCTAAGACTTTGCTGTTTCATCTCAGGAACATGCAGATCTACATGTCTGCACCTATAACAGAACAAACAGCAGAAAATAGAATGAAGGAGAGGGCGAAGAGGAAGTGGATGAGGTCATGGAGGAGGAAAGGCAGGAGTAGGGCAGAGAGGAGGGGTGTGTTGCTTAGTAATGACTCTGCAGCCTGTGTGTCCTCTGGATGTTAGGAGAGATGAGCAGCATCTCTGTGCTAGTGGGGATGAAGTCAGTGGTGTGTAACACTGTGTGCGTTATTCACCTGTGTCTGATGTTTTGTGTATTTAAAAATATTAATCATAATCACACACAGGATCATGGTGGCGGCAGGAGGGAGAGAACAACTTGTGATCTGTCCTGTGCCTTTTCCCACCTGGGTCAGACACTCATTTGAAGGACATTGATGTCAAAACCAGGACTGTCAGCAGATGGTACAAATAAGTATTTGTGTATAAATTTAAGCGTTCGAGATAGAAAATCATAAATGTACCACAGCAAGACCCCTGAGGATTCAATTCTCTTAGAAAAAAGCTGCACAGACTCAACGATGAGTCACATCGTCTAGTTAGTGTTCAATCCCAGCTGAGACCAGCCCATGAGGTCATCCTGTTGAGCAGCTGGAAATGTTATTAATTAATTATTTAGAGACTGTTCTAGAAGTCACGAGCAATCTAAGGGTTAATAGAGCAGTGTCTTAGCCCGTGATCGTGCCCACTTGTGGCACGGTGAGCAAATGAAGGTCCTGTTCCAATACTCACACTGCACCCTACGGTCCTCTGCGAAGTGCACTTGGAGGAAGTGCACGTAAGGCTTTGAGTGCAAAGTAAACAAGTATGCAAATAAATGCCGAATTGGGACAGTGAGCATTGTGTTATTGACCGCGAGTTCCTAAATGAGGATGCCGGTTGCTGTTTGTGTGGCTCAGGGGTTCAAAATGGGCAGGGCCAAGTTCCACACTTGAGAATCTGCACACCCTACGTACTCGCACCCGAGGACGAGAATGCGCATTTGATGGGTGCAAGGTTGGCAGTGCGAGTATCTTTCTGGCTACATGCTGCCGTCACCTTTCTCCTTGATTGTTTTCACATAGACAGCGAAAATCACGTGTGGTGTTGCAATTCTCTGCTCATTCCTTGACCTCACTGGACCCGCTGCATGGAATGCTTTCACTGCCGTTTTGCATCTGAAATGCTCCTGGTGGGAAGAGAGCTCGCAGGTAAAACTGCTACATTACGTGTCGCTTACCCATCCAGTAGAAAGGCTGGGTGAGTTCAAATGAGGGGATAGAAACCCCAAATCCAAGCATCATAGCTGAACAGTGATTAGCACACCTATTGAGAGTCGCATGCATTTAAATAAAATCACATGCAACTCATGGCATTTCAAACTCTGAAAAAAGTCATGTTAGTAGGCTCTAAACAAGATCTAAGCAATGCTGAACATGGCATCCTCTTCCAGCACTGTCTCAATGGCATGGAGGAGATTCTAGGAGACGTGGAGTTGTTCTAGGAGAGCTGGACAGGGTCGGCAAAGGTCCTTAACCCATCAGTAGGATGAGTATCTGCTACTTTGTGGTAGGAGAACAGGATGAATCCAGCCAGAGACCTACAAAGTCACCTCCAGCAAGCCACCGCCATGAATATCTGACTAAACCATTGGACATAAACTTCATAGGAGTGACCTGATGACCTTCTGTCCTCTAGTGGACTCTTGGAGCTCCAATGCATTTGCCTGGGGAAACTAGAATTGGCTTTTCCAACACTGGCACCCTGTGCTTGTAACAGATAAGATCTGTGGTGAATGTTATGCCTGCAAAATTGGTCATCAATCAGGGTAGGCAGAACCATGTAGGAACACACAGACCTGTAGGGTAGACGAAGACACCATGACTGCCATTAGGTATCAGGATGATCTCATTACAAGACCCTTCCCTGGTACAGTGGCTCCTGAGTTCTTCCTGTTGCATAATACCTGTCTTCATGTGGTAAGAGGAACAATTGATTTTATTGACTGTCCTCCACACTTGGCCTGACCTATAATAAGTAGAACATCATGTTTAGGTTAATTCGACTGCACCAGGTTGCACCTCAGTAGCTCTGTGACTCCCTGGTCAGGATCTGGGAGAAGACACTCGATAGGACACCATCCATCTGCTCATAAGGACCATGCCCTGACAGTGTCAGGCATGCATACAAGCGCACGGGGGACAAAATAAACTACTGAGTATCATTTTGAGTTGCTGCAATGACATTTCAGCAAACTGGTTTGGCTAACCTGCAGCATCAGTTATCACTTTTACTTTCTTCGTAATGCTGAATGTCCACTTCATTTTCAGCCTTAATTGAAATCTAACATGTTTTAAATGGTCAAACTTAACTTGTTTATTTCTCATTCTTATATATGAATACTTTTTCATAGTTTTAAACATTTATTTACAGTCATCGTTTAGAAATTCACAACAAAAATGACCATATCACAATATAAAATGTGTAAAATAACTTATGGCCTTTAAAGAATAAGGGATAGAAAAGAAATGGAAAAAGTAACAGTTTGTAACAGCACAGCCAGACCTTACAAACTACTAATGTCATTCTAGTTTTAAAAATAGTCATTTTTTGGGTTATTTTTCACATAAGCATTGATAAACTGACCCTTGCTGACTTGCAGAGTAAATCTGTGGCTTGCACTGCACATCAGTTAGAGTCTGCTCAGCTAGATAAATAAGATGCCCTGGGTGTGTTGCCTTGTAGAACAAGCCTAGAGAAAAATAATGAAAGAGTAGAAAAAAGAGAAAATCCACTTAGAGATGCATGTCTGTGTTTATTTTGTTATTGTGGCGACATCAGAGTCAACAAGTCTAAATCCCTCCCAGGTTTCTGATGTTTACGCTCTGTGTAAAGGACCTGAGAGATATTGTAATAGCTAAAATGAGTCAGGAATGTAAACGTTTCTGCAGCACCTCCATGTGAGAGATGCTCACCAGAATCTGAGCGTGTGCAAAGTGGTCTGCTTATGTTTTAGAGAATAGTCTCAA
This sequence comes from Aphyosemion australe, assembly GCA_006937985.1. NCBI lineage: Eukaryota > Metazoa > Chordata > Actinopteri > Cyprinodontiformes > Nothobranchiidae > Aphyosemion > Aphyosemion australe. The sequence continues at coordinate 918,239 of SSNS01000083.1, read as the reverse complement.
CCCCTCACGGTGACTCAGCTATTTAAAGCAGTTTTGCCTCTGCTATCGTTTCTGTTGAATTTGCTTCTTCATCACCTAATCGTCTTCATCCATCTCTCCGGCATTTGGACAGGAAATTAAATATGAAGCCAGATTCCTGTTTAATGAATAAACAGACAAACAGGCACACATTTTGTTTAGTAAGCAAAGTGACAAAAACACGTCCACAGGCCATAAAGGAACACCAAATAAGCTTCCCACTTCTCCCTCCCACTGGTTGAAAGCGGTATTACAACTATCGTAAAACAACTCTACCACAGCCTGCTGTAGCTAGCGCTAATAATGCTTTATTATATATATTATCCCAGTTGTGTGTCATTAAATCATTTTTAAATGCATTTATTGCTTCTTCTGTTGTCACTCATCTATATTCTTTTTCCTTGATGGTTTTGTTGTTTTTATAGCTCATCATGAACTATAGATAGGGAGATGGTCACTGATGTCATTTATCAATAGTCCATTTGTTGTATTTTCAGTGTCATTAGTAAATATATTGTCGATGGGAGTGGCACAATGTGATGTGATTCTGGTAGGTCTGATACTTTTAGGGTAAAGGCTCATACAGTACATTGCATTTAGAAATTCCTCTGTCCCTTTATGCTTCTTTGTATTTAATAAGTCAATATTAAAATCTCCGCATATAAAAATCTTTTTGCGATTTATTTTTGAAAAGGTTTTCTCCATCCAGTCACTAAAAGTTGCAATACTGCTACCTGGAGCTCTATATATACAACTAATGATGACATTTTTACTTTTTTCTTTGATGATTTCAACCGTTATACATTCCAGGACATTATCAACCACTGTTGTCACCTCATCTAATACAATGAATTTGAATGATTTTTCCAGCTACAAGGCCACACCCCCTCCTCCTTTGTTCTGACGGTTTATGTACCTAAACTCATAACCACGCCGGGTTCGGGTTACTTCCAAGGTCTGCCATGATGCAGACAGAAAAGCAAAATGCTTCTTTTTCTTGTGCTTTTTATTGATGGTCGACAAACTGAAAAAGCTAAACGCTAGCCTTTATATTAGCTACCCGCACCGTAAACAGCTTGTGCCGTAAAGCAGGTAGAGACCTCCCACTAGTGTTCCTACACGAACCACAAGACTGTTTAGTGCAGTTTCTGGTCAGCAGAGGGCGACAGAGTGCTGCCCAATGTTAAGTTGCTCAAGTTTATAGCTCAATAACCACTGAAACCACTTCGAAAGTAATAACTTAAAGGAAAAGTTCGCTTTTTTAGACATTAAGTTTTATGTGTTCCTTCACCCACCCAGTGCTCTGTAAACTTTGACCCATTTCACACACACACCCCTGCTCAGAGATTTCCAGGGGAGAAGTGATTCATAAACGTAGTTCTGGCTAGTTTCGGGGGCGCTTTATCTGCGCCGTTTAGCCTCACAAAAGGATTAGCCTCTGAAAGCATGGCTAATTTACATCTCACAAACAAAGAGAAAAAAATTACAACGTCACATTACAACGGGACTATTTTTTGTCATTCGTATCCCTGCGCCACTCCCCGCAGCTATAGAACGGGCTCGTGTCTGGCTGCTAATCCTGGCTGTATGAGTGAAACAACAACTTCTAAAGTCACTTAAAAGTAGTTTTTCTTAAATATATCGAGCCATGGTGCGTACCTGCAGGTTCCCGGGTTGTAACAATAAGGATGTTACAGGATCACCTTTTCGGTTTGACACTTTTCCTGCTAAGGACGTTTCTCTAAGGCATCAGTGGCTTTTAGCAATCGGCTACTCCAAGGATACTTGGCTGGAACGAGTCAAAACCTTTCGTTTGTGCAGTGCACACTTCAAAGAGGATGATTACATCAGGAAAAAGTTCGGGAAAAGTGAAAGACTGTTTTTGAAGAGTTCGGCCGTACCAGAAATCTGGGTAAGTTTTGTTTTTAAAAAATGATTTGTTCCGCTATGTCTGCCGTATTCATGCAATCATCTTCGCATTTTAGCGCATTATTTATGCAATCATCTTTACACCGATGGTTGATCATAGACTGCAGTAGCTTTGTCAACAATCTGTGTTGATGTGTGTGTTTTGTGTAGCAAATGCAATTCTTCATCCGTGTACTCTGGCTCATAAAGATATCCTAGTAGTAAAATAAGTTTCTTCTTCATCTGATATAGTGTTAAAATGAAATTCGTCATCAGATGAGACGGAGTCTGACATGTTTTCGGCATTCGGCAGTGAAACAGCTGACATACAAAGCGCTGTTTAATATTCGCGGTGAGCGGCGCAGGGATACGAATGACAAAAAATAGTCCCGTTGTAATGTGACGTTGTAAATTTTTTCTCTTTGTTTGTGAGATGTAAATTAGCCATGCTTTCAGAGGCTAATCCTTTTGTGAGGCTAAACGGCGCAGATAAAGCGCCCCCGAAACTAGCCAGAACTACCTTTATGAATCACTTCTCCCCTGAAAATCTCTGAGCAGGGGGGTGTGTGTGAAATGGGTCATAGTTTACAGAGCACTGGGTGGGTGAAGGAACACATAAAACTTAATGTCTAAAAAAGCGAACTTTTCCTTTAAAGTGGCAAAAACTCTTAAGTGTTGTTTTATAATATAAATAGCAGAAAGAAAACAGCTAAGAAAAGGAAACTGAGGCTCTGATTCACAAAGGATCACCAGAACTGGACCACGAACCTAGAAAAGCCTTTTCTGGTCGGATGAGTCTGGATTTCAGCTGCAGCCTTCAGTTAGTTGGGTCAGAATTTGGTGTCATCAACATGAAAGCATGGATCCATCTAAGGAAGTTCAAAGTAGTGTTGACCCAGGACTAGCAACATGGCTGCCAACTCTCAGGCTTGCGTTAGCTGTGGAGATTAAACATCAATATTGCACAGTGAACAGTGGTAGAGTCGTGTTGCTATTATCCAATCAGAGGCGAGATGTCCAAATACCAGGAAATAAGACTCCAAATCTCATCTGCTGCCACTTTCTCCTACGTCTCAAACAGGAGCATCAGAGAATGACTTACAAGGCATTCATTTATACTAGAGACCACTGCAAATGTATTAATATTATGAGTAAATGTGATCTTTAACAACAAAATTTAACTGGGGGCCATGATGAACCAAGGCTTGGTTATTTTTTCAGGTTATCGAGGATTTGAGGGCACAAACTGGCTGACAGATAGTAAGAAACAGAAAAAATAAGCAGACATCTGCAAGCAGAGCCTTACATAACGATGCATCAAAACATGAATAATGTAGTCTGTTTTCTATGAAGAACGCATTGTTCATTTTTTTGAGTGCATGTATGAAGTTGTGTGAGTGATGCTTCTTTTGAGTGTTGGTGGGTTTTTGGTCATGTTTAAATCTGTGTCTACAGCTGTGTGTGAGAGTGACGGTAGATCAAAGGAGACCAGACAGAACATGAGACAGAAAGGTTCTTAGGATTCACACTGAGCGTTGAAAGTGAGGAAGGGTAAGAGAGAAGGGGGGATGAGTGAAAAATAAGGGTGAATCAAAGAAATTTCTTTTCTTTTCTGGCTTATTAAAAACACGAATTACAAAGATACGATTTTAGGCGTAGACTTCATGCACGTTAAGGAACATTTTCTCCAGGAATTGTTCTTTTTTTATTCTTTTCCCCCATGTCCTGTCCAGCTGTAACAACAAAACAAGCCTTACAGTTTTACTCTCACAGGTGGAGCATTATAGATTCAGCCTGATATCAAATCTTTATTAGAATGGATGGAGGAGATCCAAGCCCAGACATCCAGAGATCCCTCCGGAGCGCGGAGACTCCAGGAAGATGCTGCAGGAGCATCAACAAATATTCTTGAGTTACCTTGAAAGAAAAAATTTTTGAACAACTTAATTTCCTTCCATCCAAAAACCATATCAATCACATCTCATACATGACCATGGACAAAGTCATCTCTCCATGCTGGCTCTGCATCAAACTAAAGTTCCAGCATGGCCTCCTTTTGTCTTTACATTTTTACAATTGTTCCTCAAAAAACACTGAAACTTCACCATTTCAACCTATAAGTATTTATTCGTGCATGCAAAGAATTCTCACATGCGCTCAGGACGATTTGAAAATGCACTCAGTCGCCTCCGCCCACACACGAGAGTAAAAGACGAACAAAAGCACTCCAAAGAGAGATGAGCGATGCTCATCCATCTGGCCCGCCAACTGCTGTGCGTCGTAATAATCACAGGAGGACAACACAACAAAGAAAAAAAATAGTACAAAAGAGAAGATACCAAAGTGTGAGAGGTCGTCTTTACAGTTTATTCTTCATTTTAGGTGATTTGACCTGTTTTGTTTCCACGAGCAACGCTCTGAGACGCTGAACACTCTTAAAGGAAACAAAACAGACGCCTTCAAAGGTTTTTCCTCGCCTCTTTTGCTCCACTGTGCTGAAAAATGGAAAGAAATGGACATCGAAGTCACTCAGCATTCCCATCCTTTAGCTGTGACGCTGAAGGCTTCTCGTGAAGGTCTAGCAGTGTGATGTGTTCACGAAGCGGCTGTAATGATGAGCAAGTGTGCACTTTAACTCTGCTGCCTGCGCCGTCTAACAGGAGGCTACATTCTCAGCGTAACCTTCATTTGCCCCGACGTTGGGAGTGTGGATTACAGATGGGGCATTTGGCACGGTGCATGAGCACACAACCCAAACATACACACACAAGCACACTGGGATTGCTCTCAGGAGGAGAGCTGCTGGTCAAATACATCCAGTTGAGGAAATCCCACCACCACCATATGTCACCACCAGTTCCAGCCTCCGTTTGTCAGCTTCCTCTTCCTCACACACTACCATTTAAACAGCCCTTGCACCAATCCATCCCTCGCCTATCCTTCTGTCTTATTTTGGAAAATTAGTCACCACAGCAGGAATATCAATCAATCAATCAATCAATCAATGTTTATTGATATAGCGCTTTACACTACCCAGGGGGTGACCCACTCATTCACAGCTCAAATCTGCACCCAAACAAGTTAAATTAAATTTGCATTCCATGATGCAGTTTGGTTTATGCACCAGTTGAGACCATCTGTTTCTGCAGGGTTTTTTTGAATGGAACGCAGCGGTTTCTTCCATTATAATCTCATGTTTACACCCTCACATGTGGTATCATATTAACATTTACACACTGAATTTTATTCTCACCCTTATTGTGTTTCTTTAACACCATGTGTTGCACACATCTGGACTGACTGTGTGGATTGCAATGAGCGTATTGCAGGAAGAGCGACAAGAATCAAGACTGAAGTGTAAAAATACAGTTAAATCAGTAAAGGGCTCTGTCACTTTCAGGAAAACGAGTTGTCTCTGGCCACGCCCTCCCATCGCCTGATTGGCTGCAATGAGGTGAGGAGTTCAAATATCCAGGAGGTGCTCAGAGTACAGCAACCGCTCCTCTAGTGTCGACACTTGAGGAGGATTTTATTCTAATGTCCCTTATTGTGACATCACAAAAGGGGACATTTTCAAATGGCTCATTTTAGGCATATAATTCCTGAAACCTGGTGGTTTTTATTCATGTTTGGGGTGTTTTTAGAGAAAGTAGAGACCCACATGGCTGCAGAGAAGGATGCAAAAAGTCAGTTTTGATGTAAACTTTGTGCTATATGTGTAATTTACCTGCAGTCCCATCACATCACACACCCAGAGGCTGCAGGAGCTGCACAGAGCAACTGTAGCGTCAAGACCTCAATTTGCTTTCCTGTGATCGACACCTTGTCCTAAATTGGTGTTTCCATGTTCTCCACAGGAAGTTTAGTTTTCCATCTGTGAAGTTTAAGTACAGTGCTTTGAAGTCAGGTCCATTGTGTTTCCCTTGGTCTGTTCCAGCAGCTGCATGAAGCTTATGAAGGAGATCAGAGGGTTTAGTCTGTGAAGGCTGGTGACACGTTGCACTGATAGAGCTGATGCAGGCATTTAGGTGGAGAGGGTAGAGTGGGACTGGAGTATCACGCATGCTTCCTTCCCTCTTTTGACCAATTTGTGACCATCATCCATTTTCAGCATCGCTATGGAAACTGAGAGGCCATAATCAGCAAGCGGAGTAAAAGCAGCGTCTGAACAAAAAGATAATAATGAAGATAAAAGCTAGGAAAACACTGTTAACTTCAGTAGGAGCCGGGGAATGAAAGTGCAAGTGATGATTTTGCATTGTTCCAAATGAAAGACTGGAACAATTAAGTATTGGATTTAGGTGCAATTTAGGATCCTTGATAATTTGAGAGTTATTATTTCTGAAACAATAAATGTGAGGCAATCAGTCGTCCCTAATGAGAGCGTGATTGGGAGCACTTCAGAGAATAAAAGCTAAATCAGCTTTGCGAACACTTAAATGTCTTTTCATTTGCTGGGGTAATTTCTGCAGGACCAGTGCTGCTTTGTGTCTCGCTTTTACAGAATTGCTATCAAGACGTAGCCTGGGTGAGACTGGAACACGAATTTACACAAACCACCACTCAGTCACACTCACCTGGAGAACTGCACATCATGAGGATGGTGTTTTAAGATGATGACTTACGTTTCTGACCACTACTGCCCACTGGTGGACATTGTGCCTTTCTCACAAACTTTTCAACAGTTTAAAAACGTTCTGGCTTTGGAAAAACTGCATGATATTGGAAAAATGTGTGATAGTTTTGTAAAGTTTATAAATAAAACCTTTATTTTTATTTTTGATGTCCTTTTATAATTAGGTTTCTTGGGTTATCCTGGCTCACCCCTTTAGTTATGCTAATACAGGCTTAGACATTTCCTCATTCTGTTGTCTTTACCACCATGTTTGGATCTAGAGCTTTGGGTTTTTTCCATTTATCTTTGATTGATAACCGGAGGGCTGCAGGTTCAAGCCCCGCTCAGACTGTCACAGTCATTGTGTCCTTGGGCAAGACACTTAACCCTCCTTGCCTGCTGGTGATGGATGAAGGGACCAATCAGCAGCCTCACTTCTGTCAGTGTGCCAAAGGGTAGCTGTGGCTACATTGTAGCTCATCACCATCAGTGTTTGTGTGTGTGTGGGTAAATGACTGGTTGTAAAGTGCCTTGGGGGGTTGTAGAACCATAGGCACTATATAAATACAGGCCATCTAACCCCATAAATCATTCTTGGATATTTTACAACTTTACTTGGTTCCATTCTCACTTTTACTGCTTCAACACATTCAAATATTTCCTTTTTCGTATTTATAATCAGGATTTCCTGCACAGACAGTATTTAAGGAGCCACAATGGCCACGCCCTAACTGGCAGCAGAGGTCTACAGCAGCAGGTTGCCAGATAACCATAAATTCACCCTCTCAGACGAACGAACAAGATGATGAAATACAGACGGACACCCCCTCACCTTGTTCAGCAGATCGGTTCCACAGCAGGACAGACTGATGTCCAATGCACCCTGGGGAGGTGTGTGTGTGTGTGTGTGTGTTCAAGTTTGTGCATGGTTGCCACTGGCAGCCGTCAGTACTCCTCAGAGAAAACATGAAGAAGGAAAAGACTGGTGGATGGGGGTTTAATAAAGGGTTTATGTGCTGTTGTGACAGAGCCTGTTTGTCTGGGTTAGAATCTGGTTTTCCATCTCTTAGGGCTAAAGAAAACATTCATTCCATTATTTTTTTTTGTTCTATTTAAATTTGATTTTTTTTCTGTAAATATTTGAGCTCAATGAGAAAAACAGCAGAATCTCTTTTTTAAACAACTGTTGCATGTCTTCTGACTCTAAGGCAGATCAGTGTCTTTAATGCTTCCCTGTCAAATCCCTGCAGCATCACATCAGCCATGCATTTAAGGGTCATTGTCATATTTGATTTAAACCTCTGAGTCTCAACGCTCTTAAACGTCTATATTTGTCATCAACAATCACAGATTTATAATCCAAATTCTAGTTAATGTTCCCACACCATGTTACTACCACCACCATGCTTTCCTGCAGGGATGTAAAAGGACTCTTCCACTATCTTTCAGTGACCAATTTCAGAACAGACTGCTGCCAAATCAACTCTAAAATAAAATGATTCATTATGATTTAGGAGACCACTAGGAGACTGTTTATATTTTCATCATTCATTTACAACAGACCAATTTTCCAGCATGGCTGGTCTTTAGGGTAAGGGACTCCTCACTTGATTGAGGACGGGGCGATAGAGACATAAAAATTGAATCTGGGTAAAAAAAATCTTAAAGAACATCTGGAATAGATTTTATTCATGTACATTACATGTAAATTTAGTTTTGTGAGCATAGACCTATCCCAATCTGATCTAATAATGCCATAAATAGACGATGACCTTTGGTGGATAAGTCACCATTACGTCTAGACAACCTTTGTGGCAAAATGCAGATTCTCCTGCTTCCTGTTTGGGTTTTGCTCTTCTGCTCTGACCTTTCAGGCCCATGTTTGCTTTATTATGCATGTGTCGAGGTTGCTATTCCATTTCCACTTGTTTACATGTAGCCTATGTTGTATTGCACAGCAAATGTTTGAGAGGTGTGTATCACACAAAGCTGATCTATCAAATCACTGGCTGTGGTGTACCTGCAATAGAAGCAGAGATATATGGCGGCATTGCATGAACATAAAATGCATTTATGAAGTACACAGGTGGTACATAGGTGGTGCTGTACTGTAAAGAACCTTTCACGCTTGCGTTCATCTTTATTTGTTAACCCTCAGGCTTCATTAGGGACGTTTTTGTCCATTTGGGCAGTTTTTTGCTTTTCTTTTTGATGCCATTTCACCATTGTTTGTGCATATGGTGCAAACTTTTGTCGCAAAACCAGGCTCTAGACAAATTTTGAAATTCAATTTGGAATTTTGAAAAAAGACCAAGGGAACACTATGAAATAAAAACACTATACTCTTGAGTCATTAGAGGACAAAAACGTCCACTGCTTAAAATGGCTATAAAAAATGTATACAGTAATATTTTTTTTTACTTTTTTTTTTCATAGATCTGTTAAACAACTTCAGCCCTGCTCAAACATATAAAAATTTCAATCATTTTGAGGATTTTAACCCTTGAAATGCCAGTTTGAATACTCAAAGGCACTGCTGTAATTTATGAAAAAAACACAAAAACTGAGTTATTTTCCCCAAATAAAATTTTTTTTGCTTGGGGCGTTCATTACAAATCAGTCTTGATTATGTTATCAAATATCTAAAATTTTGAATTTTTTGCATTTATAGTTTTTACATAGCAACAGATTTAAAATTTACTACCCTCTTGAGCCATTAGAGGACAAAAACGTCCACTTTTAAAACTGCTTTAAAAATGGTCCAGATTAATATTTTTTTCTGCTTTTTGGGTCTAAATCTTGTGATCAACTTCAGTTCTGATCAAAACAATCAAAAATTGAACATTTATCTAAAATTTAACCCTTTATATGCCAGTTTGATTACGTGATGCTCATTTTTTCATGAAAAAAGCAGACAAAAGAGGAGACATTTTACATAAAACATATTTTTTGTGACTGAAATATTTTTTTTTAAATCAGCCTTGGCTATGTCAAGAATGTGACAACATATCACATTTTATGCTTTATTAGTTTTTGTGTAGCAGCAGATTTAAAATGTACCACCCTCTTGTGCCTATTATGGACAAAAACGTCCCATTGACTTCAATGCAAACCACAGTTTTTGATCCTGTAACATCTGCAGCAAATAATCATGCTTTCTGTGATATTATGGTTTCATTTAGGAGAAAAGTGGTCAAATTTATGATTTTTACTGTTCATCACCAAATTCAGTCATTTCTCCATATGTTGCCCAGGCGAGAATGTTTACACATTTCTTTAGATCTTCTGCTCTTTTTATTGAAGTCAAAAGGTCAACCTGACCTCTGATAAGTAAACAAAACANCTTGACTTCTTCTCCTGACCCGTCCAGTGAAAGAGAAGGGAGGACAACGGATCCTGCTCCAGAATGGATTTCTAAAAGTGGGCAAGTCTGGTTTCCTACTAATGCAGAAACTTCCCACTATGTTCCTGCTGCAAGAGGTTTGAATCCTGGGCCAACACGTTACACCATCACACGTATTGACGACGTGGTATCCTCCTTTGATTTATTCTTCACTCCAGAAATTATTGGAGATGAGGCATCTCTCTGTGGAACAAGTTCTGGATCAGCTCCTGCAGCCTGATACTCCTGAAGAAAATGAGGAGAGTGAAACATCTTCAATAATTTCTGGAGTGAAGAATAAATCAAAGGAGGATACCACGTCGTCAATACGTGTGATGGTGTAACGTGTTGGCCCAGGATTCAAACCTCTTGCAGCAGGAACATAGTGGGAAGTTTCTGCATTAGTAGGAAACCAGACTTGCCCACTTTTAGAAATCCATTCTGGAGCAGGATCCGTTGTCCTCCCTTCTCTTTCACTGGACGGGTCAGGAGAAGAAGTCAAGTAAACAGATTGGTCTGACTCCACCACAAAGTCCACCGAAGACGTTTCACTCTCCTCATTTTCTCCAGGAGTATCAGGCTGCAGGAGCTGATCCAGAACTTGTTCCACAGAGAGATGCCTCTTCATCTTGCTCCGTGGCTTTCACAGAAGTGAAATGACCAGATAACCAGACTACAAGTAGTTTGAATGTGGCAGGTGCATAAACATACTAATTGTTTTGTTTTCTACACTTTGAAGTTCAGTAAGAGAGTCAAAGTGTGTTTTGTTTACTTATCAGAGGTCAGGTTGACCTTTTGACTTCAATAAAAAGAGCAGAAGATCTAAAGAAATGTGTAAACATTCTCGCCTGGGCAACATATGGAGAAATGACTGAATTTGGTGATGAACAGTAAAAATCATAAATTTGACCACTTTTCTCCTAAATGAAACCATAATATCACAGAAAGCATGATTATTTGCTGCAGATGTTACAGGATCAAAAACTGTGGTTTGCATTGAAGTCAATGGGACGTTTTTGTCCTCTAATGGCTCAAGAGGGTAGTAAATTTTAAATCTGTTGCTATGTAAAAACTATAAATGCAAAAAATTCAAAATTTTAGATATTTGATAACATAATCAAGACTGATTTGTAATGAACGCCCCAAGCAAAAAAAATTTTATTTGGGGAAAATAACTCAGTTTTTGTGTTTTTTTCATAAATTACAGCAGTGCCTTTGAGTATTCAAACTGGCATTTCAAGGGTTAAAATCCTCAAAATGATTGAAATTTTTATATGTTTGAGCAGGGCAGAAGTTGTTTAACAGATCTATGAAAAAAAAAGTAAAAAAAAATATTACTGTATACATTTTTTATAGCCATTTTAAGCAGTGGACGTTTTTGTCCTCTAATGACTCTTTAGGATGAAATTTAAAGTGAAGCCTGAGGGTTAATGGCCTCATGCAACATAAATCAAGCTTGGAAGAAGAGGTGCTAATTCAGTACACTGGGTGTGTGTGAGTGTTATGGGCAGCCCATGCACACACACACAAACAAACCATTTGTGCTGCTGATAGTGCTTCGATCAATAATGTAGCAAGAGAGGGAGGACAGAAAAAGAGCATCGTCTCTTAGTGGGATGACTCACAAAGATGCACAAAGGAAAGGAGAACAGAGGACATGAAATGAAAGACAGATCAAAGGTGAGTGGACTGAGTGCTGCAAAAAATCAAGCAAAGAATAAATTATTTTTAAAAGCTGGTTAGCATTAAAAATTCTTTTTCTACTATGATTCTCTCACATGCAACCATTGCTTGTCAGTCGTATATATACATGTTGGGCTGTTTATGTTTGTTGTTCTCCAACAGGAAAAACTTACAAAACCCATGCACTTGTTCTGTGCTGCCTTTCCATCTGAGCTTTCTACTGGAAGGTGTCCTTTAAGGTTTTTTTTACATTGTTGGATAAACTTTCACCACACCTATACGGGCTGAACCCAAAGTAAACGTGTGTGTGTGTGTGTGTGTGTGTGTGTGTGTGTGTGTGTGTGTGTGTGTGTGTGTGTGTGTGTGTGTGTTTCCTCAGTGTAGTAATCATCCAGTTGTAGTTCCTCCGTTGTCCTCTGGAGGGCCATGGGCCTTAGGTTTAGAACAAGGTCCAGGGGGAGGGTCCTTAGCTTTAGAGAAAGGTTAGGGTTAGGGTTAGGGTTAGGGTTAGGGTTAGGGTTAGGGTTAGGCATAATGCAGTCACTAAAATGAATGGAAGTCAATGACGGGCTTTACAACTACTTTTAAGACAAGTGTGGGTGTGTGGACCAGAGATGCTACTGCAGTATTTGATGCTCTGTGATGAGATGATGTGCGAGATTCTCAGACTGAGACAAAACATTGTGTTTCAATAACATAATATTGCTCCATGCCCACAAGGAGTCATTTTAAAAAAAATTGACAGGTGTCAAATAAAACATGAAGAAACAGGTTGTTGATTTGAGTCCATAAATAAAGTGGATTTTCCCTTTAGAGGAACCACCAATCCATCTAGGTACACAGTTTTAAACTAATCTCATTATGATCAGGTGATGATTGGAAGCTCTAATAAAGACACTAATCTGGGATCAGCCACAACATTAGCCTAATGACAGAGGCGTTGGTTCTACCAATGATCATGATGGTGCAGAAATCCTTTAAGCTCATTTTCTCTTCTTTCTTTCAAGCGTGGTCTGGTTTGTTTGGTGTGAATCACCATGTCCTGTTATTTAAACGTGTTATTTTAGAAGTAGCAACGATCTCATCAGCAGCAGAACAGAAACTCATCTGGTCCCAGTGCAGCTGAGCATCCAAAGAGCTCTCCATGGCAGCGCTGATCCATGGGTCCTGGTTCTACTAGATGAGAGATGTTTCACTGAAGCTAGAGACTAAAGCAATGTTGTCTGGTAATATTAATGTTAGTTGATGCCTTATTGGGTTAGGGTTATGGACACAACACTAAGACCAATGGTAATGGTAATGGCCTGTATTTGATTCAGTGCCTTCTAGGGTTCTGCAACCCCCCAAGTCGCTTTACAACACAGTCATCCACCCAAGCATGTGGCCACTTGAAACAAAAACCATAGCTCGCCAGAACAAGACTACCTTTTACCTCCACATGAGCTTCCCAACCAGCTCAATGACATCGTCACATGGAAGGAACCAATGCCCACTCTGCAAATGTTTGATCGTATGGAACGTATCCCAGATGACAAACCCCCAACTCTGTTACGACCTAGCTCTAAGTCATGACAAAAATGGGAAGACGTGGGAGTTTAAGCAAAATTATTTTAAATTTAGAGCAACAAAACTCCCTCAGGAGCTCTGAATCAGTCTGCTTGGTCAGGTTCTCCTTTTCTTCTGGCAGAGATGCCTCCAGTCAGCAATCAGCAAATCAACTCCACCTGCAAACAGTCACACCCACAGCACCAAAAGGGCGTAGGCCTGGGGTCGTAACAACACACATTCACTGATGATGAGCTACAATGTAGCCACAACCCTCCCACCGGACCCTGTTTTGAAATGGACGTCCATTTTCCTGTAGGGTCAACCCTTAAAAACCAAGCAAAGCAGAGATGTATTTAATTTTAATGTAAAAATAATGTTGTAAAAAGTCAAAAAAGTAAAAATCAAAAACGCAGACCTTGTAAATTCCTCTCTCTGGCCCGTCCACCATGCTGCTGTCTCCCGTGTGGCGTTCAGAGCCGGGCATGAGAGCAGGCTTACAGGGATAATTACTGGGCCCCCTTGTTTTCCTCAGTACCTGTGTTCTCACCAGCCTCGGGGGTGAGGGGTCACTGGTAACCCATGGTGTTATCGTGACACCTCATTACTCATCGCCACGCTGACCAGTCACTATATTGTATCGTCATGGCAACAGCAAGAGAGAAAGCTTATCTTGATTCAGGGAAAATAGCACCTAAGCATCCAACTGCAGGGTGTAGCCTGTGTGTGCATGTTTGTGTGTGTGGGTGTGTGTGTGGCATATGGTGTCCCCTGCATGGGAGGCTCTAGATGGTGATGAGAGGAGAGATCCTTTCATGCTGTTTTATACACCCCCACAGTGGAGGAGGTTTCCCTTATGTATGTGATGTGATAAATGGGGCAAAAGGTGAAGAAAAAAGGGTATTCATAACTAGTATCACCACAGTGGGAAATCAGAAATCTCCAACTCATTACACTTTTTATTTGAGATTTTATTTCCACGTAATAAAGAAGGCTAACCATATTATTAATGAGAATTGGATTTGGGAACCCATTGTATATAACCATCTGCACACCCCCATCATCAAGCTGTAATTAAATCTGCTGCTCTAATTGAGACGAGGAAGACTTGTGTTGTGTTAACCAATTAGTGATATCTGCTAAAGTCAGCATTTCCAAAAGGGACTTAAATTCTTCACAGCAACAATTAGCTGTCAAGTAGCTGCTTTCATTAGCTATTACACTCTAACCCATACTAATAGAGCTCATACCGTCACTATATACCATCACTCTCTGTGTCTGGCCCCATGTACTCTCAGAAAGGGCATTTACACTCGGGTCAGCTCGGTCTGGGCCAGGTGCACAGCAAATTTAAAAGTGTTAATTTTGGGATGTTGGACCAATTTAACACTAAGAATAGTTAATTTAACACTAAAAAGAGTTGTATAGTTGATATGTAACACTGGCATGATATGTAAAGCCCCTGACAACTTTGCTCCTAGGATCAGTCATGGTAAGCTGAAGAATCCAATCTATTAAATTCACCTTTTTCTAATCTTTCATGAAAAAAAATGTAATAACATTTAAACGGGCCTCTGTGGAGCGGGCACAGGAACATGTCTGCTTCACTTATTCTTTTAAACCACATGCTCATCTATTTTAGATGTTCAGTCACAGATAATGTGCGGATGGGGACAGAGGAGGTCAGACTTTTAATTTGCTGCCACGCTGCTCTGTTCTCACCTCCTGTGTCCCTGTTTGACGGTTGTTTTATTGTGAAAGCTGGTTGCAGATTGTTAGGGTAGATGGTACGAGGAATCAATGTTCATTTTAAAGTGTGTAAACACCCATCAAACACAAAACACACACTCAATATAACGTCCAAACCAAATCTCAGTCAGACAGAGAGGTGGAGCTATCGATTGCTTTTCTTTTCTTTTCATCAAGATAAGGCCTGAACTCTCTGATAGAGCAGACTGTGGGTACCACCAGCCGATAATACTAACATCCCAATCATGAAACTTTGTTACATCGTTTATTAAAAAGAAAATACTGAGTAAGTGATCTTGTTTTCTTTTTTTTTGTTATAGAACAAGAAGATTCATTCAGTCTGCATTTTCAGTCTCACAAGCCACAAAATGACGTGGCGCTTGAATACAGATCTGTATCAGTAACCCATCAAAACAGAGGCATCATGAAAGCTGGAACGTCTGATTAGATTTACAGATGCTGATGTGATCTTTGTGTTACACAGCATGTAGAATCATTTGTAATTATTATTATTTTCAGTTTGAATCCATACAGTTTTAAAAAGCACTAAAATTCTGATGTTCAAGTGAAACGTTTTGGTCAAAGGCATTTTATTTCCCATATCCCACTGAAGCAACCATTATGATTAAATGGAAAAAAATCTAAATGCTAACAAAAAAATAAAAATGTAATTGTAATCATTCTTACAGTGGACCTTGAAGGGTTTACAGAAAATCAAAAAGGCAGAAAATTGACATTTTAAATTCCGTTATACTTTATCCTATTTCTGAATAGGCTCACGGTCTTAAACTAGGTCCCATCTTTTTTTTTTCTCACCAGAACCCTAAATCCTGCATCATGGAGGTGTTGGAATTTCAATGTTGAGATTTTGGTTGTGGAGTTCTTGTTTATGCGGCCCTTATTTGGAAGAGTTACCAGATAATGGAAAGTCATTGGGACCCATCTTGACTCACGACGGGGAAGGCTGTTGTTGGTTTAGCATCCAGGAAACAGCAGAGAACGTCTCGACAAGCAGAAGCTAACCGTTAGCATTAGCAACTCCACCACACAGCAGAACTCCTCCAGGCTTGTGTTATTTGTGGAGATAAAACATCAACGTTGCAGAGCAAACAGAGTCAGTGGTAGAGTCGTGTTGCTGTTAGCCAATCAGAGGAGAGATGTCCAAATATCAGGAAATAAGACTCCAGATCCTGTTGTCTGAAGCTACTTTCTCCTCCGGCTGACTTCTACTTCCTGAAACAGGCGCACCGGAGCTTTTTTTCCCCAGAGAACGACTTACAAGACATTCATTCCTACTAGAGACCACTGCAGATGTATTAAAAATATGAGAGAAGTTGACTTTTAATGAGTTAGAAAAGTTATTCAGAGAATTCCTAAAAGCAGTGATGCACTGTGCCTCTTTTTTGTTTGTTTGTTTGTTTTGCTTGACCCTGCTTCATGCATTTAATTGTTTATAGTGTCAAACTGAAGTAGAATTGAATATTTTTATAGATTTTTTTTTAAAAAATCTTTGTGGTGTAGAATTCTTTAAAAATACCTTAACCATTGTTCTTGAGAAGGCTGCAGCATTTATTGTCAATCAGAAGGCAAAGCGATTACACAATACTGGTGGGAGACAAGAATGTGTGGAGAAAGGGATTCTCCATTCCTGCACGTTTGTGTGGAATGCCAAAAATGCAATAGCAAAGCATGATTTAGAGACCTCAGTCACTGTAACAACAGTAGCAGCACCATGCTCATTTATTCCTTCTATATCAAACTGTTTCCATCAGAGCTACAGACAAAAGTACAGAACATGGAGTGTGTAACAAGCACGGTTCTGATTTTACTCCGTAAGAGTCTTCATGGTGGATTTACGTCACATTCAGACGATGTGAATATTTGCTTTTATCTGAGCAGAGAGGCCGGTGGTGTAGTCAGGCCTTAAGAGAGGAATAAATCTTTTATCGCCTTCAACCCAGTTGCATTTTTTCCCCCTGCAGCCAAAAACTTGGCAGGCAAATCCAACCCTTGCATTTCTATTGGTGAACTGAGCGTTTTCATTTTCCTAAAGGCCATCGGGGGTGTCAGCAGCCTTGGTGCATAGAAATATTTCATCAACCATGTTCGTGTCAACATAACCCGAAAGAATCCTCAACAGAAGACAAATCTGCAGCGTTCAGCTCATCCTGCAACAAGAAAGGTTGCAAGAAAGATGAGAATATTTGAGCTGTTTTGGGAAGAGGGTTAATGAGGAAGAAAACAGAGATGAGCTCAGAGGCTAATAGAGAGCATGAATCATGATATGGGCAATAAATTGGTGCATTGCATCTTTTTCCGGTGCTCCTGGTGTGGTTTTTATTACCGCTGGTCAAAGTAAGACGAGCCACTGAAGACTCATCCAAACAAGCACAGCATCAGAAGTATATTTTATTCACTAGAACAGAGAATCACTAAAGGCTGGAGCTTGTATTCAGCTGCAGGAATGGGAGGAGGAATATTCGACTTACACCCAAAAGAACGGCGTGAGGGAGATTTACAGTAGCAGAAAAACACACACAGATGTGATTTACCAGTTCAGATTGGGCTGGTTTCATCCAGACTCCACAGTCATCTTCAGGCAGTTTCGCTGCACAGGTCATAAAATATTAACCTCAAAAGAAATGAATAATGGATCCAGTATTACTCACTTTTACTCAACTCTAGTTTCACAGCTTTCCTTTTGTCAAAACAATGAAATGTTCTGCTGACAAAGCTGCTCAGGGACACGCAGACTGTCCTCCATCATCACTAAAGGAGAGGCATGCTGACATGGTTCATTTAAATGTTTATTTGAATTTGACGGAGGTCAAAGGGTAAATCTCTAACCTCTAAATGAACCCTGCTCTTGTTTTTTATTCATTCTGACTTCTCAAATCGGCTTCTGCAGATGCAAAAGTTTCACTCAAACTTCAACCCTTCATTCACTTAAACAGCCTCCCTCGGGAATCCGTACAGCTGCTGCTGAGTTTAAGAGCACGGTAGACTCAGAAAAAGCTATTTTATGATCTGTATTAAAACTCAGAAGAGCAGATTTTACAGCCAAGCTGTGAGGGAACTCAACAATTTGCTTTTAATGATAAACGGGCTTTAAATGTTGTATTTAAAAAATTCTACTGGTTTTTATGCATTAAAATTGCAGAAACCATATATATCAATAATAAAAATTGTTCCATTAGAAGAGTTAAAGCCGTATGCAGCGAAGGAGCAAAGTCACTCACTTCTGCAGCAGCAGAGAGAGCAAAAACCCCAACATTATCATGATGAGCTGGTTAAACGCTGAGTTTGAAACTTAGTAACTGTTTTGTGCTGTTTTCAGACGTGTTTTTTCATTTTAGGCAGCAAATAAAGTAAACAAAGTGTTGCAGTGCATTTGATCACATGAATGAACGTTGCAATCCAGGCCCAGGTTTCACAAACTCATAACACAAAAACTTTCCAGACACAAAAGTGTGTTGGGCTTCTACTTCTACTCAATAAAATAAACAAATGTTGGTGGATAATTCAAGTGTTTCTCTGTGGATGTGAATGAAACTGAGCCACATAGCAGTGTGACAACATCTGATAAATGATGAAGCCAGTTATTGTTGCATTGTTTAAAGTGAGCATGGTTTATAAAATGTGATGAGTGTTTTTGGAAATATGTTTAGTGAATGTTTGCATTAAAACTACCAGCTCTATAGAGAGCGCTGGCTGAAGTGAATTAAGGCCAAAGAGTAGAAATGAAGTCCTAGCTCAGTGTCCTGTGTGGAGACACTCCGTTACACTGACACATCCTGAATTAAACCATTTGTTGTTAACAGACATGACAGCTCATTCTTTTCTCTTATCGCTCCGTCTGCAGTCAGCCTGTAGGATTAGAAAACCCTGTAAGAAGGTGTCTGAGTTCACAGAACACCCAGTTTCTATCTTCACCATTCTTCTTCTGGTGACATTATATGTTGTAACTACCAGCAGCAATCACACACGCAACAACATCTGTTTAAGCATCTGTGTAAGGAATAAAGGATCAGATGGATGGATGGACGGACGGACGGACGGACGGACGGACGGACGGACGGACGGACGGACGGACGGACGGACGGACGGACGGACGGACGGACGGACGGACGGACGGACGGTTGGATGGATGGATGGATGGATGGATGGATGGATGGATGGATGGATGGATGGATGGATGGATGGATGGATGGATGGATGGATGGATGGATGGATAGATGGATGGATGGATGGATGGATGGATGGATGGATGGATGGATGGATGGATGGATGGATGGATGGATGGATGGATGGATGGATGGATGGATGGATGGATGGATGGATGGATGGATGAGACTAGAAATAAGCATCTTGTCTCTTCTAACTTATAGAATTTGTGCCAAAATCCAACATTTCACATTTTTCCTATTTCAAATCAAAAAGCAGCCAGACCTAATCTGGATTATAATTCCTTTCCCAAAAATAAGTAAAAAAGCTAGCTAATACTTTACGAGGATTTTTCTGTGGATGCCTACAAGTGCCACAGTGGTGCAAGGTTTAAAAGTTCGTCCTGTAATAGGCAGGTCACCCGTTCGAACCCCAGTTTTCATTTACTGAATAAAACTCTGATTTACAACACCTGTCAACACACTGCAGTGCATGTTGTAACGAAAAGTTAAAAGGACAAATACCTATATATGTATAATTAATAATAATTGTCCCAGCAGTCTTCAACTACACTCATGTTTATGGCTATTGGCCCAAAGACACAATGAATTATCCTTTTCCTGACATGCCCGCCCTTATTTGGAGAAGGCAGCAGTGCAGCCGCTCGCTCATCATCCTCGTTTTCCTTCTTTCAGAAGACAGCAAACATTCTTCTCTAAATGAAATATTTGCTTTGAGACTCAGACTATTTTGTTTAACAGCAAATTAAATAAAGACGGGTGGCTTTTCATTTAAATGCACACAATTTCTCATTTAAATGTGAGTAATCGGCACCAAAGGCAGAGTCACAGTCAGGCTGGCAGCACAGAACGAGGCACAGAAGCCCTTTAGTGGGGGCTTTGTGATTTGGATGGAGGCACAAATAACTCATTTGCACTCACAAACAACGTGAACTCCCCGTGTGAATTCAGGTCTCTTCTTGTATCTTGTTAAAGGGAACTACCACTACTTTTATTCATTCTTCGTCACAACAGCTCAGCACAAATCTGTCTTGTCAGAATAATCAGAAATCCCAACTTGTCTGGAAGTGGCAGCAATCCTCACGGCCTACTATCAGCAGAGACTTGACGGAAGATTTTTGAAACTTTTAATTAACGCACTCCTCTCTCCCTCCCGTCTCACCCCTCCTCCTTCTTTGTTATTCCAGTTTTTGGTGTCTTTCCCTCGTTCCTAAACGGTTAAACAAATTTCCTTTGAGGACACAGAGAGCATGGCAGGAGTTAACTGTCTGACAGCCAATCAAACGTTAATCACAGTCTCTTAGGAACGCGGCTCTCCCCAGCCCCTCGTTTCCTCCCCCATCAGTCTTTTTATTAAAACGCTCCTTTCTTCACATCCACGGGTGTGCTTTGTTCATCTATATTAACACGATGGATCATACTTCTGACAAGCTGAGGGGTCCTGGCGGTCGAGGATGGTGTGAGAAAGCCGAGTTTAAATCTGAATTCATTCTCAGTTGCTCAAAACTTATTTTTGCACCTTTAAATCACAACAACAAAGGGAGATTTAGCATGTTTTGAGCCACTCTTTCACATCTCCTTTGTGTTTTAAAAGGTGTTGTTTTGTTTTATCAATTTGGCAATAATGTGTTGTTTCAGTCCACTTAACTAACTAAATGCATCACAGGCTTCCTTATAAAGGATTTATCCAAGGCTTAAGAAACAAGATTCTCAATCATCCTGCAGGTGTGGACTACTCTTCTCGATTTGATTTTGATTATTATTTTTGACAATGATCAGTCACTCTGAGTTTAACATGCAAGTTGAGCGTAAAATAGTCTCCTACCCCTATTTCCTGCATTAGCTTCTGATAGAAAATAGACGTTAAAATGCTCAGTTCAGAAAATTCTGACAGATCTACGTCACACTGTCACTTAACGTTCATGGACTCACCCATCCTGACTCACGACGGGAAAGGCTGTTGTTGTTTTAGCTTCCAGAAAACAGCAGAGAACGTCTCGGCTAGTAGAAGCTAACATTAGCATTAGCAACTCCACCACAGAGCAGAACTCCTCCAGACTTGTGTTATTTGTGGAGATAAAGCATCAACGTTGCAGAGCAAACAGAGTTAGGGGTAGAGTCACGCTGCTGTTAGCCAATCAGAGGTAAGAAGTCCAAATATCAGGAAATAAGACTCCAAATCCTGTCGTCTGAAGCTACTTTCTCCTCCAGCTGACTTCTACATCATCAAACAGGCGCACCAGAGCTTTTTTTCCCCAGAGAACGACTTACAAGGCATTCATTCCTACTATGAGACCATCCATCCATCCATCGTCTGTACCCGCTTATCCATGCAGGGTCGCGGGGGGCTGGGTTACACCCTGGATAGGTTGTCGGTCCATTGCAGGGCAACACAGAGACACACAGAACAAACAACCACACACACACCTAAGGACAATTTAGAGAGACCAATCAACCTGACAGTCAGATTTTTGGACTGTAGGAAGGAATCCAGAGTACCCGGAGAGAAATCATGCATGCACATGGAGAACATGCAAGCTCCATGCAGACACCAGGACAGGATGTGAACCCAGGACCCCCTTGCTGCAAGGCAACAGCGCTAACCACTGCACCACTGTGCAGCCCCACGCTGCAAATTTTTTTGCTTCTCACCCAATAAGTTTTCCTAATTGAAAAAATAGGTTGCTCCTCAACCAAGAAACTAGATCTTAATGAAAAAGATAAATAAATAGGGAAATTATGAATGAAGGTGTTGTTTCTATGATTTCTTTATGTTTGCTTGTAAGAATGTCTGCATGTATTCATAGCAGCTGTGGACTGTGCAGGGTTAAGTTGTTGCAAAGGAACAATGATGGAGATTTGCAGCTTCGTGAGCTGCCGCCCCATAAAAACAATATGAAGATGGAAGGATGGATGGATGGGCAGAAGGCCTGTCAGGAGCATCCGTGTCTCCTGCTCCCCAGAGTGCCGTGCAGACTAAATTGACAACACGGCAGCCGAGACGCAGCGCTATGATAATGATATGATAATTAGAAGTAAAACTGGGTTGAAAATGAACACGGGTCTGGATGCATAATCACTAAGGAGTCTCAAACTGTTTCATCTGATGTATGCTAATTCAAGACATGTGAAGCATGGAAATGTGATAACATTTTATATTCAGTAGGGTAACCCAGACTTTTATGGCAGAACCCCTCCCCCCCCGCTGCCCTAATATTTTAACCTCTTCTTTTTGCATACCTCAGCACTGTCAACATGTCAGGACCATTGTGCACTCTGGATGGTTCAAAGACAATTATCTCTCATCTTCAAAGAAAATGGGTTACTTTTATAGCCTGGAGGAAGACTTTTTATTGCTCATTATTTTTGCTCTTGGTGTGGATCTAACCAGCAAAAAAGTAAATACAGCGTGTTTCTATGTTTTTAGCAGCCTTTTTTCCCCATAATTATCACAAAATATCAGTATTATGTCACTGAATCAGGGCTGTAGTACAAACAAGTAATTCTATGTATATATTTAATCACTAGACACAAGTAAACCAAACACCCATTTGTTTCCTATAGTTTGATGTTACTGTTATTGTGTAACACAGGTGTTATTACATGGTCTTTGTATCCAAAATAGCAGGAATACTTAATATTCCATATGAGTTTTTTTTGCAATACTAAAAAAATACCAGTAGTTATACAAAATTTACTTTAGCTTCATACTTTTTAAGTTAGGGGTGGAGGTTCTTCACAAATGAGGTATTTATTATTTTCTGTAAAACACCTGTTAAAGTGTTCAAGCAGCTACATTTAGGGGTAAATAAAAAAAAACAATTCAAAGAACCAGCACCCTTCCTTCAGGCTCCCCCCTGGAGTCACACAATCTGATAGCTGCAGAAAACGGTACAACACCTGCTCGTGACACACTTGCACACACACACACATACAAGCAGACACACATTTTTGATGAATTGTTAAAGTAAAACTCCGAATTGATTCATACCTCCTCCCACTTGCTTCGTGTCCATCTCCTCTAAATTTAGTATGCTAGCATGTATAGCATGTTGTGTTTTATGCTAGGAAAATGAGGCAGTTTCAAGCGTTCTTGTTTTATTCTTAAAAACCAGTTCACTTGTTTGTTTTTAATACATTTGCAGCAATATCTATTATAATTGAATGCCGTGTGAGTCGTTCTCTGCGGGGAAAAAAGCTCTCACACTCTTGTTTCAGGAAATAGAAGTTAGCCGGAGCAGAGGGAAGCAGAAGATGACGGGTTTTGGAGTCTTACTCATTATTAGTTCCTGACATCTCTCCTCTGATTGCATAACAGCAACGCAGTTCTACCACTGACTCTGCTTTGCAACATTGATTTCTATAAATAACACAAAACTGAAGAAGTTCTTCCATGCTAATGCTATTGGTTAGCTTCTATTAGCTGAGATGCATCAAACTGCATCTTTAATAATATAGTCACCTAGCTTGATTAGCATTAGCGGCACAACATTTGCTTTTTAAAGCAGCATTTCCTTCAGCTCTCTTTTTGTGCTTCAGCGGCTTAAAAAACATGTTTTTATGTGGTAGTATCGCCAAAACTTTTTCATTTTTCTGCTTTTTTCTTCTCTTTTCTGCAGCGTAGCACTAAAGAACGTGCGACAAGTGAGACCTCAGACTAGCCTAAGGTTCTAATGCGGAGGGGAGATGCATTTTTCCATTCAGTATTTTGGAGGTAAACACACATTACCAGATTTTTAACAAAAAATAAAAAAGGTGAATCCTTCCTTGAAGCTCATTAGGTCTTTTATGGGACAATTTATTAATTGCATGATAATTTTTTTTGTTTATTTCCAAATGCAAACTCAGAAGCATCTAAGCTGCACAGATATTTGAATTTTGATCCTGTGAGTCTCCTGAGACTACCAAGTGTGGTTACACAGAGACCGGTCAGAGCTGGCAATATGAATCATAGATAAACGTAAAAAATGCATCTTAAAATAGACCCAAACTGAAATGACCCAGCGCTTTTTTTGCTGTGCCATCCTGAGTTGCCTGTCAGTAAAAGAAGAGAACAGTGACTCATCAGACTGCAAAACCCCGTTACATAAGAGCTGCTCTTGGCAGGACTGGACGGGAACACAGACAGGTCACGGGCACTTCACCGGCCGGCCACAAGCAGCTAAAGTTAGAAATTATTCTTGTGTTTAATTTTATATTTTCAATCAGTCAGTCAGATTCTATTTGAGTCTGTTGAAACGTTCTATTGCTACCGTTTAGGAAAGAAAGATCATGAAACAACGTTCAGCTGATGGCAAACAGACAAACCAGAGACGATGCAATAATGAATCTTACATGAGAAAAAGGTTCAGGTGTGTGTATGTGCATGCGATCGTGCGTGCGTGCGTGTGTGTGTGTGTGTGTGTGTGTGTGTGTGTGTGTGTGTGTGTGTGTGTGTGTGTGTGTGTGTGTGTGTGTGTGTGTGTGTGTGTGTGTGTGTGTGTGTGTGTGTGTGTGTGTGTGTGTGTGGTGTGTGTGCGTGTGTGTGTGCGTGTGTGTGTGGAGTCTCTCTGACCTCATGTTGTGATATTCGAACAGAACAGAGGGTCAGAGAAAACTCAAATGAACTCTTTATGCATCATATATGGGCTACATTCTAATTCTGCTATATTTCTCTCTCTCTCTCTCTCTCTTTCTCATGCACACACACACACATCATCACCCACACAAGTTTCATTAGCAGAAAATTACCGAGCACGCTGTGTACACGCAGGCCCATTCTGCAGATGGAATATGAGTGGTGTGTGTGGATTAATTAACACATACAGCAGGCGAGTGCACACAAGCACATCAGTCAACATGCAAATAATCCCACAAGCCCTCTGGCAAAGGCTGATATGGCACCAATTCACACGATCCATCACGGGAAATTACAGCCATTAGAAAGTTTCTCTAAGTGCAAAGACAATTAGGAAGAGCAGAGGTGTGTGTGTGCGTGCATGCATGTGTGTGTGTGATATTTTTAGAAAAACTCAAAGAAACAACAGAAAAGCCCAGAGGAAATACACAATTTAATCTTTTACTCTTAATATTCATGCGTGCGTTATTATATTTTGAATAATGCAGTTTGTGTTTTCTGTTATCTTGACGTTTAAAGTGGATATCGAATAAAGACGTCTCAGAGGGCGTTGCTGGGCCCCATGCCAAGAAAAAAACAAGATGATAAATGTGTATCTGCGTGCACTTTAGTAGATATTTTTAACACGGACGGAGAACACCTGAAACAATCATCACACAGTATTGATGATGTTTTGCTTTAACTGGCAGCAGGTGAACATCAGTGAGTGAAGCTGAACTCAGAGTCATTCCTGTGATTTATTTGGGTATTCTCATAGAAATCTAGATGAATGTCATTCATATCTGCCTTATTTTATTGTTTTTCCTTCACCGTGGTAACAGGGTTATTATTGGAGCAGCCTCCTCCATGAGATGGATTTCAGCGACATAAATTCATGACATCACTGTCTAATCCATCTTCATCCCATTCCTGTTAGGTCAGCCATACAGGACACGGTCCAGGATGACCTCTGTGTCTAAATAAAGCAACAGAACCTGAGATTGGATCCTGGGTGAAAAACTGACTCATGTCTCATTTATTTTTCAATTATTGTCTATTTTTTTGTCTTCCCAGAGACCCGGTGTGACGACTCTCCTGACTTTCATCGTTGAGGATTTTAATATTTTCACAGATCTGACTGCAGCAGCGCTGTCGGATTAAAGGATCGCGTTTAATAAAAGACTCAGGCTTTGAATATTCCTTCCTTTTCTTTTTCCATTAATGAATAAGAATAAAAACGACGTATCAGTGTGAAATGTGCATATGAGTGCCATTGTGCACGAGTGCTGTGGGGCAAGATCAGACATCTTACATTAAAGACATTGACCCAGATATGAGCGCAGCACACGGAAAACAAAAGGAGTCCCCAGAACATGACTCGCTTTTAGCTTTTAAGGTCTCAACACTTTGTGTTCTATCAGTGGCGTTAAACCTACAACCCAGGGAGGATTAATTGTCTTAAATAGGCTTATGGACGTAGATAAGGAAAGCTGAAGACATTCTTACCATGGCACTGCTCTGTCGTTCTATTGTGTGGAGGAAGGAGGCAGGAAAAGTGGGTTAAGAGGAAGAAAAGATGAAGAGCTGAAAAATTAAATGCAAAGCTGTCAGGACTTTGGGACAGGATTAGTCCCCAGTCTCTGCACGCTCACGGATGAATACAAATGCAGTTAAAGTCAAGAATAATGCATTATTATTATTATTATTATTATTATTGTTATTATTGTTATTATTGTTATGTTATTTAGATTTTTTTTTAAAAGAATGTTTAGTGTTTGAAACGACTTTTTGTTAAGAATAATTTGCAAATTGGATTAAAATAAAAATATTTGACTCACCACAGACATGTAACAAATACATAAATGTTTTGGTGTGGTTAATTTGGGAAACTTCTTATTGTGAAATAAAGAACTTTCAAAAACTCAAAAGCTGACAAAACATATTTACAAAGCGATTACTGACCTTAACATTATAGCACAATATGCTTACCAAAGGAAAAGTTCTCATCTGTTTTATTAAGGTTTATTTGAGAAATACACACACACACACACACACACACACACACACACCTTGCAACTGCTGAGCAGATAGATCCAAAGAGATTCGGAATCAAGAAAACAAAAGTAACAATTGGTAGACTAAAATGTTGGTTATAATCAATCAATTTAATTATTTAAAAGCAAAATGGATCAGATTTTCTGTTGCATACATTTTTTATGTTGCTTTATAATCCTTTGAACTGGGATTGGTTTCAGCACCATGGACAGCACACAGAGGACTGAATGACTGAGGAGAACCTAAGCTAAAGGGTTCACTCTTGGTAAACTTTGGCCGTGCTTTGGGTTGACTTGTTCTGCAGAAACACAAGCTTCCATCTACCCACCATAGCTTGATAATGGATGACAGTTCTGATAATTAGGGTTAGGGTTAACATATAGAACGCTAACAAAAATGCACTGCTAACAAATATTCAAACAATGTTTGAAATAAGAGTAAGTCGTTACAATCTGAAAGGAGCTGAAGTTGTTAAAAAAATCTAAATTTAAAACCAAAATGAAGCAATAGAGCATTGACGTATATGGTGTAAATTATAGAACAAATCACTTCCATGGCACCAGGATTTGTAAATACTTTAAACCTCATAGTTCAATCAATACAGAACAAATTTAAAATTCTAAATATGAATCAGCAGCTGTTTACTGTGCCAGTGGCTCATATAAAGGCTAGCAGTTAGCTTTTTGAGTTCACTAATCGTCAATAAAAAGTACAAGAAGAAGCATTTTTCTTTTTTTTTTTTGCATCATGACGGAGCCTGGAAGCAAACATCGGCACAGCCTACAGTAGTTTGAGGGACTGATGGTGACCTGGCTTTGTTGCTACTAGACTTGTAAGTAATTATATTTTTTTGTCCAACAGTGTGGATCTTTTTACTTCGTAGCTTGTTTTAGTATCAGCTGGCTCGTGTTAGCGTTAGCTCAATGTTAGAGCTAGCTACAGCAGGCTGCGGCAGGGTTGTTTACGACAATTGTAATTCTGCTTTCAACCAGTAGGGGGAGAAGCATGAAACTTAAGTGTTGCTTTAAAATAGAGCCAAGAAAAGGGACCTAATGTCTTTAAATGCCTACGTTTTCCTGCATGTTTCCAAAATATTGTTTTCTGTTTTATATTTTTCTTGTGAATGAACATAATCAGGGTTGTCTAATAATGTTTTAAAAACCTAAGTAAATGATTTTTTATGTTATCTCCATTACCTGACTTCACCGTCCTCCTCACCTGTCCTCACGTCTCTGAATCCGTTTGCTCTGATCAGACAAAGCGATGATGTAGGAAATTCAGCAGCTGACCAACAATCTAAATGTGTCCAGCTCCCAACTGTGCATCAAAAAAACCCTGTCTCCTCCTCATCCTCCACGTGCATCCACCTCCACCTGCTCAAATCCTCCAGGGACTCCAACACAAACCAACAAGATGATTATAAATTCCCCCTTTTTGCAATTGCATCAAACAGACAAAAATGGAAAGCACATGACTGCAGGTGCTGGTGTGTATACTGATGTATTTTTATTTTTAATATATTGTTTGAGGCTGGTTTCCTGCATGCTTATGAGGCACACTACCTTCAGCCTCATCTGAACGGATTTTCAGGCATGCACCAAGACTGGGAGCAGGTGTTTCTACTTTCCTCTGCTGCTTCACTAATTCCGAGTCATCACTTTCTCCTGGACTCGAGGAGACACTTTCCCAACCCCGCATTCAGGAATCTGGAACAATTTATATCCTTTTAACAATTTAAATCTGCAAACCTGCAGATGTGTAATTTATTCATGACGCTGAGTGAGGACCTTTGAGAAGTGTTTGGTTTGAGGCATGAGAGGTGAAAATAGTCTAACTAACATGAAATAATCCTAAATATTTAATGATCTTTTTCTTTGCAGCTGTCTGGTTGAGTCCAGTATATCCACCACTAAGCTGAGAGGGCTGCAGGATGGTGTGAGTCTTTATGCCACAATAAGAATGAAGTGACATTGAAAATATGTTCATAATGCAGTGGTTCTAAGAGTTTTAGGTGGGTTTGAGTTGGAGAGAAAAATCCAGTTTCATGGATGAACTACAGCATATTAGCTGGTGCAGACTCACTCGAGAGGAGATGCAGAAATGGAAAGACCTGCATGAGCATGAAAAAAGCTCTAATGCATGGGTGTCCAACCCTGGTCTTTATGAGACACTATCCAGCATGTTTTAGTTGTTTTCCTGCTCCAACACAGCTGATTCAATGGTTGAACCACCAAGACAGAAATATTTCACTCTGTCTTTCAGTTGTTTTAAATCTACTTGGATTATAAAAAAAATCAAGTCAAATGTCATATTTCACTAAAAACTCCGTTTCTCTTTGACCAAACATTGTTTTAGTCCAAGTTTACGTTAAAATTTGCAATTGAACCTTGACGAGAAACACTTCATAAGAACAGCTTGTGTGTATTTTTGTATCATCAAGACTTCCTCGTTGATTCATTCTGTTGTTTCCACCACTAGGGGGCAGACTATGATGGAAAGAAGGATGTGGGGGAGGGAGAAGCGCTGGAGCGTGAAGTAAGTGGTGCATCACAATTATTCGTTCAACTGCAACAAATAAAGTTGCGTTATTTGACATACACGGAGACAAGAAAAGCAGGTGGGTGACATGTTTTACCTAAAGACACAATGAAGGACTGAGAATGAGCTGGGATTGAACTAGCAACCCTCCAGTTATCGGGTAACCCACCCTATGTCCTGAGCCACTGCCACCTCAAGTTGAGTTTTAGCAAAGAGTCCAAGGCCATGAACGTATGTAGGTGGATTTTTGTAAAACCGGATATTTTCCCCTTTTGTGACATCACAAACAGACTTTTTGAAACGGGTTGTTTTAGGTTATAATTCCTAAAACCAACACTGACAGAAAACAGATGGGCTTTTTTCATGTTTGGAGTGTTAATAGTGCCAGTAGAAACCCACAAGGCAGGACAATAGGATGCAAACAAAGAGTTTTGCATAATATGTCCCCTTTAATGGCATTGTGTTCATAAACCATTAAAATAAGCTGGAAGCAAATCCAAACATCATAAATATACATGGAGGAATTTTAAAATCCCATTAAAAACAGTTCCTTCATCCAGCTGTTATGACATTTTGGAGGTTGAAGCTGTTTAAATACGGAAGCAGTCTGCTTTGTTCTGAACTGGTTTCAGACTAGCCGTTAGCTTGTCAATCATGCACCACCTACATACTACTTCTCCAAAAACAAAAGACCATTCAGAAAGCTATCCACACCAGATACTTTCCTATAAATGTATACATAGAAACAGTTTTTTTGAGCAGAGTAATGTCAAGTGTCACACTGGTCCTCCTACTGGAAGAAGCCAAAACCAGAGAGTGGGAGACAGAAACGTGAAGGAGGGGAGAGATAGTTGTGACTGTGGTGTTAAGTCACTGCTTTGGAATAAGTCAAGTGTAGGCAGGTGGTGGGCTCAGACAGTGTGGGATTGAGTCATCCATGACGAGGTGTGTGTGTGTGGGGGGGGGGGGGGGGGGGGGGGGGGGGGGGGGGGGGGGGGGGGGGGGGGGTAACTCTCTAAGCTGATCAAAGCAAAAGCGTAATTGGAGAGCAGATCCAAAGAAAGACCTTAAAGTCAGTTGTGTGTCCTTTTTTCTTTCAAAACCTCCTTTTTGGCCGCTCTGGTTCTGAGTGACACATTAAGGAGCACTATGACTCTGTGGAAACAGAGCAGAACTGTGAGGAAAAGCAGCTTCTGTACTTTATGATTCACTGACCAGACTTTCCATTCAACTACTGTGAAGATGCCACCTTGTCCCGAGACACACAGTAACACTCTCGGGAGAACACGCGCTGCTTCACACTTCAATTATTTAACCGACGCTGGGATCAAGCTGTACACCAAGAGCGCAATCTTTCAACTATGTTCACACACACACACACACGCATTGGAGAGACTTAAGAAAATACGTCCATGCAAAACCACCCTGCAAAGCAAGCATGCACGAACACAAGACTTTGATTAATGAGCTTTTGTTGTTGCTGCGTAACACCACATCTGCTGCCATAGAGGCTTCAGCACAAGCCGAAAACAATAAAGTCTGTTTGGCTCATTACACAGTCAGTGACCAGTCGCAAACACACACACACACACACACGTGTGCAGGCACATGCACTCCAACCCTCATTATTCTGTTAGCACCCTCCTTTATCCGATCCACCTCCCCTTCCTGCAAACAAACACACACCACCCCCTGCCTACACACACATATGTCCGTCACACTTTTAATCCATCACCTCTAAGGACAATCTGCGTCTGAACAAATCCTTCATTCAGCATTTCAGCAGATACTTCTG
Source organism: Aphyosemion australe (assembly GCA_006937985.1). Lineage (NCBI taxonomy): Eukaryota > Metazoa > Chordata > Actinopteri > Cyprinodontiformes > Nothobranchiidae > Aphyosemion > Aphyosemion australe. Next base: position 887,171 of record SSNS01000083.1, on the reverse strand, counting down.
TGTGATGTTAATGTCTCAAGCCGCTGGGCAGCAACTTTAGGCAACAAATATGGAAAAGCATTTTTAACTCATTCACTGCCAGCGTTTTCTGATCAGAAAGCCCCTGACTGCCAGCGTTTCTGAGCGTTTTTACTGTTTTTTGAAGAGTCACAGAACATTGTGCTCTATGATCATGTAAACGCCAAAACTACCAAAAGAAAGAGTAGACTCACTTCTTACATCAGGAAGAATTGTCGTATTTCTAGCGTTATCTGTTCTTTCACAATCTGGTGCCCAAGCGCTGCTGCAGAAGCATTTCCGGTTTTTTTCACAGCAGCGGCCCAAAACAAACTCGTAATCCATTGATTTTCCGCTTCCTGATCACGTGACGTGTGACATACACAGATGAAGATCTGCTTTAGACACGTGATGTTTGTTCTCACGGTGCGGGGGCTCGTTCCGACGCCCGCCCCGTAAAAAAGTGCAATTGGCGACTATAGTCGTCAATGGCAGTGAATGAGTTAAAGGATTCTGAGAGTTTTCTTTTTTTGTTTTGTTGTTATGGACCTGAAACTCCAAACCTAACAGGCCACCACCCTGGGACATGACGATCATGCAAGAAGACTCCAAATCCTCTCACGTTGACACGTTTTCTAACATTATACTATAGCTTATATAGAATAGTGTGTTTTATGGTGAAAATCAAGGCAGGTTTAAACTTTCTTGGTTTATTCTTAGCTTGAGTTGTGGACCGTGCATTTGGTACCTGGGCCTTCGGGGTCACCGCCATAATCCACAACCATGACAGACAGCTCTGCCAAATGGCGGAAAATGCACAGACTGGGTTCACGGAGGACAGGTCCGTCACCTAAACGTTTCCCAACAAGAACAGAACCCGACTCTAAACAGAACGCTGTACAAATGGCAGCCCACTCCTCTTCGGGTCAGAGAGGATGCAGAGAGCAACTTCTCCAATAATAATAATAATAATAATAATAATAATAATAATAATAATAATAATAATAATAATAATCCTCAATCAAGCAGGAATTATGATTACTTTTTATTTTGGGCTTCCTGCATCTTTCTTACAGAACTTGTGCATGTGGAGGTCACCTTGCACATTGGTAGGGGGTTGCATTCTTTAGCTTAGTGTGTGTGTGTTTGAGTATGTGTGTGTGCGTGAGTGTGTGTGTGTGTGCGTGTGTGCGTGTGTGTGTGTGAGAGAGAGAGAGAGAGAGAGAGAGAGAGAGAGAGAGAGAGAGAGAGAGAGAGAGAGAGAGAGAGAGAGAGAAAAGGGGCTGAACTGTTCGGCATTTATGTGATGACCTCTGCAGGGATCACATCAGAGGACAGACGTTGAAGCCAAATGGCTAAACAAAGGGCAGGGCGTGGCTGTGATTTTTATGGAGCCTGCTGCGTGTGTGTGTGTGTGTGTGTGTGTGTGTGTGTGTGTGTGTGTGTGTGTGTGTGTGTGTGTGTGTGTGTGTGTGTGTGTGTGTGTGTGTGTGTGTGTGTGTCCCTGGGGTAGAGAGCAGCACCCTGAGGACAGCAGAGCCAGCAGCTGACTTTAGGGGAAATTATTTAACAAGCAAATTAACATTTCCTCTCCACCACTTGGGGCCAAGTCGATCGGTCTCAGATGGTCATTTCAGATGCTTCCTACATTTTCTTTTTTTATTATACCGTCTCCTGGTTTATTGCTCAGAAAGCTGTTATTCTGATTTACAATCATTAGTGACTGCTGCTCCATCCTCAATCTGCAGAAATATTTTTATTGTTTTTATGTTACAATAAAAAGCTACTCATATCTATATCCAACATTCTCACTCACTTATTTTCTGAAATGCTTTTCCTGTGTAAGGTTGCAGGGAGCTGGTGCCAATCCCCATCAGTCGCCAGGCGAGAGGCGTGGGACACATCCTGGACAGGTCGCCAGCCCATCTCAGGGACACACAGGATGCAGGATCAGTCACTCACTTACACTTAGGGACATGTTCGGGTTGCCAGTCAACCCAAAATGCATGTTTTTGGTCTGTGGGATGAAACCCAACATGCTCTGGGAGAACAAAAACCCTCCAGGTGCAATTCAAACATGCAATCTCCTCACTGCAAGGCATCTGAGCCACCATGCAGGGCCCGTCCAAAAATCTGTACTGGTAAAAGTAAAAACATTTCAAACTGTTGGAATCTTTTAAACTGTTAATTTTGCATAAACATACTAGGCAGTAAAACACTAAAGGACTTTAACTTGGTGCACAAGACTTAGACTGTCAAGAGGATGAGTATTATTGTAATCCAGCTATTGGAATCATCGGTGTTGTGCCAGAACGAGTTCACTGAGCGATCATTCGTGAACTCCTTCATATTTTTGTGAACTGAACTCGCTTGTATTTTGTCAGATGGACGTTAAAGTGAGCACATTTATTAACGGGTTAATGAACGGCGCTCTCTCACAGTTCTAGAGCTCCAGATTTCCATGAAACTAAAGCGGTGGCTAAACACATCCACTGAACCACAGACATAAAGAGTAGACCCTGCAAATGCAGCCGCCCTATAGCAGTATCGGTCGATGCAGCATCTACTCTTCAACGTCTATGCTGTTAACGACGGGCCTTATGATGCATTTGCCTCTGAAGAAAATACAACTACAGTTGATTTCTCCTACTCGGAAGTCAGAATTTCCGAGTACAAATGGAATGGACCATTAATATGAGTGGAACTGTTTGGGGAACTGTGTGAGTCAAACCCATCTGCTCTGAGGGATTATGTTGGGTTAAGTATAGCCTTCGGTGATGGTGAAAAGATAGTTCTAGATTAAAGAAAACATATGTGGAATTTATTGGCTCATCTATGGAGACATCGGAGAGAGTCAGGTCATGAATGACATCTTCTGCTCTGTGCAGCATTTAAACAGCCTCTCAGGAAAGTCAGAACTAAAGCACTGGGATGTTTAACAGATAAGCAGCCTTCTGTTGTGGCAAATGATGAGCATTCAGTGTTTATTTCTCCCCAGAAGCAGCAATATGCATCATAAATAAATAGAACATCGTAGTTTACCAAGGGGGGAACTCCGGCTGCTGAAAGTGAAGCAGAAGTGACAAAAATTGCATTTCCCCCCTCAACCACTAGGGGCTGGAAAGGAGAAAATTCCCGTTGACTCCCATGTTAAAAATTCCAACTTCACAGCAGAAATAAACATGTTTACAGCCTGGTTCAAATAATTAGGGGCGTATCCATTCCACTGACAGGTAGCGGATTAGCTATGAGCGCTAGCGGCTTGCCCCCTCCTTGCTCCAGGGAAGACCTCAGCCTCACGTTAAAAGTGCTACAGCCCTTGACAGCAGTGGATAGCAGAGTCGCTCAACCGGTATTCTGACTAAAAGTGCCCACCAATCCCTGTTAGCTTTGATTAGCTCAATTAGCTTGTAGCTACATCGACTCGGAGTTCCATGGGTGTCAATGATCTGCCCTCATTTTTTGATTTTCCGGGGGTGATGAGACGTGTGACGCGGCCAAGATGGCTGTGGTGGGAACCGCCTACTGGGCTTTAATTCAGCTCTTCAGAATCCTACAGGTGACGGCGCGGAGGGTTTGTCCATTATTTCTACTAATTGTAACTCACTCCTGTTGAGTGTGGCCAGAATACCGCGCTTGCAACTTCAGAGTGCCGGTCTGCTCCCTGTTGTACTTAGAAATAAAGAGCTGACATGCCTGCTTCTAGCATGTTTCCTGCATGAACACAGCTGATTTGTTTGATTTAGTGATGAACCGCTCCTGTAGACACTAATGAAGGCTGAGGAGACATTTCAGCAGTTAGATTAAGGTGTTACAAAGATGAACGCACAGAGAGGAGATAAGTTTCACTTTTGCTTTCACTAACAGACACTAGGGGGTGCTAAAAGCAAGCCAAAACAGCTGGGAGCCACACACTCAGCCACACATAAACATCCTCTATATCCACTCGCTCTAATCCACCGGGTGTGCACATCAACGCGTGGTGTTCAGAGCCATAATGGTGAGTGCTTCTCTGATCCACAAAACAGAAACAAAAACATTTTCTATATTTATATGACAACAATTTATCTTCTAAGCAAAAACTTGAGGCTAAATTAAGTCATCAGTGTATCAAAATGTGTGTAATTTGCTAAGACTGATTAGATTCCAGGCTGAATCCTCCACCAGTCGCTGTAAAATGCATGCACGCTAACTGGGACTCATAATTTGATTGAGACACTTTGAATGTCATAGCTCCATCTGCTTCATTTTATTTTGTTTTCTACAAAGAGTTGTGATGAGGTGAAAATTGTCTTTGTTTGTGATTTTTAACCAACAAACAGACGTCCAGAGGAGAACCTAGAGACAATAAAGGCTCACCGCCTCGGGCCAAAACAGCCTCTGGCCTGCAGCAACATCACAATGACTGCAAATACGTGAGAATGTTTGCTGATCGCCTTCCCATGCAGGAACTCAGACATTTTGATCCCAGCCAGCATGCATAGATGGAAACCGTGGACAAGCCCTGTTGGCACCCATATGGTTTGCCCATATAAATCCATATGGGGCCCACCTATGCATGCTGGCTGGAACAAGTTGGATCTGAGGGAAGGGAACTGCTCAGGTCATAGAAACGTGCACAGATGATAAAAAAAATGGCAGAATGTTGGATTTCATGTTTTTACTCAGCAATGCTGTCATGCCCACACACACACACACACAGAGCAAAAAAAATACACACACTCATATATATATATCATGCTAATAGACATTTTGACCATTAAGATTTAACGACCAGAGAAAAGAAGCGGGGCTGTCTCAGATAATTAAACCAGGGGGAGATTCTGACAACCCCTGTCCCCTCTCCCCTCTCTTTCCTGTCTCATAACCCTTTTTTACAGCTTGTAAGCAAATCGGTCTGGCTGCAGATGAAAACAGCAATCCAAAAAGTGGGAGCGAGGAGAGGAGAGGGGTGAAGCACTCATGCCGGCAGTCGGGTCACAAAGCACTGATGCAAATAACGTTTTTCATCTATTAGCTGCCATCTGTGCAGCCTTTTCTAAAGTGCAGTGATTGTGTTGCTCCTGGATCGTGTAGTAGGCATCATTAGGCTAATTTACCATTTTCAGTCGGTCTCTTTATCATTTAATTACAGGCTACAAACGAACACATTCAAGGAGGCGCTCTGAGTAGGTCACGATGGTGCGATAACTAGATATTTGTGTTTTTTCATGTCTCTTTCACTTAACTCACAAACGTGTGGCGTTAATAGATGTTCTGAGACGAGTAGGTGGGAGTGGAGCGACTGCCCTTGGTGTGATGCGGTGGACGGTTTGGATCAGAACCTTGGAGTACATCAGGATCATTACTGAAACAGAAAAACACGTTTACATTCACCAAACGGCACTTTGCACACAGAAGGCAAAAGGCATTGTCCTAAAAAGAGAGACTCAGGGTGGGTGACGCCAATGGGAGTGGTGTTTCCATGGCGACCAGGGCGACAGAAGGAAAAGGGGGGGATGTCCGCCTCCTGGCCCTCATTGAGAAGGTGAATGAGTGTCACTGAGCCAAGGCAAACAGGCAGCAGACACAATGTTAGACAGAAGAAAGCGAAGGCGATCGTAAGCCCATCACGGCTGCGGGCCGTGTAATGCAGCGGTCAGTCCGCAGCACTTAGCATTAGCATCAGAAAGACATTATGGTAATAGCATCAAAGGCAGCAGCCTCTGCTTTTGTGTTAGCTGCACCAACCCAAGGTCACTGAAGGATTTCACATTTCAACTGCCTCCACAGACCTAAACTCACCAAAGGAAACATAGATCTGCTGTCTGCATCATTTCTGCTTTTAGATGCCATAAAAAACTCTGTTATCCTCCCAGCTGGCCGCACTTTAAACATAGTGATTGATTTTCCCCAAGTTTGCACCAACATACAGATTCCTTTGCTTTACTCAGGATCAAGAACAACTCCACCGTCTGTTTTAGCGTGAAGAATGAAACTGAAGCAGCCGTCTGCTCACAGAAACCTGCACAAAAATAGCTCATAGCTGCACGACTCTGGATGTTATTTTCTTGTTCTTGAGAATCCATGCTGGATGTATGATGAAAAAAGGGGAATCTTACCTATTTCAGTCCTTTAAGGCACATGTGATAATTAGTTTACCATTAAACTGGTCTGTTTTATTCTTTTTTGTGCACAGGGGTTGGTTTATCATTTTTTTATTTGAGTTTTTTTCAATCAAACTGATATTGGGGATGTTTCCTAATATGCACCTTAATGAGACTGAGATCATGCAGCCAGCTGTGATAAATTAACTCAGGGGCTCAGGAGGTAGAGTGGGTTGTTCAGTAATCGAAGGATTCCCAGTTCAATCCCAGGTCATTCCCAGTCTGTTGTGTGCTTGGGCAAGAAACGTCACACATCATGCTGCCTCACCTAGCTTTGTATAAAAGCTTCTGCCAAATGCATACACTTCCAAAAGTGTGCAGGAACTGACGAGCCTAGCAAGCCATCCTATATATTAGGAGTGTGTATTGGCTCAAATCTGGTTATTTGATATATATTACAATACAGGGAAGACAATACATTATATTTGCAATTTTTAAGACTGAATTTAATTGAAAAAGTCATGCCAGACACTCCAAAATGCTTCCTACTACCAAAACAAAAATGAAGAAGAAGAGATTCTGCAGTGTCTGATTTGTAGTCGTTTAAAATATGAATTTTTGCAAACAAATGAATCTCAAACTACATGACAGAAATAGTTGAAACACATAATTATTTATCATTTAAAGTACAACATATGTGTGATTCAGGGCGTACCAGAAAATCACTTTTATAGCCTCGTTCACTTGCATTCTTTTTTTTTGTTGTTGTTCCAAGGACCCATGAGCCCCACACCCCTGCTATATATGTAAATATACATAGTCTGGCCACGACCAATAGCCAGAGCTTGGTCTCCTCATTATCAGTCTGGATGCAGTGAGCTAAACATCTTCTCTGACTGCAGCTCGGACCGGCCGCTCCAGCTGCGGGAGCGCGAGGACAGCAGCACCACTGCTTAGTGAAAAGAGAAGGAAGCTGTGTGCTTCATGTCAGAGTCTCCAAAAGCAACACTGCTCACGGCCGCCTTTGTTTACTAACGTAAGGAGGACACCATGGACTTGCACATCTTTTGCACATCTTTTGCACGTCTTATGTGTTTGCATCTTCCCCGTTAACTGACGTCCATAGCAGTGAGTATGTCACGTTGTTTATTGTCCAATAGCATGTGGAGACAGTTTGAAAGACAACCGTAGATTCTGCCCTACAACCCAGCTCTGTCTATGTGTCGTGGCCAGGCTACCTTCACCATTCAGAAAAACTGGATTGATTTTCCTCTGACCACTATCCACGAGTCCTTTTCTTGACCTGTTTTCATGGAAGGGAATTAAGTATTTAGAACCTGCTGAGCATTGTGTCACCTGATACTCCACCAAACACTCCCTTCCCATGTGATACCTGCAGGACACACCGCCGCACATTCACACCATGAAATTGGAGGAATTTTGGGCTCGTCTAGCAGACAAAATGAAATGTTGGATGAGACCGTATCAAGGTTGACTTTACCCAATGTGCCATATATACTGTACGCATTCATTAAAGCATTAGTGATGTCAGTGAAAATGAGAAATAATAATGAAATGACGAGGATCCTCCTCCACATGAACAATTTCAATTAACCCCACTGAGATCCCTGAGACACCTCGCTGCATCTCCATGACATTACAGAAAACACCTCAGTCGGTGTAAAAAGATGAATGAATGGTTACAAAACAGGGTGACTGTCGGGGCGAAAGAAAGAAGAGAAGAGGAATAAAGACTCCTCGAATGAGTCATCCAGAGCACCTCGGCACTGCATACAAAGAGATCATTACAGTACAACGCTCACTCCCTCTTCCTTTTTCCTTTCTTGGTTAGTCAGGCATCATGACATGCCGTATCTACAGTGTCACCCTGTGAAACAGGATTCGTGACATGCAGGCACAAACAGAAATTGGATAAAAACAGCTTTTAATTTCATTTCTGATCTCTACAAATTAGCTTGTTATTGGATTGAAAAGGCGCCCTTGACTGCTGCTGTGACTCGCTGCAGCAAAGATGTTTGTCACCCACACACTGAAAAGGCAGGCAAAGAGAGTAAAGCAGGAAAGAAGAAGAAAAGCAGACGAACACAGACGGCACACGGGTAATTGATGATGCTTGGTGCGTGTGGGGTGAAAAGGGAGAACTGTTTGCATCACTCCAGAAATACAAAACTTTGAGTGGATGATGGGAGGTTTACGTTTTAGAAGAAGTTGCAGGTTTTCTGCCTGAAATGTTGAGTTTAAAGGGGTTAAATCAACAAAACGGTTATAATTTTCACCCAAATTAACTTAATAAGGCACAACTTTATTTAACTTTGATGTCTGGAACTCATAAAATGTGGTTTTATGACCCAGTGAACTGATACCAGGGACAAAAAATACAGAGAAAGTAAATGGTTGTGAGCCTACTTATATTCAGCTGTGTTGTTTTGTCTTTCCTTAGGAAAGACAAGGGAGGTGACAAGGATGATGCCGGTGGAGAGTGGGCAGGTGGGGGAAATAGTTTGGGATCTGAAAGTAGACGTGTAATTCAGATCGAAAACCCGGGCCACACTGTGGATTGTTTGACCGTCTTAGACTAATGTGTCACTGTGAGCAGAACAAAACAGCAAACGTGAGGGTGATTTGCAGGATTTGTAGCTACAGCTGCTCTGGAGCGCACTGACGGAGGTGAGGCTGCCGTACACTGGTGCCACCGGTCCCTCTGACCACCACCAGCAGGCAATGTGGATTAAATGTCTTGCCCAAAGACACAACAGGTCCTAGCTCCGTGTTAGTTCCGGGGGTTGGCTTACGGCTAATTTATACTTGTCCGTCTGCGTCAGTACGGAGACACGCAGCGCCATTTTGCGTCGACGCAAGGGCTCTCGGACGGGCTCGCGGAGGGTGACGGAGACATGCCCCCAAAAATAACTGTCCCTTCGAGAGCAACGGAGAGCGCAAGCTTGTGATTGGTCAGGACGCCGCTTCTCTGAAATACGTCACCAGCAGCACCGCCACTGCCGACTCAAAAAATAAAGAGCGCTGAAGATATTTAGCGGGAGACATGGAGCAGATTGAAGAACGCCTCGCTGAAAAAGTTCGAAAATATGAAAGTTTATTCACTCGTGACTGAAGGAGCACAAAGATACACAGCGAGCGATTTATTCGTGGACGGAAATGACGAGAAACGTGGGTTTAGAGGTGCCAACCGCATGAAGAGGTGGAGGAGAATGAGGGACAAATTCGTCCGTGTTAAAAACTCTAAAATACATTAAAACAATGTAAACACAGTAGTAAATACACTATCGTAGACCAGATACGTGGCTGTAATGGTGGCAGGATACCCCAGAAATGTGCTACGCCCTCTGCTGTCCAGGCGGGGGGTTGCTTTGCAACGTCCCCCAGCCAACAGAGAAGTAGAAACATAAAACGCCTCCGTCAACGCGTATGTGTCTCTAGCCCGAGGAGCTGACGGAGAAGTATAACTCAGCCTTTAGTTAGTTCGTAGCTACATTGTTTCAGAGTTTATGGGTGTCAATCATTAGCTCCCACCCTCACAGCCCCAGTCTCAGCTCCACCTCTTTTTCCCATTTTTGGATTGCCTGGGCATGACAAGGCGTGTGACACGGCCAAGATGGCGGTGGTGGGAACCATCCATTTGGGTTCATAAATGACTTTTAGAAAAGAATGGGTGGGGTTTGTCCAATATTTAGATATGTCCAAGGTTCATACAGACATACAGAGTTATAACTCTTAGACAGACTTATGATTACACTGACTAAATTGTGGGAACCCCCTAGAATCTTGTGGGGAGCCCCTTGGGGGGGTCACGGACCCCAGGTTGGGAACCGCTGCCATAATCAAAGCTAAAGGCAGTCCGATGAAATATTAGTGTTTTTTAATTGCCAGGTATATATATCTATATATATATAGATATATATATATATATAGATATATATACTACAGGTCAAAAGTTTTAGAACGCCCCTATTTTTCCAGTTTTTTATTGGAACTTATGCAGCTTAATGTCACATTGCACTCTAAAATAAAAGCATTGTACAAATAAGCAATATGAGATAAAAAAGAAATCATGGAATCAATTTATAGACCAAAATGTTTTCTAAACTTTTGACTCATCAAAGTAGCCACCTTTGGCAGATATAACAGCTGAACACACTCGTGGCATTCTTTCTACAATAGAAATCAAATATTCTTCAGAAAGTTCTTCCCATCTCTGTTGCAGAAGTTCCCATAAATGTGTGGCACTTGTAGGTTGCTTTGCTTTCACTCTTCTGTCCAGTTCATCCCAAACCAGCTCCATGGGGTTGAAGTCTGGAGACTGTGCTGGCCGCTCCATGTTTTCAAGCTTACCATCTTGTTCTTTGTTCCTGAGGTAGTTCTGGCATAGCTTGGACTTATGTTCTGGGTCATTATCTTGCTGTAGGATGAACCTGACCAACTAGGTGCATTCCAGAGGGTACTGCATGGTGCTGGAGAATGCTGTGGTAGCCGTTTTGGTTCAGGGTGCCTCTCACTCTGTACAAGTCACCGACCCTGGATCCAGCAGAACAGCCCCAGACCATCATACTTCCTCCTCCATGTTTTACAGTTGATGCCACACACTGTGGAACCATCCTTTCACCTACTCGACGGCGTACCAAGATCCTGCGTGATGAACCAAAGATTTCAAATTTCGATTCATCAGTCCATAATACCTTCTTCCAGTCTTCAGTAGTCCAATGGTGGTGTTTCATGGCCCAGGCAAGCCTCATCTCTTATTCTGACATCTTAGCAGTGGCTTTCTTGCTGCAACTCGTCCTGTCAAACCTGCAGCTCCAAGTCTTCTCTTCACAGCTGAAACTGAGACTCACTATTAAGCTGTGCTTGAAGCTGTTGTCCTGTGAGCCGCCTATCACGCAAGCTGTTAACTCTCAGAAACTTGTCCTCTGATGCAGTTGTGGCTTTGGGTCTGCCAGACCTCTTCCTGTCAGAGTTGGCCCTAGTTTCTGAGTGCCTTTTGATGGTGAAGGAAACTGTACTCACTGACACCTTGACTTTCTTTGCAATTTCTCTGTAGGAAAGACCTACGTACATTTTTAAGTGTTATGATGGTCTGTCTCTCTTCCATTGTTAATTGCCTTTTTCTTGCCATTTTTGTAGCAACACACTATTATCTGCAGTACAATACTGTCCAACTGATGCTCACGAGGGTATGGTACCACATGTTCCAACACTGCTTTTATGCAGACAGAGGGGGTTGTAAGTAATCCAGCAAAGTTGGAACACCTGTGGGAATTAGTAGCACCAGCTTTCAAGGCTTGATCAACCTCCATTGCTGCAGAACAGCTGTGTTCCCTGAAAAAGGCCTTTTTGCATAATTCTGAAATGTACATAGTCAGTTTTGAGTAACCTTATTTTGAACCTCTGGCTGGTCACCACTTAACTTTGTACCATTTCAAGCTATTTATTGGACTTGAATGACTAAAACTGTAATAAATAACTGGAGAAATTGGTGCGTTCTAAAACTTTTGACTGGTAGTGTGTGTGTGTGTGTGTGTGTGTGTGTGTGTGTGTGTGTGTGTGTGTGTGTGTGTGTGTGTGTGTGTGTATATATATATATATATATATATATATATATATATATATTTTATTATTTTTTAACTAAGTTCATCATTTCTTCCACTCTTGCTGATTCTGTACAAACCAGTGAACTGATACAATTTCCGACGTGCAAGTGATAGAAATAGGTTGTAAAGACAAATTCTAAATAAAGCTTTGAAAAAAAATAGAAGAAGAAGAAGAACTTCCGGTGGGAGAATGTAAGCTAAGCTAAGCTAGCTGTTTTGATGTTGGAGGACATGAAGGTGAATGAGATTCTACAGTGAAAATGTCTTCAGTTCCGCTTCTCAAAGAGTTTATCAGAGAGCGACTAACTGCTGCTGCTGAAGAAATATTCACAGAGTTTGAAAAAACCATAGTCCGCTACGAAGAAGAGATCGATCGTCAGCACAGACTGCTGGAGGTCTGCTGGAAACAACAGATCAACTTACACAAACCAGGTTCTGGCATGCAATTCCAAAAATGACTATTTGATCAATCTGGAGTAGTAGAATTAGTATTAAAATGTGATTTTGAAACCCACAAACTAGCAATTAAACTCTGAATTCCACAAATAAGTTATTTTGTTTGGAAAATTTGTATTCAAACTGTTTTATCCCTCATGATATGGAATAATAGTTGTTTCACATAGAACCAAAACTATATTCTTTGAAAGATGGATGGAAAAAGGAATTTGGCCGGTGATTCATAAGAATTTAAATCTATAAATCTAATTGAAACTGTCCAGTTCTGCAGCGGGTCAGTCAGACAACACGTCTGCCTGTTTTCATTTCTGAATATAAAACTGTGTGTGAGCTTATTTCTCAGTTTAAGGTTTCATTATTTTCTAAAACATCTTTAGATGCATCAGATGATTCACATCATTCAGCTTTTTGTTTGGTCTGTTTGTCTGTCCAGAACTCCCACTGCCTTGTGTCAGGAAAGATGAGGAGGTTCTGACTGATCAGCAGCTCTGGAACCAGGAGAGGACCTCCAGTTTAGACCAGGAAGAACCAGAACCTTTACAGGAGGAACCAGAACTTTTACCGATTCTAGAACATGATGAACTCTGCATCAAACAGGATAAAGAGCAGTCGATCCTGAAGCAGGAGACGGGTACCACTCTTGTGACTCCTACTGATGAGGAAAGCGACCAGGATGAACCAGAACCAAACAACCACCAGCTCCTTTTTTCAAGGTTTCCTGAGTCTGAGATCCAAAGCCAGGATGGAAGGACTCACCACTTCAGTGAGTCAGACTAAAGGGGACAAACTGGATTTGTGTAAAAACCGTCAACACTTTGTGAATTTGTTCCTCTCAGTGTTAATTACTGATGTATAAGATAATTAAAATAAAATACCTGTTCTTATTGTTACACTTATCAAAATTTCCTTTTGTCTTTTAGCCTGTCCAGAACTTCCACAGCATCCTATCTGGGAAAAGGAGGTTCTGACTGACCAGCAGCTCTGTAGCCACGAGGCGACCTCCAGTTTGGACCAGGAGGAACCAGAACCTCCACTGATGAAAGAGGAACAACAGGAATACTTCATCAGTCAGCCTGAGGGGCAGTTCATTCTGAAGCAGGAAAATGTGACCTTCATGGTGACTTCTCCTGAAGAAACAGACTGTTATAAACCAGAACCAAACAAGAACCAACCCTTGTGTCTGATTTTTCCTGAAGCTGAGAACCGAGATCAGGATGGATGCAGGAATGAAAACTCAGAATCAAATAGCAACGAGAAACTGAAACAAAAAAAAAGATGTAAACAAACCAGAGATCACAGAAACAATGTAGACAGTCACAGAGGTGAGATGCTATTTTCATGTAAATTCTGTGGTAAATGTTTTTCTCTCAGTTGTGATTTAAATAGGCACATGAGAATTCACTCAGGTGAGAAGCCATATTCATGTGAAACTTGTGGTAAAAGTTTCTCTCAGAGTAAAAACTTGACTAGACACAAGAGAACTCACACAGGTGAAAGGCCGTATTCATGTGAAACTTGTGGTAAATGTTTCTCTCGAGGTTGTCACTTGACTAGACACATGGGAACTCACACAGGTGAAAAGTATTTTCCATGTTTGTAGAAGATTGAGACTGGAGTGCTTTTTTATCAATAAACTGTCCCAGAACATCTTTGCTGCTCTCCAGTTTATGTGGTGATTGGGGAAACATGACATCCCACATCCATGCATTCATACCTGGGAACACCCTGAACAGTGCTTATTTTAGCCTTGAATGTGTTAGTGGGTCATTTTAGGAAAGCATAGAAAAATGTTCAAATAGGTACAGGAAATGTATGGAAGCCCATTCCCACCAATTTGATTAAAATAAAATAATTTGTATCATGATTACGACTTAGCTTTCCCATAAATATGAGAGTATCTCATATTAATGAGATACTATCATAAATAGCTCTCAGCTGTAATAGTTCCAATGAGCTGCTATTATACACAGAACAATGTTTGGGATATTTTTGAAACAAGTTTTTGATGCAGGAGAGCTGCTGAAATGTTTGTCAGCAATTCAAGGTGAAAAAAGACTTTGCTACACTGTATGAAACAAGAAAAACTAATGGAGATTAAAAAGAAACAGAACATAACAAGTAGTACTTTAGCATTTGATGTAGGTCAAAACTGCCTCATGGGTTTAACAATAAAACTGAATATTTAGCAAGTAGTATTTTGTATACACTTCAGTCTTAGTCTACTGTTGCTAATGTTTTACATATATTTTTATTCACTATAAGTAAGTAAAGTGTAATTATTTAGCACTTACCACAGAAAGAAAAATCACAAAGTGCTTCACAAAGATCAAAGCATTGTACAGCCTTTTATTGTTGTAGTGATTATACTTATGCTACTGTCACACCTAAATTTCCTGTCTGATGGACAAAGGAATTTACTATACTTTTATAATGAAAGATTTAAACATAAGTTAAATGTTCTACTTATTAAAAGTGCTTAAATCTTTTCAAAATAAAGATTTTTTTAAAGTTCAACTTTTAAAAAGATTAGTTCGCAGGTCGAAATAAAGTTTTGAAGAGAGATAAAAAAAATACTACACAATTCTAAAAAAAAAAAAAACTTGGTGAAAAAACCACAGACATATATACATATATTGCAACTGTAGGCTGCACAAAAACGGGTATAGTTGCCCACGCTGCATAGACTTTGGAGAACGAGGAGACCCATCCAATATGGCGGCGACGCTGTTACGCTCTCCAGCGCCCAATGGAGCGTCTATATGTCTATGGAAAAAACTACTTCCGCCCATAATTGCAGACTACTTCCGGTAGAGGTATTTCCGGTAGAGGGACTATCCCGCCATCTTCTTCCGGTAGAGGTAAAAAACAATCAACAACACGGCTTCTTGATGTCTGCAGCCAGCTCTTGTCTATCTTCTTGGGTTTGTGGAGCGGGTAGGTGCTAGTGCGAGGTCTCTATCTGCTTTACAGCCATAATTATTAGGTGGAGCATTGATCAGGGATGAGTTTACTGTTCAGGTAGCTAATAAAAATGCAAGTAGTTAGGTTTTTCAGTTTGCAGACTGTGAATAAAACCCACAAGTAGTAGAGTAATTTAGCTTTTCTTGTTAGAATCATGGCAGAGTCTGGAACTAAAAGAAGGAAAGTAATGTCTTTGGAAGCTAGGCAAAAAAAGCGTGAGCGAGACAAACACTTTGCTAAAACTAGAGTTAACATCGGTGCAGCTTACGATCGTTGGAAGGAGATAAAAGAGGCAACAAAATCACGCACTGATGGTGACCTGGCTGTATTGCTACTGGACTTGTAAGTAATAATATATTTTTTCTAACAGTGTGGACCATTTGTGGGTATTTTTAGTATCAGTTTGTGTTAGTGTTAGCTTGTTGTTAGTGCAGCTAACACTAAACTGGTCATTTGTGTTTACTAATTGTATTTTGCTTTTCCAGTGCTGTTCTGAATGCAGTGTGAAAGAATATAACCCAACCAATTACACCAAATTTTTTGAAGTTGTGAATTGTTGCATATTCCATGCTAGCTCTGTTGATTGCTAACATTAGCTAATTGTTTTCTGTTATGGAATATAACAATGTGCTTTTTTAAATTCATACAAAAAATATAGGAAAATGTTCATTTACCTGATGGTTTCGGCTTCGTAAGAGCAGCTTTTAGCAAGTAAATGAAAATTGTCCAACATTTGTCTGAACTGAAGGAGAAAAAAATTACTTTTCAATTAGAACATAAACTATATACAGTAGATCTATTATGGAAGATATTTCGCTAGCTAAATTGTTATGTTTTGAACAATCGGAGTGCACAAGAATGCTGTGCATGTTTCTGTTTACACGTGCTGAGTTGTGTTGGCTAAGGCATTAGCTATTGTGCTTACTAACATATTGTGATTTTTTCCCCTCTAGACTTTTGCTTTGAATTTGACAGTGAAAACTGATTACAAAAACATCTAGTGCTTATTACTGTCTTGGGGTTTACAAACACAACACATGATGACTTTATACTTTTGTATTTTAGCTACCAGACACGGCGAGTGGCATCACCAAGCAAAACAGAGGAACCAGAACCTCCACAGATGAAAGAGGAGCAGGAGGAATTAGAACCTCTACGAATGAAACAGGAACAGGAGGAACCAGAACCTCTACAGATAAAAGAGGAGCAGGAGGAACTAGAACTTTTACCGATTCTAGAACATGATGAACTTTGCATCAAACAGGATAAAGAGCAGTCGATCCTGAAGCAGGAGACGGGTACCTCTCTTGTGACTCCTACTGATGAGGAAAGCGACCAGGATGAACCAGAACCAAACAACAACCAGCTCCTTTTTTCAAGGTTTCCTGAGTCTGAGATCCAAACCCAGGATGGAAGGACTCACCACTTCAGTGAGTCAGACTTAAGGGGACAAACTGGATTTGTGTAAAAACCGTCAACACTTTGTGAACTTGTTCCTCTCAGTGTTAACTAATGTCGATGTATCAGATGATTAAAATAAAATAACTGTTCTTATTGTCACATTAATCCAAATTTCCTTTTGTCTTTTAGCCTGTCCAGAACTCCCACAGCATCCTATCTGGGAAAAGGTGGTTGTGACTGACCAGCAGCTCTGTAGCCACGAGACAACCTCCAGTTTGGACCAGGAGGAACCAGAACCTCCACTGATGAAAGAGGAACAACAGGAATTCTTCATCAGTCAGCCTGAGGGGCAGTTCATTCTGAAGCAGGAAAATGTGACCTTCATGGTGACTTCTCCTTTTGAAGAAACAGACTGTTATAAACCAGAACCAAACAAGAACCAACCCTTATGTCCGATGTCTCCTGAAGCTGAGAACCAAGATCAGGATGGATGCAGGAACTCAGAATTAAATAGCAACGAAAAACTGAAACAAAATAAAAGATGTAAACAAACCAGCAATCACAGAAACAATGTAGACAGTCACAGAGGTGAGAAGCCATTTTCATTTAAAACCTATAGTAAACGTTTTTCTCAGTGGTGATTTAAATAGGCACATGAGAAGTCTTGACCATGTTTGGAGAAGATTGAGAATGGAGGATTTTTTTTTATCAATAAACTGACCCAGAATATCTTTGCAGCTCTCTAGTCTGTGGGGTGACTGGGTTAACTGACACCCCACATCCATGCATTCATACCTGAGAACACCCTGAACAGTGCTTATTTTAGCCTTGAATGTGTTAGTGGGTCATTTTAGGAAAGCATAGAAAAATGTTAAGAAATCCTCAAATGTTGCTTTTAGACCACTTCAAATAATTACAGAAAAGTATGGAAGCCCATTTCTGCCACTCAAAATTATTTGTATCATAATTACGACTTAGCTATCCCAAAATGATGAGATATCCATCTATCATCAGTACCCGCTTGTCCATGCAAGGTCACGGGGAGCTGGTGCCCATCTCCAGCAGTCTTCGGGCAAACAGGCGGGGTACACCCTGGACAGGTTGCCGGTCCATCGCAGGGCAACAGAGACACACATTCACACCTAAGAACAATTTAGAGAGGCCAATTAACCTGACAGTCATATTTTTGGACTGTGGGAGGAAGCCAGAGAACTCACGCATGCACAGGGAGAACATGCAAACTCCATGCAGAAAGACCCCAGGCCAGGATTCGAACCAGGACCTTTTTGCTGCGAGGCAGAAATTATGAGATAGTATCTCTTTATTATGAGAAAGTCTCATAATCATGAATCATCTCATTATTAGAGTGTCTCTTAATTTAGCATCTCATAATTATGAATTAGCTAAGTCGTAATTATGATACAATTTTTTTTATCAGAGTGGCGGGAATGGGTTTCCATATGTATGGGTTTTCATTGTCAAGCATGAAAAAACTCAAGTATTTTCAGAATAAAAACAGCTGCTTTAAAAACTTAAACAGGAAAGAGTCTAAACATCTGTCCAGTGTTATTTGAAGCTCTAAATACAACATATTATTGAGCAGTAATTAATCAACAAAAGTACTATTTTTTTTTTCTTTAAGAAAAACAGATGGAAAAAAAATACAAATTTTTCAAAAGTTAATTTAATGACAGTTTTGTACAAATATTTTACAAATAAAGTCTGGACTAAGTTCTGACCCTTCCAAGTGACGAGGCACAAAATTATCTTCCAACAACTTTTGCATTTTGTCACTAAAGTCATAAGAAACCTGAGTTTATACAAAATATTAAGTGTTTTACAAATGAGCGTCGCACAACGATGAAGCAATATAAAAAATGTAAATAATACGAGTCTAAATACCAAATGGAGTCGACTTTGTAGAGAATCAGACAAAAGCATCACAGCTTTTCAGCCTGCTGATAATTTAGAAAAACCTGTTTACCTTTGCAACAAAATAACACAGTGCATATGATCAGATGGTCTAAACAAGTGTATCAGAGGGCTTTACAAGAAAATGACCAGATGTGTCACCAAGCTGCCTGCATGGGTGGAAGGTGGAGCAGCCATTAGGAGGGTGCATCTTCACCACGGATAGCCTTGTACTTGGACATTTCCTCCGGGAAAACCTTACTGAGCTCGGAAATTAAGAGACTCTTGAATTTCTGCAAAGCAAGAGACATACAACAGTGGGTGTTAGTTTTCTCAAATGTGTTTCTGATGGTGGATAAATAAACTAATAAGCTTAATAATCTACAACAGCTGTTGAGGGATCTTACCGTCATGGTGTCTATCTTTCCTTTGACCTGCTCGTTTCTCGCCAACGCTCTCTCCAGACACTCCTTGGTGTAAAGCTGAGGGTTTCTGCCTTGATCAATGTACCTTCAACCGCAAGGTTTTAATGTCAGATGATGAGGAAGTCATTAAATCACAACAATATTAGCTACAATGTAATCTCTAGGCAACATTACATTTCATCACTAAGTCAGAGGCTATTTGATGTTTACATCTGCAGGCTGGATGTTTGTGCAACACACAGTAGTGGTGAATATAAATCAGATCTGGTCTATAATGTAGCAAATACAAGTAAATATAAGGATTATCCTACATAGTTTGACGTTGCTTATCTGTAAAAGGATATGCATCAAACTCTGCGTTTTAACATCAGAATAGAACCGGACTCACTCAAAGACCTCCAGAGGGACGTTGATCTCATGAAGCTGCTGTCGGCACTTCTCGATGTCTTGTAGCCCAGAAATCATGAAATTTCTAGAAAAGAGAAAGTCAAACACCGCATATTAGCGCCACGCGTGTTAGCGGAGCTCTAACTATGAAGAGGAAAAACCGAACTCACAGCTTCTGGTTGAGAACCACCTGGCTGC
This sequence comes from Aphyosemion australe, assembly GCA_006937985.1. NCBI lineage: Eukaryota > Metazoa > Chordata > Actinopteri > Cyprinodontiformes > Nothobranchiidae > Aphyosemion > Aphyosemion australe. The sequence continues at coordinate 867,722 of SSNS01000083.1, read as the reverse complement.
TGGACTGGAAGTCGCTAACAATGATTCCTAACTGTCGAATATTCTCCACGAATTTCTCCAGATGTTCCTCGAGGTTATCGAATTTTTCAGCCATATTTATTATTTAATCGCATTAAATAACCCGCAGCGTTTTCAAAACTCTCGTTATCAAACTGTGGCTATTTATTGTTAGCAGTCAACAGCGAAAATAATCAGCAGCACTTTACGGCCACCTACCCGGAAGTGTTACCAGGGTTGCGGCGTAAATTGTCGTAACGCGCATCAATGTGTCGTGTTGCCTGTAAGAAGCTGAGAGACGAATAAATTAGTAAATAAACACCTTTAACAACACTTAGTTGTTGTGTAAGTGCAAGATTTGAGTGGATGTTCAACATTTCTTCTTTCAACCATCAAAAATATGTTTTCATGCTTTATAATTCATGTTAAGACTGATCTATAACCACTAGAAATATGTTATATATATATATATATATATATATATATATATATATGTGTGTGTGTGTGTGTGTGTGTGTGTGTGTGTGTGTGTGTGTGTGTGTGTGTGTGTGTGTGTGTGTGTGTGTGTGTGTGTGTGTGTGTGTGTGTGTGTATGTTCAGAAAGCTTCATTGGGCACCTGTGGACTCGGTGGTCTTTTTCATCCCTTCCACACATCTCTAACTGTTATTTAAAAGCTACTTTCTTCCATGCTGATAGACAATTTGCACCTAATTCACTACATTGATATCTAGAGTGTCGCTCCATACCCCTCCATCCATAGATGGATGCATGGAGTGACATCCTTATTATTAGTACAATTAATTTACATTATAATTAACATTTGTGAGTTACATGTTCCAAAGCCAATATATATGTTATCATCTAAAGGAAACTTTTTGAAGAGAATGTGTTTATGGAAAACTAAGTTCAAATAGTATTTTTGATGTTGATGATTCTGATGTTATGATAAATAATGCATGAATGGTTTAAAAAGCAGTTAAAACATTTTTTCACTTGATTTTTGTGATGTTTTTGGGTTTTTTTGAAGCCCTTTGTAGTATTTATTTTGAAGGGCAATGTAATAGCCTACATTTGGGACTTTACTTTTACATAAAAGTAACTTTTGAGAAATACACAGGTCCAGATTTTACTGTCAACATAAAAAGAAACTAAAAGTAAAAATGAACATATAGTGATGGTGGTGATGTCACTCCACTCTGGCATGCCTCTTGTCACCCTCACAGTTTCAAAGAAAAATGGTTGGAAAAAAATTCCAATGGCGTTAAAACAGGATATCGAGATACTTGCCCTTCAAAATAAAATCAAGATAATGGTTTCAAAACTATAGGTAGTTAGGCAACCATGGTAGATGTGTGTGTTAAAGGTGCCATAGGAGATGGTTTTCTGGAGCATTTTTTGCCATATTGCTTGAAATAATCACATAGCGATGGCAGTCAATAAATTAAACGTTTTATGAAAAAAAAGAATAATTTTAATCGTCCTGAAACGTACAATCCTGGAAAAACCTCATCCAATCATTGTGAACATCCCGTTCTTATTAATTGGATCATAACCCATCAAACTGCTCTCTGACCATCCCTCCCACTGTTGCACGTAGGGGGGCTGTCTGCACGAATCACGTGTTCTTGGCTCGGAGCAGCTGAACAAGAAGCGAAGCCAGAGCTGGGCAGCCTTCTGTCATGGACAGAATGCACCATTCTGTTTGTGTATAATTTAAAGCAACACTAAAGAGTTTTTAACACTTTAAGCTATTTCTTTCAAACTGGTTTCAGTGGTTCTTCAGCCAGAAACGTGAGCAATTTCACATGGAACAGCCTTCTGTCGCCCTCTGCTGACCAGAAGCTGCACTTATGGGCTTTGTGGTTTGGTTAGGAACACTAGTGGGAGGTCTATACCTCCTTTATGGCAATAGCTGTTTACTGTGCAGCTAGGTAATATAATGGCTATAGTTAGCTTTTTCAGTTCACCGACTGTCAATAAGAAGCACAAGAAAAAGAATGTTTAATGGCGGAGGGCAGGGTGCATTTAGGGCTCCCCCTTGGTGTGTCCGTTGATGGCTTTCGGGGAGCCCCACACCATGATTGGCACAACAACTTAGTAACCCCAACTCTTACCGGCGGGGTATCCCCCAACTCCCGCTCTTCAGTCTGTGCTACGGAGAACAGCAACCACTCACTAAGCAACTGCAGGGAAACAAACCTGGTGCTGCTCCTGCCCATCACCATTTGGGGGAGCAGGGCTCCCCTTAGCTCCGCCATAATTCGAACCCTGGTTTCTGGACGTTTTGACCAGTATCTGGGGGTTTTCCCAGATTGTTGGTGGCACTGAGCTGCTGTGATTTTTATAAGAATAAAACAAGAAAGCTAAAAAATAGCCTAATTTGTCACCATAAAATGGAAAACTATATTAGCTAGCATATCGTTATATGGTTACATGCGTTATGTTGGGAGTTATGGTAGAAAAGATGCCAACAAAGGTTTGAAAAGGTGAAACTGAACTCTTGGAACAAGTATTTCCTGTATTCTGGAATCTTGGGGGTGCTGAAGAAAGGGGAATAGATCTTATTTCAAAATGTATGGCCAGAAAAAAATCTTCTATTCCACCTTTAAATCAAAACATTAAGGAACCAGCTCAACATTATAGTGTAGACAGAGCGTGGCCTGCTTTGACGTGCTTTTATTTTGAAAAGCGAGCAGCCCGTTGAGAAGGAGGAGCAGGAGAGGGATTACAGGGACTCGTCTTCTTCGGCTGCTTTAAAGCAGGAGCTGCCGCAGCTGCAGACACACGTCAAAGAACCTCCTCCACCTTCTTCACCACCTCCTCTTCCTCCTCCTCCACCTCCTCCTCCTCACTGCAGCTCTCACCGACGGTAGGTCCACTGGATGGTGGAGCCCGTTGATCGTGTTACGCAGCAGCGGGATCGGTGTCCGGGCGACATAACAGGACACAGCGCGCGCATACTCGGAATTTCACCAGTCCACGGTAGGAGAGCAGACTTCCACCGGGCTGCAGGTAGATCAGACAGGGCAGACCTGCATGTTCCTTATAGAGTTTAACCATGCTTTTAGATTTTATTGGTCTCACATGTCATCTGTGGGGGGTTAATGTGTTTCTGTCATGCGTAAATAATGAATGTCACGTTGGTTTTCTGTCTCTGGCCCGCGTTCCTGCTTTAGTCGTGTCAGTTTTAGCCCAGTGTGTCCTTTATGTAGCCTTTACATCATCTCCCTTTGATTTTCCTCGTGGATCCCGATAGTCTACACCCTTCTACCCAGCTGTCTCCCCTAATTGGTTCTGCGTAACGCATCGTCCTATCATGGAACAACTGCAGTCATGTCCGCTTTAGGAATACCAAACAAAAAAAGGCTGGATTCGTTCATCTGTTTGACAACGCTGTTATATTCGACGTTGGTTGGTGATGAATGTGTTATTCATGTGTGCTGTTGCTGCTTTTGCTTCCAGTGGCACCGCGCAGAGACGATGCGCTGAGGAGAAAAACGGCGCAGGCTCCCCCGCTTGTTCAACCCGAGGCTGCAGCGAACGGAGGGGGTGGATTGCGGTATAACGAGGTTTACAATCAGCATCCACAAAGGTCGTGTCTGTGAGGGGATAAGCGGACTCGAACGGGAGAGTCTCGCCCCTGAGCGGGGTGATCAGCGGAGACGTGTAGTACGTCTAGATAAATTATGGCCACCCTACTGCGGAAAATCGGTCTGATCCGTCTGCACGACCGAGACACAGAGGACCCAAAGCATCATCAGGGCTCGCTAAAGGGGACCAAAGGGAACCAGAAGAACAACGCCAACAAACATTGTCAGACCGCCAACGAAACCAACCTCCTGAGCACCCCGGAGATCAAGGCGAGGAAGCTGGACCAGCACGGCAAGGACAAGCAGGGCAAGGATGCGAAGGAGAAGCAGCAGACGGGAGGAGGAGGGAGTAAAGCCACCAGCGCCTCCTCCGTAACGCCGCTGGCGCCTCACCGGCAGCACTGCACCCAGGTGCGGACGCGGAGGCTGATGAAGGAGCTGCAGGAGATCCGGAGGTTAGGGGACAACTTCATCACGGTGGAGCTGGTGGAGGACAACCTGTATGACTGGAACGTCAAGCTGCACCAGGTGGACAAGGACTCGGCGCTGTGGCAGGACATGAAGGAGACCAGCACCGAGTTCATTCTGCTCAACGTCACCTTTCCAGATAACTTCCCCTTCTCGCCGCCGTTCATGCGCGTTCTGACGCCCCGGTTGGAGAACGGCTACGTGCTGGACGGCGGGGCCATATGCATGGAGCTGTTGACCCCCCGCGGATGGTCCAGCGCCTACACGGTGGAGGCGGTCATGAGGCAGTTTGCTGCCAGCCTCGTAAAAGGACAGGTGAGGAGGGGGTGGACCATCATCAACCATCAGGCACATGAATCATCTCCTGTTATTAGTCATGACCCGCTCTGGGTCTGCGTGATCCATGCGTAAATCATGCGTAAAACTATTTATAAGCAAATTATTAAAGCCTAACCTGGATTTATGGCGCCTTAAAGTAATGTTGGCCCATGTCAGAGTGAAAAATATGATATATAGGAGGTTATTTTTATTGATTTTGTATAAGCATCAATATTTTGTGGAATTCAGGATGTTTATGTGTGCTTTAGGTTCCATCATCCTTTCAGCTTTGAGCAAACTGTAAATACTCATCTTTACTTGACTTTACGGCAGCCATTTCATGCAGTGCCCCCCTCTGTCTCTTCTCTGCAGTGGTGTTGTGCTCTGCTTTTATCACCTCCATAAATCAGCAGCATTTGATAACAAAAGCCTGCTGCCATGACAAAGACTATAGTCTCAGTATCCGTAGCCCCTTCGGACTATTCTGAAGGAGAAATAAAGCACACATGCAACATGTGAGGATGGCTGCAAAGACAGATGGAGACACCCAGACGGCAGGTAGCCTACAGTTGTCCTGAGTGATTTAGGCTGTCTGGATTATGTAATCTTGTCAAATCTGTTCTGCACATCCTCAGAGCAGAGCATGGCAGCGGCTCTGCTGTTCCAGGGAAAATGGCTGCAGGTTTGCATGCACTCATGGCTGAGACTCCCTGTTCTCCACCCAGAGGGGAATCACAGCTTTAAAAGCCCATTTTCTCCACCATATGCCCGTCATCCCTCTCTCTCTCTTTGTCTTTGACATCAGCTGCATGGTGGCGCTGTGCTGTCAGACCTTATGTAAACTGTCACTGGGTCCCCCTCAACCTTCAGTGATATAACTGAACATTATCCCAGAGTCATCTGTGGTCATCATGCACGTCATAAAGAGAGGTCGTGTTGAAACATGTCCTCGCGTTTTAGATAGAGAGAGAGGAGAATGTGTGTTTAGACTTGATTTGCTGCACGGGGGAGATGAGCAAGCAGCTCTGCAGTCTTCCCTAATTATGGTGCAGAGTCTTCCTTGTTTGCTAATGGAAAACATATTGATTAATTATTCCTTAGTGTGTCCATTTCTATCTCATTATTTTTGGATCCACATCAGCGCTCGCGGTGTCCTGATTTTTCTGGGAGATCTATTTACCTCCTGTGCATCACGGGCCTATATATAAATATACCTAGACACACAGAATATATTTACTTGTCCTTGGCTGCTGGTTCCCCGTGACAATGGTGCTGTAGCCTGTTTAGTAGCTTCCTGCCTATTTTTAGTGTGCGAGGATACATGTGGTGACACGGTGCTAAGCTGAGCGTCAACAATGTCTTCACATGCAGATGAGAGGAAGTCCATATCCGGTGATATTTTTAGTTTTTCATAGAGCAGAGGCCACCAAACATCCGCTTAGAGGATAAAATTAGTCAGAAATGTGATCATTTACTCTCTGTCTCCGTAAACAAACTCCTGTAGGCAGCAGGTAGACAGGACCTGTCTGGGGGTGTCTTTGTAATGAAATCCAGTTTGGTCATTTGATCGGTGCAACTGGGTGTCAGTGCAGTTGTGTTTAACAATGCACCGGTGTATGGAGCTGCAGGATAGTCTAATTCGTTCTGGCATTTTGCTCTGCAGACATAGATTTTCCTGCTAAAATTTAGACCTAAAGGTAATTAAAAAGAGGTAGAACTAATAATAATAAAAGTAAAGTTTGTTTATATAACACGTATCACAAAGTTTTCAATATCTTCTTGAGGGATAAATCTTTTTATCTAAAGGAAGCTAACCACCAAATCTACTAATTAGAGATTGACCGATATGGGTTTTCTATTGCCGATGCCGATTTCTAGAGGTCATGATCAGCCGATATGTGCTGCCATTTTTATGTGCCAATTTTCATGGCCAATATTTAGAAACTATCCACCTTGTTTACATTCTAAAATGATCACTAACATTATTTCTGAACCTGAATCGGGTTTTGAACCCGGAATTAAACCGTCTACTTAAGTTAATGAAACAAATCATTAAATTGGCCAAGTATTAAATACGAATCAGGTAATTTATAAAGAAATGTCAGTTTACGACAGTGTTTTACAGCATTTACTAAGCAGATGTTTTTCAGGAACTTAAATAGATTCAAATAAAATTCTGCAGCAGCATCAGGCTGCCCGTGGATGTGCCTGTTTTTAAATTTGGCTCTACTAAAGAGAGATCAATATCGTCCTGATATATCCTTACTTCTAAAGCTGTTCATCTATTGTGAGAATTTGCAATTTTGCTAGAAATGTAATCATGTAATTGATTACTGTCATTTTATGGAAAGCAAAGATCTCCGATAAGTTGAAAATATAAGTTTCAGATAATGAGAGTGAAAACCAGCAGGGATTATAACAGATTAGTCTGAATTAAAAGATGCTCAAAGCATTTTCTTTATCATTGTTGCTTCAGTGAAATTAATGGATTATTACATTATCCCAAATTAAGAGTTCCCCTAGATCCCTGTAGTTTTTACACAAGGTCAAACAAAATTTTAACATATATAAAAATTATAGTTATCACTACATGCATACTATGTTTTTTATGTAATTGTACCATTTTAGTTTTGTAATATCTTCTCGTAACAAAATTATAGTGAAGGGATGATTTTAAACATTTTAATTAGTTGTTAATTTGGGATTAAAGAACACCATTGTGCAGTTTTGTTCATAATCTGAACTACAGAGCAGAGAACTCCACTTTAGCTGAGTTGGTATCTAAGTATTTGCAAAAAACAACAACCAAAACTTTATGAATGACAGCAGGAACCTGTTGGATGAACTGGAACTTTGTAGACTTGGTGTAGATGTAGTGCAGATGAGCTTTTGGCAAGTCTCAAATATTATTTGTCACAATTTGTGCCCTAAATGTGCATAATGTAAGAAAGTAAGAATGACATCCTGTGGTTTGGTTACAGTCCTTTTTCAAAACACACAAGTGACTTTCTCACTCCCGTTCTGTGAGTTTCATCATGGCTGTTTCCAGTTACGGATCAGCACCAGAAGATTCTAGATGACCAGCGACGATAAGTCATACACAGTAGGTTGATAAGTAGATAAAAACATTGTCATATCTGGTGTTAGCACTCTTGGGTGTTGTAGTGAGCATTTACTACACTTTACACTTTACTACTAAAGGGGTAATATGTCCCCGGAGCCCTTTTTATAAGACACACCATGCCGGCAAATCAGCGCAGTATTACAGCAACGTGTTTCTTATGAACGCGCCATGGCGGTATCACGTTGCGGGAATTTTGCGGCATTCGTGCCACCACGCTTGATGGTAATATTGTGGTAATATTGCAGCTTCGCTGGTCTTATAAACGCACATTAAGCGTTGGCGCAACAGAGGGAGGTGTCATGACCATGTGATGAATTAATGCCGAGCTCCGGCCCGGAACTATTTTGAAAATGAAAGTAAACGCGCTTAAGTTTCACTTTTGTAAACAGAATCAGCTGAGATGATCATTTGGAGCGTTGCGGTGTACCGGGAGCTTTTCTTCGTTAGATCTGCAGCTCAGATCATCTGACAGCTCACAGGGATGGTGGAGGACACACACCTGCGCAGCTTCGTTATGTCCAAGATACACGGAAGTCCGCGACAGTGCAGAGACCGCCCCCATACCCCCTTTATGCCGCCATCGCGTAATCTTTTATAAAACGGACATGATTGCGCAACATTACCGCCACGGTCTGAGCTCTTATAAACGACCTAACGCTCCCTGATGCCGCATCGGCGTTGCGGCAAATTGGCGGCATTGTTTTATAAAAGAGGCTCGGGATTAGATGGAGTGCAGTGGTTTGCCGTCTTCCTGTTAGCTTGCCGTTATAGTTCTGAATGACTCATTAAAGGAAGTAAAACGCCACGATTAACTCATTATTCACTTCACACACACATTTCACTGTCATGTCCAGTTGGTAATTGAAAAAGTAGCGTGAGACATTTTTAGAGCCGACTATTTGCTTCTAATTCACCGTTAGCATTGTTAGCTCAACGTTAGCCTCTAGCCTGCTTCACCCGATATCAAAATAAAACAAAAATATGTTGTGGCTTCTTAGAGGTACAAGAAATAACTTCTGGGTCGCTCCTATTATTAGCTAATATACTGTCCACAACTCTGGAGCTTTTTGCTTGCCATTGTTGAAATTGGAATGCAGACGTAGCAGCGTTAGCTGGTGCAGACTTAGCAACTCTGCAGGCTCATGGATTGTAAATAAAGAAGGACTACATCCCTTTTTAGCATTTATAAAAGGAAAAAAACTGACAACCCTCTAGCCGGCTAAAAAGGAAATCTGTTTCAATGTAACCTTGCTTCCAACGTGATTGAGACATTAGACTGTTTTGTTATTATTTGACTGTAAAATTATTACTTATTGTACCTTTAATGAGGATCTTCTGTGAGGCTGTACCGACATGCAGGAAGATGAGGGTGCTGCACCTTCAGGCTTAACCAGGAGGATCCTGAGTTCAATGTGGCAAATCAAAGCATCTTCACCGTATTCCTGTATAAACAACAACATAAATCATTATTTCCTCATTAGATAATCATGAATAATGTTTCAGAATGGAGCCTAAGCTTATAAGATTCTCAGGACCAGTCTCTGAACATCAGTTTGCTCTGAAGATTAAACAATAAAACTCTTAAGCTTAAGTTTAATCTACAACAGCATTTTATGTAACATGTCAAGCTGTGAAAATATGCATGTGCACAATGGCTTTCCACAAATCTTGTTTGCTGTGAAAGATCTGAACACAGCTTCCATTTTTCAGTAATGTAACACACAATCCCACACCCAATTTTAACTTAAATTCTATCTTGTTTTCATTTGTAGACGTACGTTCAGTGAGAGTTTCATTAGAATCTGCCAGGTAGTTTTTGAGATACACACACGAGCTAACAATATTATAACCTGCCTTTGCCGTTCGCAACAGGCAGTATAAAAGGAAAGAATACTGATTTTTAAGGTGGTAAAATTAGATTTGTTCTGGTTTTGTTCTAATGATAATTAATCCAAGATGTACCGTTACGCAGCAGATTGGAATTATTTTATAAGTGTGAAAGAAAAACAAATCAAACAAGAGTTTTAGACATAGTTCTAAGATGATATCATAGTGTTATTTTTACTGGAAAGTCCCTACCTAATGAGTTTTCACAGGTGTTGTTATTTAGCCAATGAGGAAAGAACAGAACTTGACTATAATCCTCTTTTTCAAATATCCTGTTTTATATTCTGGGTTGGTTTCCCAGTTTAACCTCGCCTAGACATCTAGACAGACTGTAGCCGTCGGTCTAGCCACGCTCCATAGGAGCCTCAGCAGGTCTACCATTGGCCCGATCAGTTTTGTGTTATGCCAATCACAGCGCTCCATTGGTTTGGTGGGCGGGATGATGCGATGGAGCAAAACAACAAAGATGACAACTGCTCATTTTAAACGGCTTTGGCATCAACTTGGGACTTGGGCTTCTCTTTGAGTCAAGAGCAGATAGAGGTACTTAGGTCCTTTATTTAGAAAAAGGATGGATTTGCTATGGGTCTTGGCCAGACCCGCACTTGCACCCTTGCGCCCTTCAATTACACGAGTGCGTAGGGTGTCCCGATTCTCAAGTGCGGAAGGTGACCACGCCCCTTTTGCACCCTTAACCCGCACTTCGCCCATGTCCGCATCTATGCAGACTTTGGGCAAGGGTATTACCCACAATCCATTGCTGCATAGGAATTTTGAGAAGAAGGCGGAGCAATGGCTCAAGCCTTGTCTGAAAATATGTACTTTCAAATGAAAGAAGTTCATCTTAAGATGATTAATGATATTTATTTATGCTCTGAATGTTTTAGACTAAGATCTAATGTGGACAGCAATGAATTTAAACTTTAGTCAAATAATTGTTTGAAAGTTGTTAATAAAGATTTTTTAAAAGTAGCACAAACAGTGACCGGCATGCGTCACGGTCAATGACACAATGCTCCTTGTCCCAATCGGCACACGTGTGTACTACACACTCAGAGCCTTACTGTACACCTCCTCTAAGTGCACTTCACAGAAGGGCATAGGACGCAGTGCGAGTATTGGAATTGGGCCTAAGTTCGTCTGCAGTGACACACCCATTCTGTGATTGACATCTATACGTAAGCAGGTGTCTAACGCTATTGCCTAATGTTGAGCGGCGCTCAAATCAAATTGGAAGCCTTTACGGGACGTGGGGTGGGCGTATTGGGTAAGACTATCACTTTTATGGATTTCTAAAAAATCAAACATATTCCCTGAAAGGGGGAAAACTCCAGATTGCTGCTTTAATGACCAAACCATGGAGTCTTCTTAATGATCCGACGACGGCATTGATCTCTGTTTGTTTGTCCCGACCCTTACAGTACATGTCTGCATTATGTAACACACACCCCACCCCCATCCCACCTGACCCCTAGAGCTGCCTCCCTACATGCACTGGGGCCTTCCCCGCTCTGCCCATTGACTGATCTCCATTCCCACAATTACCCAACAGCCACTCTTCCCGAGTGCGTCCCTCTCAATGAGCGACCGCTTAGCTGAGGCAGATAAACACTGACAGGGCACAGCATCAGCCCAGGGTTAAGCCACAACACACACACACACGCACGTCTCCGTCCATTTTTTGATACATCATCAGCAAACACTGCTGCTGTTACTAGTGATGCTGGATTTTCTGTGTGTGTTACCTAAAATAATCTGCATTTCTTCTCACCGAGCAGGTGTGAGGAAGAGCTTTTTAGGTGGCATTCTGTTGGGGGTTTCCCAGTAAAGGCTTCTGGTAAAAGATGAGGATTTCCTTTAATAAGGCCTTTAAGCTAGAAATGGGAACAAAAACCCAGTCTCCAGTATAACATCCAGTCATTTTTTAAAGGGAAAACAAAGTGGGATACTTTCTTTTTTTCATTCCAGCTCTCACCAGCTTTGAAACTCAAGCTATCTTCCATGAGGCTATTCCTGTCCTGTCTTGTTTTGGTGCAGATAACTTGATTTATTTGAACTACAATGTTCCCGACTGAATTAAATGTACCGACTTGCCCTGATGGACATTTGGAACTTGCCATTTCCACAAAATGGAAACCTGATGAAATAACAGGGCAAGCTCTTCAGATCGTCTCTATTGGCAGAGAGAAAAGTTGACAGGGAGTGTGTAAGCGTCTCTAAGCTCCATGGTGAAATGAGGCCACTGTTGCTACAGGAATGGAAACTGCAACCCTAATCTCCAGATCATTCAGTTATCACCTCATCCTCTTTTATCCGCTGCATCACTTTAACCCCAAAATAGAAATGCAAAGTGACATATTACTGCACTACCAGAGGCGATGAGAGCAAATATTGGATATTCCATTAAAATATCCCACTGGAAACTAGAACTAATGACTAAAAAGCAAATGTTATTAAGAGGAAATAAACATTTATTCATTACAAATAGCATGTTTAATCTTTTAATTTTTTTTTTAATGTTAGTTATTTCCTGCCCTGTTACCCCAGCTTTCCACTGGACGTGAAAGAGGCGCAAAACGGCCGCGAAACATACTACACGGCAATTAGCCGCCATTAGAGTAGACAGGGTGCTTTCCACCAGCAGCTATGTGTAACATTCTGGACGCGTCCCAGAAGCGACGGGACGCTATCGTTACATTTCGAGTCTATTTTTACGCGCTACGCTTCTGAAATACGTAAATTTCCGCAGTTTAGATCGGGACAGACAGGAAGTCAAACACGAAGGCAGTGTGAAACATCCGGAGACTTCCAAAATAAAAGTCACGTGCAGTACGTCATCACATGTGAAACCCCCGTAGCCGACGTTTTGGATACATGCAGCCGTCTTTCTACTTGCGTGTTATTGTGCGGACTTCTGAAATCACACGTGGTGTTGGAATTCTCCCGTGATTTCGTGACCTCACGGGATCAGCTGTGTGGAGCGCTTTCACTCCTGTTTCGCGTCAGAAGGGAGCTCGCAGGCAAAACGCCACTATTTCGTTACACGGCGCTTTCGCGGCCGGTGGAAAGCCGGGGTTAGTTTGTGATATATTTGTATAAAATCTTACTATTGGGTCATTCTGCACTTTGTAAATTCTGACCAATCAAGGAAGGTCATGATCAGCGTATCAGAGTATGTTACTCGTTACAATTAAGCAACTAGGTTCAATGGAATAAGTTGACTTAACTTAGTTAAGTGAATGCAACGAGTGTACCAAAGTAGCTCAAAAAGGAAATAGCAGACACTTGCTTTCATTTTCAAATTAGATTTTTTTTTTGACTGACATTTTTGTGAAGTACCGTACATTTATAAAAAAAAAATCTATGAAAAGCTGAATCAGAATCAGTTTTTTTCTTTTTCATAAAACAAAGCTGATCCAAGCTGGTAGTACTTGTTTTGGCCAGACCCAGTGACTCATAATCACACAGGAATAATTACATTTTGTTTACAAGTAAAAAAAAGTAGACAGAGTGGATTATGTGTCAAGACTACATGAAAACCCATGTTTTGGTTTCAGCTTTGGAATAATGAGCCCGTTCATCATTTGTTTCGCCAGAAGAAGAGTTCTGAGGGATCGAGGTGTGTACTTTAGCTGTGTAAGAGCGTACGGTTGTTTTTCTGCACTGCAGCATGCAGAGGAGCAAACCCTCTGAGGAAATTTCATTAGTATTGGTTCCAAACAAAGCCTCCTCTGCAGCGTTACAGTGTGTCCCAACAAATCCAGCATTACTCTTTTGTTTACTGAGTCAACACCCATCAGAATTGATGCGCCGCCACAGAAAGACCAGTGGACCAGCCGGACATGTTCATTTTGTCCCCTGCTTTTGTGATGCCGCTGCTTTTCGGGAGCGATTTGAATACATGAAACAAGCAGTGCCACTGGTCTGAATCACATCTTTGTCACGCCTCTGTTGTCATGGCCATGGACGTCTCCCAGCATTAGTCTCTCTAGCATGAAGGCAGTTGTCTCCCTCCTACGTAAAGTTCTTGAAGAAAGACTTTGGCGCCACTGACAACATCAAAATAAGCAGCTTCATCACCATTCCTCTCTTTCCAACCATCTTATCCCACGTGTATTATTAGGTTTGTGTGGGATGGAGGGAGGGCGTCAGCGTTGTGTTGCCTGGGTGAAAGGTCTGATGGTGCGATGCTTTTCACACTGAGCATGAAAAGGCTATATGCACGAATTCTCCCATGTGCACAGCCTTTACATCACTTATCGCAGTGGCTGCTGCTGGTCCACACTTCACTCCCTGGTGCGCGGTGTATTTTCACTTCTGATTGAACCTGACGTCTTAAAAGCTCTTCCCCTGCCTTTAATCATTGATCTGATACTGGTCAGCCTGCATTCAGACCACTAGTCCTGCCAACATCTCCCCTGCAGTCGTGCATTCACCATTAACTTCATCCATGTGTATGCGTAGGCTGGGCTTCCATCTTTATATAAACGGCCTAAAAAGATTACAACTGGGATTGAGTTTGATAACGCTGCTGACAGCCATCTTTCTGTGGATCTGACAGCACACTGATGGCAAACGGTAATATTTTGACATGTGCCGGTTTTTGTAGTTAACAAAATGATACTTCTCTTTCAAAAAATTCAATAAGTCACTGGAAATACTCAGTCATAATAACAGTTCTTGCATAAAAAGAATCAGAAATGAACATTTTGAATTTAAATAATATTTTGGGATTACATCTAAGTGGCAATAAAAGAAAGATGCACAAATATTAATAGTTCATTACATTTTTGACACTGCTAACAAGATTGTGCTTTTAGCATTTTTTTAAAGATGAAGACAATTGTTTTCTCTAATTGAAGAAAATGTTTTATTGAATTCAAATTTAATTTATTCTTCTTTGAGATATTATCTGATACACACATAATGCAGTGTAAAGGGGACATATTATGCAAAACTCACCCCTCCATGCTGCCATGTGGGTCTCTACTGCCTCTATAAACACTCCAAACATGAAATAAACCTGTGCATCTGTTTCCTCTCAGTAGCTACGTTTACATGCGCCAAATTTCCCCAATCCGATTAAAATCTTGGTTGATCAGAATTCCCAAACCTCTGTTTACATGGACACTAACTGGAATGATCCGATCACGCCGCGATGCCCGCACCATAGTTTGCGCATGCGCAGACTTGTCTTTCCCGGAAGAGAAATTGTAAACAAACGCCATCTTGTCCGCACGTCTTTCCCCTTGCATTTTATTTGCTTATTCTCTAGCTTCGGTGAATTCCCACTTCCTGCATCTTTAGATGCACTTTAGTTGCACTTGAGTGTATAACTCGGCATTTTTAACCGTTCGGCCATCGAGATGTTCAGTAATATTGAGCTCCCGTAGTATTTCCAGTAAAAAATAGTGTCGGCAACAGACCACTTCTGTTTACAGCCCGCCATGTTTTCGATCTGTCCTGAGCATGCGCAGAGGCGGAAAGAGGGCACGCTGAAGTTGCACACATGCGCAGTGGGCATTATTTTACCCCAACGATCCGAATGGCTGTGTACATGGACGCCAATCGGATTGACGATCGGACAAAACCACCTCTCTCAATCGGAATGAAATTTCATTCGGATCAGGCCGAATCGGATCAGAATATTCCGATTGACATGTTTACATGACGCATTTTTGATCCGATAGGGCGTTCAATCCGATTACTTGTGTCCATGTAAACGTAGCTAGTGTTGGGTTTTAGGAATTATGTGCCTAAAACAGGCTGTTTCCAAAAGTCCCCGTTTGTGATGTCACAAATGGGGATGTTAGCATAGAGCTACCTCTCATGTGATTTCCTTCTGGAGGAGCAGCAGCTCTACTCTGAGCCCCTCCCAGATATTGGAGCTTCTCAGCTTATAGTAGCCTGAGTGGGGGAGGGGTGGGCGTGGCCAGCTCCAGCTTCTTTCTGGAAGGTACTGAAAATGTCAAGAATAAAACTGCTGAAATTGCTTTATGTGAGAGGGATTTTATGCAAAAAACTTCATAAACATGTTTTGTATTGACCATAGAACTAATATAATTTAAGAAAAAAGTCATAATATGTCCCCTTTAGTTATGTTCTCCTGTTTTCCCACAGGGGCTCTATAGTATTTACACTAGTAAACTAATTATCTTTATGCTTTTAACTATTGATTAAACAAAATGAGACATCAAAAGGTCACTTTTATCATTAGGTTGCCATGACGGCTTTATCAGTTACTTCCATGATACAGGCAGAACAGTCTATCGATTTTCATTCCAAGTTATTGATTGTTAATCAATAATGACAATAGCTGTTAGATGCAGCTTTAAATTGAGGAACTTGCATTTGGAACCCTTAAAGATCTACATTCTTTACCTGTCCACAGTCCTAACCTCATTTTCCTCTCGCCTCTGTCTCCTGCAGGGTCGTATATGCAGGAAATCAGGCAAGTCCAAGAAAGCTTTCAGTCGTAAAGAAGCCGAGGCCACCTTTAAGTCGCTGGTGAAGACCCACGAGAAGTACGGCTGGGTGTCCCCGCCCATCTCCGACGGCTGAGCACCGAGCCGGCGTCTCCCCCACCCCTGTGCTAGCCGGAGTGGAAAAACCCCAGCTAGCTCCGACACGCAAACCAACACACCACGCTAACTGAACATGATCTCATCTTCACCTTTGGCTGTTTCACTCAAGGCTTTTTCTTTATTAAATTTTCTTTTCCGGTTTATGGTTTTGTGTGTTCTAGGGTTTTTTTTTGCATCACATCTCCAACCTTTCGGAGGGTTGTCGCGCGGTAAACTTCCGCCACTATTCAACAAAAAAAAAAGCAACTATTTTCTTTGACTTTCTTCTTGCAAAAGGATTCTTTCCCTAATTTTGGAAAGACCTGGGAGTGAGATGTGTGTATACGTGTGTTTGACTCCGTCACCTCATCAGCTGGGAGTGTGTGCACGTGCATCGGAGTGTGCATCGCTGTTGGTGGACCTTTTTTATTTGTGTTTATTTTTTTCTGGTGTTTCATTTTTTTTTCTTTCCGGATGCACACCCATGCATGTGCAGTCAGAATAATTGGATCTTGTGGACTTTTTCCACCTTTGTGAAAGACTAAACTGACTGAAGGAGACTCATTCCATCGGTCCTTACTCCTCTGAACACCACAGCCAACCATCCCTGTAGCTGTCGGGTCATTTACATATTAATGAAGCTGTTAATGTTTAATAGGCGAGCAGCGCGCTGGCGTTTACACCTACTCATTCAATACTTCATTTTCCTTTTTCTTTCGACTGTGCCGTTGCTCACAGTTCAATGCAACATAAAGATTGTAATTTACGTGGAGCTGTGCTCTCTTTCTTTCACTTTTCTTTCTAAAACTAGCTTTGTTTCTCTCTTTCTGTCTCTTGTGAGCTCACTGTAGATGGGAATTGATTCCTAATGAAGAAAAAATAGCGTCATGTTATGCTGAGCCGGTGTACGATACTGAGAATAACAGTCATCTTCTTTTGTTTGGTGTGTGTGTGCGTGCGTGTGTGTGTGTAGGATTTGAAGAAGACTGTAATTCCCATGATTTAGATACCAGATGGTACAGCTGAAGGCCGGGCCTCAGTGTGTGTGTGTGTGTGTGTGTGTGTGTGTGTGTGTGTTAGCGAGGAGGACAACCCTTTAAACAGTAAAAAAAAATTACTGTGAAATGACACTACGGCCTAAAGGGAGATAGTTTTCTTTCTGCTAAACTACTAACCGTGTCGTTCCACTGTCTGTGTTAGCTCTTTATTGAAAGTAACGTGAACATGAGTGCAGTTATGACCTAAAATCTTTTTTTTTTTTCGGTTAGTTATAAACACAGAAAAGTTTGATCCGCGCTCCAGACGCGCACACTTGACCTCGCCGCCACTCACCTGAGAAGAAAGACAGGCAGGATCAGGAGCGCTGCTGAGGATGGAGAGGTGCTTTAAACAAGTGTTTGCCTCAGAGCTCTCCTGACGGATGCCTGTTAGGAGAACTAAAAGCAGCAGGGAGGAGAGGAGGAGGAAATCGTGTGAGCTTTGATCACTGCTGGCTGCTCCTGGGAAAATGTCAGGTGGCTCAGAGAAATGGTTTGCTCTACCTGCTGCAGAGTTCTCCAGTTCCAACCTTTGGATGGACTTTATAAATGTCTGATATTAACAGTAGAGCTGCAGCGGCGTATCAGTCAGCGGACCATCTGTCCACTCAGCCCGGTGTGTTTTGCTATCTGCCAGTAAAATGTCAGAGGGAAAGCTGCTAATTGGCCTGACATTTCAGCAGAACGTCATTAGAAAAGAGCAGCAGAAGGACGGAGGACGTCAAACCTCCTGACGTGTCGTCACTTTCCTCTCCCACCTTGTTTCGTGGGAGGGGGGGTGCTCTAACTCCCTTCGTGGTAATCAGAGTCTCTGAGCTGCACGCCACGTTCAAACCCAGCCTCAAAGCTCCGCTGCGTCCGTGGCCGACGACACGCCTGTCTGTGCGCGTGTGAGTGGACATGTTTCACACTCATCATTCAAGAAAAAAAAAGAGACAAAAACAGCAACACGCCATCTGGTATTTGATCATATATGAACGTGTGTTAGTGCTCTTTGGATTTGGCTAGTCATGTCAGGGTTGATCGTTTAGTGATCTCTTGGCTTGTCAAAACTGAATTATTATTAAGACAAAATATCTCAACACTTGAGTGTTTGCTGGTTTCAACAGAATAATTTTGTGATATAGTTTAGAGTGGTAGTTTGCAGAAACTAACTGGGTGAACTGATTATTTGTATTATATCTGCATGTGATATGTGATTGGTAGCTAGCTACTGTACAACCTTTTCTTTTTTTCAAGAAAAGCAAGAAAAACAAGAGGAAAAAAGATAAATGCAAATGCTTCTGTTTTCTTGTTTTGATTTAAACTTTTACGTTGATCTTGAGTTCCGTACTGTATGGACTTTCTTTTTCTTTCTAAATGTCCTGAAAATGTCACGTTGTGTTTTATGAATGTTTGTGTTTTTATTTATTTGTGGTTTGCCAAAACGATGATTTGAAGCATGTTGCAGGTTTTGTCACGAGAAGAAAAAAAAACTACTGAGATGTATTTGTGTGTTGGGGGAAGGTGTGTTTATTTGTGGGGGGGTGTTACGGCAAAGGCAGACAGATGCTTAGAAAGCTTCAAGATTAAAATGGAGAATTCCAGGAGTGCAGCAAAGTGGGAAAACCATTCCCTCACTCCTGGGAACACGTCCTCGTCCTTCACGATGTCACTACTGTCCCTTCCCCATTGGTCCTGCTCGATTCACTGATTTGGCTTGTGGCAATGCTTAGTGACAGATCTGGGATCAGTACGGCCTCCCAATGCTTCAAATCAAACCTGTCAAGTTATCAGTTCCTGTGGACAGCTCTGTCCCATTTCAGCGTTTGGTCAAAACCGAGGTCTTAAAAGTTCAAAAGGTGAAAGGTCACTGCAAGACCAAACAGGAATGTGCAATAAAAGTTACAGCTTATTCAAACTGGACTGGTTTGGTGGTTTTGTTTCCCATTCCAACTATGAGCTGCACCTTTAATGACCCGCTTCAGGTTGCTGTGTCCCCTGCTTGGCCCCTCCATTTGTCCCAGAAAAATGCTGAGTAGGAACAGGATGAAACACTCCAGAGACTCGCTTTCATCAGGCTGTTTCTCCAGCTTAGTGGAGATTGTGTTCTGTCTGTGGCAGAGGAATGATCGTTTTAAAGACTACTTGTGTTCCCAGTACATGACTTGTGAGTGGATCTCTGTGGGAAAAATGCTCAGGCGCTCCTGTTTCAGGAAGTAGAATTAGTCGAAGGATGGGGGAGCCGAAAACGGCAGGATTTTGAGTCTTATTTCCTGATATTTGGACATCTCTCCTCTGATTGGCTAACAGCAACTT
This sequence comes from Aphyosemion australe, assembly GCA_006937985.1. Taxonomy (NCBI): domain Eukaryota; kingdom Metazoa; phylum Chordata; class Actinopteri; order Cyprinodontiformes; family Nothobranchiidae; genus Aphyosemion; species Aphyosemion australe. The sequence continues at coordinate 848,439 of SSNS01000083.1, read as the reverse complement.
GACTCTACCACTGACTTTGTTCTGCATCATTGATGTTTTTTCTCCACAAATAACACAAGCCTGAAGGAGTTCTGCTGTGTGGTGGAGTTGCTAATGCTAACAATCAGCGTCTACTAGCAGAGACGTTCTCTGCTGTTTTCTGGATGCTAAACCAACAACAGCCTTCCCCGTCGTGAGCCAAGATGGTTGAGTCCGTGAATGGTAATTTTCAGTGTGACGTAGATCTGATTGGCTTTTCTAATCTGAGTGTTTCCTCGTCTATTTTCCATCAGCGGCTAAAGCAGGAAATAGGGTAGAAGACTATTTTCAGGTTTAACCTGCATGTTAAACTCAGAGTCATATTTAAAAAATAATAAGTTAAAAACTGTTTTTCAGTGAACTTGCTCTTTAACATGATAGGAGACTTTTGTGGACTCCAGCTGAACTTGAACTATGTGTGCTGGCTCAGACTGAATCCAGCATCCTAAATCTCTGGTATCAGATTTAGTTAAATACCCACCAGCTGAATTTAGATAGCAAGTAGCTGCTTCACTTTTGTAAATCTGGTTTTAGGAGGAACACTTCTTTACTTGCAATCAATGAAAATGTTTCCTCTAACCCTATAAATAAAGAAGTTCTGATTTATTAGCATGTCAGAGACGTGGGTGAATGAAATGTTACTCAGGTGAGTCTAAACACATGAATTAATCCAAAAATCACACACACAAAAAAACACCTAAAATCATAAATAAATAAAAAAAACCTAGAAAAATCCCCTTTTGTTTACTGGTTGATTCAGAATAAAAATACTCCTAAAAAGGATTTTAGGATTTCCAATAATCCAGCCTGGAGTCACAGCAAAAACACCCAGAAATCAAGCAGCTTTAGAGTTTGTGCAGAACAGAAAATCCTGACTGTGTGCTTTTTCATACAAAAGCTCAAACAAGTCATTATAAAGCATAATCTTTTATTTAATACATGAACTGGTTCAAGTCATTTTAATGCAGGGAAGCATGGAAATAGAGATTAGACTTAAATTGAGTTTTCCAAGTAAAAAACATTTGGTTCTGATTCAGTTGTGAAGCCCAAATGTTGACTTTCCACTGTCTAAATGTGATGCAATCCTTTTAAATCACAAAAAGAGGTTGTGAAATTGTGCTGCAGGTCTTGTTTTATATCTTATCTTGTAATAAGTTTAAGCCACATTCTGAGACCTTGAGAGGATTTTGCCAAACTGAGCCTGGAACAAGGTCTTGAAAATGGAAATGTAACGATTATCAAGGCTTTTTGGGACCAAACGTCCTGTTCTGTGTCAGATCTCATCGCTAAGCATAGATACAGGTTAACACACCTGGGAATGAACACAGCAAATTTAAAAGTGTTAATTTTGAGATGTTGGTCCAATTTAACACTAAGAATAGTTAATTTAACACTGAAAAGAGTGTTAAAAAGGAGTGTTTCCTAATCAACTCTGTAGGTGTCATTTTGGAGAAAATAACTCCTGAACTCCCACAGCAGCTATAACACCTGCAGAGTTAATTTGCAGACTCCACCCCTTTATTCTAAAAGTTGGACTGGTAATGACCGATTAGTTGCAGAAAGGTGCAGGAGCTGTAGTGGGCGAGGTGCATTGTGGGTAGTCATGTTTTTAGTTAGTTTGTTCTATTTTGGGGCGTTTATGCATGTTTATATTGGGGGGTTGTGTCGTTCTTAGTTATTACTACTACAATTTAACACTGGTGTTAAGAGTTTCTATATTAACTCTAACACCAGTGTTAAATTATCAACCCCAGAAGAGTTGGTTAAACGTGTTGAAATCAACCCTGACAGTGTTAATTTGAGCATGTTGAATTTGTGGTGAATAATGAATGAATGAAAGCAGTTGATCTGATATTATGTCTAATTTTATACCAGTTTTTTTTAGTTTAGTAGTTTTTTTTCCCAAATTGCATCACGTGAGCATTTCCATAGGATGTAGGGACTAAATCTAGCTCCACCAAGTGTTAGGGGTGACTAATTGACTGGAATGGGAGGCAATACAAAAACACAAGAGGAGGCGAACTGAAAACTGAACAAGATAATAAAACAAGACGATAGAGCCAAATGCTGAAAGAAATAAACTAAACAAGGGGCACTAAGGGCAAAAGTAAAACACGAGGCTTAACTCTGCACAACAGAATAAATGAAAACATAAATACAACCGAACTAAAAAGGCTGGGAGGAATCACTAAAGGGAATAAACTAAAGAAAGTACATGAACCTAATATGAAATCTATGTAAGGAGGGAAAACAATGGAGGAGTGCATAGGAGGAACTGCCGCTGTGGATGAATGTGATGGCTGAATGAAAATATGAAGCTAAGGGGACAGGAAACAAAGAGAGGGGATATGGAAGGGACTGGGGAGACACGGGACATGACACTCACATAGTAAAGGTTAATGTTCACTATAGCTGTGACTAAAAGATTTCAGAATGACTAACATGTTTTTGCTTCCATGTTTTTAGATTACTTTTTATCACATGTTCTATAGTTACTTACGTATAATTATGAATATTTGATTATTGAGAAAACACTTCAATCCTTGCCTTTCATTATTTTAAATGTTAATTATAAAAACAAGCCACTTACAAGTGTTATAAATACAAAAATGTTCACATTTTTTTCAAAATATAACTATTTTTGCAAATATCACATTGACATCTTAGTTACAACATGAAAGTATTTTTCTCAGCATCTCATTTGAACTTCTGATAAATGCATTCACACGCTTTAGTTCCACATCTGACATTAACGCTGAATTAGCACAAAAAAAAAACGTATTAATGCTTTAAAACAGCTCTTAACGGGGGGGGGGGGACATGGGGGGCCCAAACTTGCTGTCATGGTGCTACTGGACCCCTCCTAGAACCGCCCCTGCACAGAAGGGTGTCAGGATGCTTTACTGTTGGCGTGTTGCAGGACTGATGGGGGTGCGCACATTTACAGTACTTGGATATGAAGATGACCCCAGACTGTGTTTGTCATAGGGTTTCATCTTCTAAAACTACTTTTATGAAGTACTGTGATTTTATAAATAAATAGGCTCCCTGCTGCAGCAAATTACAACTATTTATATGAAGTTAAAGGATTTCTCTTTGCAGCCCTGACATCAACACAGGTAACAAAATCAAATAGTTTCTCATCCCAGAAATGAGGTATAATCAGCATAGTCCTGAGGACATGTCTACATCATAGGGATGCAGGGAGAAGCTAAGCGCTTCTTTAGCTTAGCAACTTTAGTTCATGCATTTCTTTGCACATCTGTGCTGGTGAAGGTTGAGAGCCGTGCATGCAGCTGGATTAGTGCGTCACTAGTTAGCTTGATTTAGCTCCCAGACAGCAAATGGAGAAACACAGCTTGTCTAAAGATAACCTAATCTGCCTACCTGCACCTCTAAAGCTCATTAACTCCCTCTTTATCAGAACAGTTTTCTAAACGTAAAGATTAACTCTCATCCTCAGATAAAAGGGAAATTTAATTAAAATCTCAAGCAAAAAAGAGCTTAGTTTGGGCTTAATCCATGTCTGGGAAACCAGGCTTATTGTGTTTTTGTTTTAATTGTCCCAAAATATCCAAGGAAAATTATAATTGGACCTTTATTTATGTAAATTTATAAAAGATACTTACTATAGAGACAAACTGTGGACATGTCTCTGGTAATTGATCCACTAGCACTCTGGATTGTGTCTGCTGCTCATTAAGGCAATAGAGAGACTGAGCAGCGTACAGATGAGAACAAACCAGTGAGATATGATGACATCATGCTCAAACTAAATACTCAGTGGGTTCTGATGAAAGCAAATAAGTTAAAAAGTTCTGATCAGTTAACACCAAAGGAACCAAAAATGCTAATTCCGTGCGTCAGCGTGTTTCCGTAGAATCCTTGAGAGGAACCAAAGAACCAAAACATTCATTATTCAGCTGTGAGACAATACTTAATCCCCTGGAGGTTACTCTGGCTCAGAAACCTTTCAGAGCATTTAAAAAAGCTCAGAAACACAGAAAATGAAGGCAGAGGCCCGTGACTTTGCATGATGATGTGTTTATGTGATTTGTAAAAGTGTGGTGAAAGAGTCCCAACACTGAGAAGGGACATGTTTTCATGGGTAAGCTTGACATTTGCATATTATTGCCTCTTTCTCAGGCTTGTGAAAACAAACCCGCTTGCAGAGGCAAAGGATGCAGACAACTTCTGAGCCAGAGAGGTTTGGGGATCTCGATGCTTAAGTTGCTGAGCAAATACCTGCTAGAAAAAAGTGTAACCATTAAAACAGTTTGGCCAATTTGAAGCTGCTACAAAGGAAACGCTCAAGCTTCTAGGCTACTTTGTTTCTTTGTGTGGACCATCAGTAATTTTTCTGGCTTCTGCAGATCACCTGAAAGAAATGTGGACTGAACAAATAAAAGTTCTCTTGAGGCAAAGCTGAGCTGCCATTGTGGTTTCTGCATTTATCTGTCCTGAAACATCTGATCAGATAAACAAATGTGATTTGCCTCTGGGCTGATCCCAGCACAAATTCCATCAGATCTGACGTTTGTCTCCAAAACAGCTCTGAGCTGTCTGGACATAAAACACAGAGCCTTTTAAGGCCTAGCATTAGCTTAAAGCAGAAGTCTGGAGTTTTTTTCATAGGGCACCATCTAGAGGTGGAAAAAATGTATTGCACCTTAAGCCCCTCTCCATACTTCCATGATTACGGCTGGAAGCAATCTCTCATTTGTGATTTTTTTAGACTTATATGTTCATGAGGAAGGTCACCAACTCTGCATCAGCTTAGGTACGTGCTCCAACACTGCTGCACGCTCTGTGATTGACATCTGCACATTATCGGATGTCAAACTCTATTGGCTAATGCTGAACGGAGGTCAATATAAATTACATGGGGCTCTAAGGAATGGGGGTTGGGCTTAGCAATAAAAGAAATACATATCCCTGCTGAAAAAACCAGCAGGTGTTACCAGTATATGTTGTGTTTGGGTGCTGGTATACCAGCATCCCATCTTGGACCAGCATACTGGACCAACATATGCTGGTAACACCTATACTGGTCTATGCTGGTTTTTTCAGCAGGGATTGCCTCCAATTATATCACAGTAAAACTCTCACTTTTGCAGATTTCTAAGGGTTAGGATTGTAGCTTTAGCGTGTTAGCTTCTAGAGTTCAAAACTTATCAAAGACCATTTTTAAGCTGAATTGCTGTTTTGGTACATTCTTGCTAACATTATGTACAATCTTAGGCCTTGTCCACACGTAGCCAGGTTTTATATATCCGCCCTCCCAAAAAATTGCATCCACACCACCTCGTTTTTAGAAAAAAACTCCATCCACACGTAACCGCATAAGTGCATTGGTAAGCACATTCATAGGCATGCCAGACCAGTAGGTGGCAGTAGTTCCTCCGGAGGCTATCCATTTCATCTTCCTGCTCATCTTCAACAAAACATAAAACATGGCACCTAGCTCGTTTGTGTGGACCGATAAGGAGGTAGAATTGCTCTTAAATGGTCTGACCCAAAACCTGCGTCGTGTCTTTGCCGAAAAACCTTCCTTGGACGTGGAAAAGCAAGGTGGCGGGCAGTACCCGTCCGTAACCTCATCCTTCACCTGTGGTCTTCGACAAGTAGCAGTAATTCTGCTTGTAAAAACAAACAGATGAAAAGCGCTTGGATGAGTGATAACGCAAGCACAGCTCTGAGGGCATCCATGTTTTAGCGTAAACACAGGTCGTACATGGGCCGTTGTGAAACCTAAAACGGAGAAAACGCAAATCTTCACTTTGGCCGGAGTTTTTTAAAGATTCTTTTTTGTTGCGTAAATCTGCGTTTTTGCGTGGATGACAGGCCGAATTGTAGAAAAATATCTTAGTTTTGAGAGATACCCGGCTACGTGTGGACAGGGCCTTAGACAATGCAATCTTGCTAATGTGGCAAGGTGGACAAACAAGGGCCTGGGCGGGACTTGAACCTCAGACCCCCGGGTGAGAGTCATGTGCATTAACCAGTCAGCCAAAAGGATATCCCTGTGGACAAGCAGCCAGGGCGCATGATCAATCAGGATACAGTGACAGGACACACACTGTTACATCTTCCCCCCTCTTTCCACAAGCACGACCCCGTGCTCCCGCGCAGGGTGCCACATCCATGGACCAACCTCACAGTTCTACATGGATCCTGCCAACAATGCCAATTGTGGCAGGGTGGACAAGCAGGGACCCGTGGCGGGACTTGAGCCTCAGGCCCCCGGGTGAGAGTCACGCGCGATAACCTGGTTAGCGTGCGTGACTCTCACCCGGGAGCCTGGGGTTCAAGTCCCGCCCAGGCCCCCGCTTGTCCATCCTGCCACACTAAAGAGATTTGACGTGGTTAGTTTTCTGAGGTTAGCTGGCTGCTCTGGCCATCTTGAAAAACTCCAAAAGTTAATGAGTTCTCGACGTGCATCTGATTAGACTTTTTTATGAAGCTTCATTAAAACCCAGCCAATCAGAGAAGTACTTATAGTAACACAGTGTGTGTGTGTGTGTGTGTGTGTGTGTGTGTGTGTGTGTGTGTGTGTGTGTGTGTGTGTGTGTGTGTGTGTGTGTGTGTGTGTGTGTGTGTGTGTTAAATACAGAGTAAAGCTCATCCTCCTCCCTATCAAACTGCAGTCACCTCTTATGTAAGTTCTGGCGCTGAGGTGGAAGCTACGGGGAGCTTTGGCAGCTACTTTCTCTCTTTCTGTAGCATCGCTGCCTTTCTAAGCACACCAGGGCTGGCTATAAATATTTTATATGGCACAGTGCATGTGGGAAAAAAATGTATTTTTAGCCTCTTTTTTTTCATAAGAAGCCAGCTCTCCGTTGAGCCAGACAGATGTTGTTTTTTTTTAGTTTCATTTGCACATGTGCAGTTGTGTCAGTCTTGATTAATTCGATCGCTTCTGTCTGTCAAGATGCAACAGCTGCAGCATTGATTCCCAATTATTTTATTTTAAAACACAGCAATACCCAGGGTGGCCTTTAAAGTCAATAAAGTCTCAGTTCTGTGACCTACACCTCTGCACAAGGTGACCTCTCCGTCCGAACAGATAATTAAGATAGAGATGCTAATGGAGGGAGACAAGGCTGTGGAGTAAATACAATGAGTACCATCAGTAAAGGTAAAACATCCCAGTGACATCACCATTGTGGTCAGAGGGAGCTCCATTCAGCCACTAGCATTTATCTTTTATGGTGCTAAAACATCTCTTAGTGCTGCTTGATCAACCTGCACGGCGCTTGTTTATTCATCTATAAGAAAAAAGTGAGTGAGAAATTCTGCTGCTGCCTTTAATCATCTTTTAAGCTCTCCAGAGATCAGACCCCAGCCTGATTGGATGTTTGGTGGTTTGATTTCATCTGCAGACTACCTGTCCAAAACACACTTTTAGAGACAAACACGATGTGAAGCAGCAAACGCTATGGCAACAACCTTGGTGGCTGTGATTTATGTTTCTTTTTAGTGCTGCGTTTTCTCTCCTCGTCTTCTCTTTCTACTTAATCTATCCCCGTCCTCCTGCCTCTCCTTGCCCTCCTTTCCTCGTCGTCTTTCTGACAGGAGGACAGAAGCCGTCCTGACTGCTAATGAGGGACGGGGCTGGTTTTTTGCTGAGTGTGAGTGGCAGAGTCTGAGGGAGAAACACACAGAGATGGAGTGTTTATTGTGTGTGTGTGTGTGTGTGTGTGCGCGTGCGTGTGTGTGCGTGTGTGTGTGTGCGTGTGTGTGAGCTGTGATTGTGCGAGAGGTTTAGGCCAAGAACAGAAAGAGTGAGTGAGAAAAGATAAAGGGAGATGTGCTCTGCTGCTTTCTAGCCTCGATCTGTTTCCTCTCTGTTACTAGGCAACACCTGCAGGCATGCACTAAATAAAGCCTTGTACCCTCTCACCCTACACACCTCCCTCCTCCCTCCAACCCCCCGTATTCCTGCTCATCACCTCATCCATCTCCCTTTTTCATTCATTCTTTACTCCCCACAACCCCTAGCCTTCACCGCATCCTTCTACCACCCATCACTTTCCTCTCCTCTCTTCCTCTTCCGGCTTCATCGGTCCCTTGCTGCACTGAATGTTTTTTCTTTTTATTGACAAAGGAGGTACTGCCAAGATAAACTGCAAAGTACAATTTAAAGATTGACTTTGTCCTTTTTCTAACAGTGAGACCAAGGATTTGCTTCCAGGACTTTGTTATTTTTGGATGAGATGTGAATCAATGTTCAGTTTCCTGCCAATAAAATAATTTTTCTCACCTGAAGATAAACTAAACTAAATTCGGTTAAACAAAGTAATCTCCTGATAACATTTTCTCTTTACTTTGGAGCCAGATTCGGTCCACTTGCTGGTCCCTGGTTTTGTGTTTGGGGACTCCTGTTTTAACCTCCTGAGACCTTCTAGACGCTGGCTTCTTACATTATATCATATTTGATCCATCTGACGCCTCATTCACTGAGGATGAAACATGAGGTGTGATTTCCGTACAGTTTCCAGATGAACTGCCATTTACATCGACAGCAGATGTGTGCAGAACGTCTCACGCATCAGCAACTAGGACAAGAGCTGGGAAACAAAAGCCACACTCGTCTTCTCCTACTATCACTGTGATTGTTGTCATTAATAATAAAGTAAAGCTGAAAAAACAATGCAACAGGGATTTTATTTTGAAATATACCAGATGCACCTCAATGAGACACGTCTCACTTCTGCTAAATGGTGTGCTGCAGAAATTTGCTCCCTTACACCAAATTTGACATCTGTTTCAATATAAACTTAAATAAATGACATGAACTATCATACACCATCAACAGTGAGCAGTGTCATTAATTACTTTTTAAAAAAGCAAGTTTTATTTATAAATTTACCGGATGCACCTCGCTGGCACACGTCTCACTTCCTGTCTGGCTCATGTAATTTTCATGCGAAAACTTAGGCTCGTTGTCTCCATTTCACTGGGCCTGGCTGAGAGGACCATCTTCTGGGACATTTCAGGAACCTGAACTTGGGTATATACTCAGAAATGGCCTGGTATAGTGACAGGTTAACTCATGCTGATTGGTTGTAACTCAGTAGAAAATGACGTCAGCAGACATCACCAAACAACTGGCATCTGTAAAATTGGAAGCATTGACGCTGCGTTAAAATCACTGTTTCTACAAATGCATGGAAATCCCACAACGCCAAAATTCACACCACTTTGTGGTCTCCTATAGAGCGCTGCAATAAACTGCATTTCTTCTGGTCATTGAACGCCTCTGTTTACATCACACAGCCACTCTCCTGGTCCTCCAAATGGATTAAATTACGGTGCAACTTGACAGAATAACACTTTTAATGTTATCAGTGGACGCCTCTTGGAGCTGATCAGTGACATCACTCACTGCAGAAGCTGTGGCAATATGCTGACCTCTTAGTAAAATTCCTGAAAGGACTGATTTTGTAAGGAGACACACCGTCGAGAGGACCGAGCTGTCACCTTTCCTCCTCTCAGAATCTTCTCAGAGCTCCTATAGTGGAAACAAGACAGTAAAAGGAGGAAACTGGTGGATAAAACTGACACACTGACCCAACTTTGCCCAAGAGCTGCTGAGAAGGAAAAATGTGTTCCAGATACATTATAAAATGTATCATGAATGTGTTTCTCAATCGCCTGTTTCTACCTGTTAGCTGCTGTTTTCTGCAGCAGCAGAGTGACGTGTCTGCACTGGTTCACTGTGTGCTTATTACAGCTAGTGTGAAGCAGACTCACACATGGCTTTTAAAGCCCTCGGGTGTCATAGTCTGACAGGATTGCCTCACTTTCTCTTCATTTGAGTCTCCTTTCATGTGTGGAATAAACCTTCAAATATTTTATAGGATGTCACAAACTTTATTTGCTTTCTGCTTCAGAAAGCCTGCATGCTGCAGACTGTGGAGAAAAGAAGACAGAAAACATCACATCATAGAGCCTTGCATGAATCATGCCTTACTTTGCATGGACTGGTTTGGACATTTCTGGAACTATTATTGGGACTTATCTACCCACACTGGATCTTTTACCTGTTGCAATGAGCAAAGGATGATGGGAGAAAAGGTTTAAGCGATGTCAGAGACATCAAAGTGACAAGTGGAGTGGACGTGCACACGTGGGTACAAACACACACTGGCTTTGCACAACACCAGCAGCAGTCATAACCAGAGATTTACCAGCGGATTTTAAAGAGGATAGGAGCGTGTGTGTGTGTGTGTGTGTGTGTGTGTGTGTGTGTGTGTGTGTGTGTGTGTGTGTGTGTGTGTGTTGAGTGGGATTTGGTTTAATCCAAACATGAAACACACATTTTCAGGATCACCCTATCTCTGCCCCTCCTCCCCTCTGTCACACTCTGTCCTGTTCCGTGTATGAGTGTGTGCGTGCGTGCGTACGTGCGTGCGTGCGTGCGTGTGTGTGTGTGTGTGTGTGTGTGTGTGTGTGTGTGTGTGTGTGTGTGTGTGTGTGTGTTCGTGCATGCATGTGTGTGAATTTGCCTCCAGCGGTCCTTTTTAGTGTTGCGTAACAGCTTGATTATATAATCCCAGGCATGTATGCATCGCCACAAGACTGGGTGCCACAGGGCATAAACTATGCAAGAGCGTCAAATAGAAGAGGAGAGTGATGATGAGGAGGAGAAGGAGGAGGAAACTGAAGGAGAAGATGAAAGAGGGGCTCTTTTTAGATCCCCCAAAATTCATTTGATGTTCATGTAAGCTGTGATTGCATGAAGCATGCTTTTTATAACATGCATGTTCTTAAAAAGCGACTTATTTACGCTGCACTAATACATGTTTGAACAAACCTGCTGGAATGAAATAAATGATACATGATGTAATAAAGAAAGCATCCTACCTGGGTAAATGTCTGATTGCTAAATGTAAAACAAAAATTTAAAGGTAAATAATGTAAGAATTGTACTGGGAAACAATCACAAAACAGTCTAATGTCTCAGTCAGTTTGGAAGGAAGGTTGCATTAAAACAGATTTCATTCTCAGGTCAAAGACGGACGTAGTTACTGTTCACTGAGCCCGCGGTGCCATGTCGGCATTTGCATTTGGACAATGGCCGGCAAAAAGCTCCAGAGTTGTTTAAAGAACCGAAAACAGTAAACAGGAGCGACCTAGAAGTTATTTCTTGCAGCCCTAACTTAGGATGCCATGCCAAAAGGATGCTGTGGCTTCTTAGGACTCCTAAGAAGCCACAGCATCCTTTTGTTTTACTCTAATATTGGGCAAAGAAGGCTAGAGGCTAACGTTAAGCTAACAATGCTAACAATGAATTAGAAGCAAATAATCAGCTCTAAAAATATCTCAAGCTACTTTTTCAATTACCAACAACTGATATTACAGTGAAATGTATTTATCTACTTATTAACTTACTGATCTGTAACTGGCAACAGCCATGAAACTCACAGAAGTAGTGAGAGTCACTTTTTGTTTAGAAAAATGGACTGCAGTACCCACATTTGACCACAAGGTGTCATTCTTACTTCATTTTTACATATTGCACCTATAAATAACAGAGATACGTGTTTATTGTTGCTGATAAAAAATAGACAGGGAAACGCTCAGATTAGAAAAGCTAGTTAATTCCACATCACATTGAAAATTAGCATTCATGGACTCACCCATCTTGGCTCGCAAGATGCAACGGGGAAGGCTGTTGTTGGTTTAGCGTCCAGGAGAGAGCAAAGCACGTCTCGGCTAGTAGAAGCTAACAATTAGCATTAGCAACTCCACAACATGGCAGAACTCCTTCAGGCTTGTGTTATTTATGGAGATAAAACATCAGTGCTGCAAGGCAAGCAGAGTCAGTGGTAGAGTTGTGTTGCTGTTAACCAATCAGAGGTGAGATGTTCAAATATCAGGAAATAAGAGTCCAAATCCCGCCGTTTTCTGCTCCCCTCTGCTCTGGCTAACTTCCAGTTCCTGAAACAGGAGCGCCAGAGCTTTTCTTCCACAGAGATCAACTCAAGGCATTCATATATTCTAGAGACCACTGCAAAAAACTAGTGAATTTAGCCTTTAAAATAATTACCTAAACATCCTTTATTTTTCATACTTTTTATTTTTCTGAAGCCATTGGGGATATTGTCTACAACAGGTAACATAATAATAATTTTAACAATTACACATACTTCAGATTAGCTAAAACTCCCATTAAACCTAAACCAGTGTCGTTCATGTAACATAAATGACATCTACAGCGGATGTGCACCCACTGTAGATGTCAATAATCTGTCTAAAAATAGAAACGGGCTCTTTTAAGTGGACGCCATTAAGATCCTTCTAAAAGCTACTCTGACGTGAGCGTCTCTCAGTAAATCTGACATCTAATGAATACATAGTGTCCTAATGAGCATTTGGACACTTTTCTGTCAGGATGAGGCTAAGTTAAACTAAGAAACGGTAACGTTTAATTTAAAAAGGCAAAAAATTTATGAATTTTTTCTAGTCTCTGTGTCAATTAGAAAATAAAAAATGACATTGTATATGTTGGAGTGGAATAAAGTGTTCAAAAACAAGAAATAAAACTATACACACTTTAATAATACTGCAACTAGTAAGTTCTCTTTATTGCAGAGCTTTGAAAACTGAGCAGCCAAGCTCTCCCATAAAGACCTTATTATTTTAGTTCCTCTGAATTACTGCAGATCAGTGGTTTTGCCACATTCGCCCCCGAACCCATTAGGCTTTGAAGATGTCTTTCTCTGATCTGACGAGGAGGTCACAAAAGTCTGGAAACAAACTGCACATCAAATGTCTCGTTCTTTGGCAGCTGCTGAAATCCACCCATGCCTGTTTAAGTTTTTTACAAATGAAGTCAAAGGTTTAGAGAAAAGCACAAGTGTTGGTTTTCACAGAGTTTGATGCTTCATTGTCGTCAGATCTTTTTGCCAGATGACTGCAGGATAATGACTGAAGTGTAATTGAAAACATTTCGTAAGATTTAAAGGATTTTATTAAAAATTATTAATTGCATTTTTGCAAAAACACAATATTTGCAATATTTTTGGTCCTTCTTTTTCAATATTTCTGCAGATCACTGTGGCATGCTGTCAATCAACTTCTGGCATTCAGCAGCACATTCATCCATTAGATAAATGGCCTGTATTTGATATAGCACCTTCTAGAGTTCTACAACCCCCCAAAGCACTTTACTACACAACCAGTCATTCATCCAATCACACGCTGGTGGTGATGAGCTACATTGTAGCCACAGCTGCCCTGAGGCACAATGACAGAAGCAAAGCTCATGAGCACATGCACCACTGGTCCCTCCAACCACCACCAGCAGGAAATGTCTTGCCCAAGGACACGACTACGACAGACTGAGCGGGGCTCAAACCTGCAACCCTCCAGTTACAGGGCGGGCACTTAACTCCTCTACCACAGTTGTATCTATATTTGGAGCTCTGAGGGGTTTTTACGCACTTGTCAAAATGTTTTTATCATCCAGTCACAGTGCCACATCTGTTATTGGATTTTTTGGGAGGAGTTCCTCTTGGAGGATGTTTTGGTACCATTATTCTTTACCTAGCTGTCCTCTGAGACAAAAGCCCAGTTCACATGGAAGGATTTTTTAATTGTTGAACAATTTGCAAAACAGACCCCCATATGTGGCGACAAAAAGTCACGGATAAAACAGTTTTAGTATAGTGTGTGATATCCGGCCACACTGCAAAAACTACACACAAACATGAACATTCCCTGGTAAGACAGAAAATCTTGCAAAACCTTTAGAGATCAAACGTGAGTTCAAAGTAAACAAACATGGTGGAGGAGGAGAAGCTTGCTTCTGTCACCTTGCTTTCTGATTGGATACACATCACATTCAACTCGTTTGTCCTTAAATTGGATGAAGACAATCCAACAGGTTTGATCTCCCTGATTTATAAAGGAAGCGGTCGTAGCATGCATCCAAGCAGACCAGACATTCTTACCACACCACACAAGGTATTATTTGATAAGATTATCCTTAGAGCCATTACAGAAATCGAGTGTGTCCTTAACCCTCAGGCTTCACTTTAAATTTCATCCTAAAGAGTCATTAGAGGACAAAAACGTCCACTGCTTAAAATGGCTATAAAAAATGTATACAGTAATATTTGTTTTTACTTTTTTTTTCATAGATCTGTTAAACAACTTCTGCCCTGCTCAAACATATAAAAATTTCAATCATTTTGAGGATTTTAACCCTTGAAATGCCAGTTTGAATACTCGAAGGCACTGCTGTAATTTATGAAAAAAACACAAAAACTGAGTTATTTTCCCCAAATAAAATTTTTTTTGCCCGGGGCGTTCATTACAAATCAGTCTTGATTATGTTATCAAATATCTAAAATTTTGAATTTTTTGCATTTATAGTTTTTACATAGCAACAGATTTAAAATTTACTACCCTCTTGAGCCATTAGAGGACAAAAACGTCCACTTTTAAAACTGCTTTAAAAATGGTCCAGATTAATATTTTTTTCTGCTTTTTGGGTCTAAATCTTGTGATCAACTTCAGTTCTGATCAAAACAATCAAAAATTGAACATTTATCTAAAATTTAACCCTTTATATGCCAGTTTGATTACGTGATGCTCATTTTTTCATGAAAAAAGCAGACAAAAGAGGAGATATTTTACATAAAACATATTTTTTGTGACTGAAATATTTTTTTTTAAATCAGCCTTGGCTATGTCAAGAATGTGACAACATATCACATTTTATGCTTTATTAGTTTTTGTGTAGCAGCAGATTTAAAATGTACCACCCTCTTGTGCCTATTATGGACAAAAACGTCCCATTGACTTCAATGCAAACCACAGTTTTTGATCCTGTAACATCTGCAGCAAATAATCATGCTTTCTGTGATATTATGGTTTCATTTAGGAGAAAAGTGGTCAAATTTATGATTTTTACTGTTCATCACCAAATTCAGTCATTTCTCCATATGTTGCCCAGGCGAGAATGTTTACACATTTCTTTAGATCTTCTGCTCTTTTTATTGAAGTCAAAAGGTCAACCTGACCTCTGATAAGTAAACAAAACACACTTTGACTCTCTTACTGAACTTCAAAGTGTAGAAAACAAAACAATTAGTATGTTTATGCACCTGCCACATTCAAACTACTTGGGCGGCTGTGGCTACTCAGTAGTTTCCATCATCAGCAGTGTGTGAATGTGTGAGTGCATGCAGCGTCTTTGAGTGTCCTAACAAAGCGCTATATAAGTTCAATGAATTATTATTATTATTATTAGTCTGGTTATCTGGTCATTTCACTTCTGTGAAAGCCACGGAGCAAGATGAAGAGGCATCTCTCTGTGGAACAAGTTCTGGATCAGCTCCTGCAGCCTGATACTCCTGGAGAAAATGAGGAGAG